>JAXIVJ010000087.1:12500-253516 GCA_036785665.1 Chirona hameri | reverse complement strand
TAAAGAGGGGCTCTGCAATTAAGGTCTATGGTGATGTAAATGTAGTCTAACACCGTCCTGATAACATCATCCGATTGCAAAGTTCTAGTTCACCATCACAGTTAAGTGGCGAAAGGTGTATGTGCCCGAAAGATTGAACGTACCAACGCTCATATGTATATTTCCCCCTAGTTGACGGAAGACCTCGCGCATCCGTTCAGTAATCAAGTTTCTAAAACACGACGTATGCTGTCGGCAGTTTGTGTGTTTCTCTGTCTTGATTCATCTCCATCGCTCATCGCCAGTGTAGTGATGGTGGAACCACGATGGACATGCCCAAATGCTGTCGGCGAGTGGGCGAGGCTTAGCCAAATGGAGTTGTGCGGAGGATTTTGGCAGCACTTATCGGTCGTGATTAAGAACTGAACGTCAGATAAACCTGTCACGATTGGACCGCTCGATTGCGCTTGACCTCCAACTGCTCCATACCTACTTAAATTACATCAGTCCGTCCGGAATTTCTGACAACGTCGTTATCAAGCCAGACCGCGTCGAACCTTGTCAGCCAAATAGACTTAGAGGCTTATCTTGCGATCCATCGCTCATTAGGGCCTGTAGGCATGACTTCCAGCTTTTTACCGATGGAACAACATTTTTATCTTGTTCGTGCTGCTTATTTTACCACAGGAAAGTGATAAACCAAAAGCAGGGAGCTGCAGTGTTGCAAAATGGTATGGAAAACGAAGGAAAAACGCCACCAGCCAGCAAAGAACAGATGATGTATTACAAGACTAAACTGTCCTCTGAACGGATTACACTCTTGTAAAAATATAGCCAACTAGAAAATGCCTGCTACTGGAAGTTCCAGCCCGGTCCGGTCGGCTGACAGCCTTGGGGTGGTAGTGAGCACGGAATCTCATCAGTAAAACGTCGCCGATTACACTTAAAGCGTCGAATGCAAACAATAGTCAAGCGTGCTAGCGACTGAACGCTTATTTTGTGTCCCATGCTTGTTAAATGTACTTCTCGCATCTGTTTTCTTGCCACGTATTTTGAGTTAACCTCGGCTAGTAGTTATCTGCGTGGTGATATGATTCGCTTTATGATGTTAATATCGCACATAACCCAAAAACGACCGTCCCAGATCGTTAGAAATATATTTATATCGGAAAATATCAGAAATCGGAATTATTCCCTATAGGGAAGAATTTCGATTAAGTTTTCTTGTGGATACATTTTCAGCGCTTGATGATATTGTCGATGTTGAAAGCAGTTTGTTTCGCTTTTCTCGGTAAAGAGCTTAAAGGTCACCTTGAAAATTGTCTTGAAATTCAACCATTCATCTTCAGCTCAAAACTACGAATATGACTTTCGTTTGGACATCTGATGGATATATGTGGAGAAAGAAGTAGGTTTCTCTTTGCATTTCACGAGAAATCGTACGACAGCAGTTGGTGTTTTGGCTCCGCCTGACGCCAAGTACAGTCTCTGACAAGAGGCCGTCGCGCCGCCCGGATGGCTGAGCGGATATTAACGAAGCGTCGTGATCAGAGACTACGTCCAGAGAGTGTACCTGCCTCCGGCGGCGAGCGTTCATGTCCCGATCGTGGCCCGGAACAGCGGACATGAAACCGGGCCCACTAGTCCTGTGTCGAAATTACTTAACGTAGGGAGGTAATTCTTTCACCACAACCCATTTTTAGATCTGCTCTACAAAACTGCTATCTCAGTCAAAAAACCCATGTTAAAGGTGAACTATTCCCTTTGACGAGAAACGACGATTTCCAAATGGCATTCCAAATGCAAGTGAGTGATGATAACTTCGTCTTTCATAAATCGTTTCCTTGGGCCTTTCCACTTCATCGTTGAGTTGTCGCTGGCAGTTTTCTCGAAATAAATAATCACGTCCATGTTTTGTGACTTATGTTGTCATAATTTGTCATAATTTATAATTTATGTTGTCATGTTGTCATAATTGTATCGGTTCACTCCCAATGTCCCACCCAATTGTTTCTCGTTGGTTTAGGTCGTAAGATTTCTGACTTCTATTTTATACTGTGTCGCTGAAAGCTGTAATAGCTGTACTGTAATAGCCACATTGATATTGGATAGCCGAATGTCAATTAAATAAATGAACTCTCCGATAATCTCATTTAAAAGCACGCATACACAAACATTCAATACTCGGTTCAAATCGCACAATGTAAAAATTGTGGCATCTACATTCTACCAAATCCCTGAAACAAAACACTGGACTACGAAAGACTACCGAAGACTACGAAAGAAAGACCAATTCTCCTCTTCGGAGCCCGTCCGTTCCCTCTGCGACACCCCTCCACACCCGCGGGGGTCAGTCAGTCGACCGGAAGCCCACTTCCGGCGGAACCCGACCGGAAGCCGGAAGGAAGGGGCTACCAGTTGCGGTGGGGGCGCGCGGCATTACTCGCTGCCGCGGTCGGGGGGCGCCTCCTCCGCCGCCGCCGCCGCCGCCGCCGACCACGGCACAGGGCATTGTGCCGTCAACACCGAACAGAAATGTTTTACAGGAATCAGCCGGCTCCCGCGGCGCGGCGGCCGGCGCGGCGCGGCGGCGGCTTTTAGCGCGGCCGGGTCGCCACTGCCGACGATTGATTGTGTCGCTCGATCGATGCAAATGGTGGTTTTTGCGCGGCGTTCACGGCAGTCGGTGGCCCGCGGTCTGGATTAGGACTCGGTACCGGCCGACTGGGTCTGAGAAGACCCAGCTGGGGCCAAGATGTGTCTTGGGTTATTGCGGGGTCTGGAAGGATGTCGCGTGTTCCAGCCCGAGAGGTGTCTTGGGTTATTGCGGGGTCTGGAAGGGATGTCGCGTGTTCCAGCCGGAGAGGTGTCTTGGGTTATTGCGGGGTCTGGAAGGATGTCGCGTGTTCCAGCCCGAGAGGTATCTTGGGTTATTGCGGGGTCTGGAAGGATGTCGCGTGTTCCAGCCCGAGAGGTGTCTTGGGTTATTGCGGGGTCTGGAAGGGATGTCGCGTGTTCCAGCCCGAGAGGTGTCTTGGGTTATTGCGGGGTCTGGAAGGGTGTTCCAGCCTGAGAGGTGTCTTGGGTTATTGCGGGGTCTGGAAGGGATGTCGCGTGTTCCAGCCCGAGAGGTGCCTTGGGTTATTGCGGGGTCTGGAAGGATGTCGCGTGTTCCAGCCCGAGAGGTGTCTTGGGTTATTGCGGGGTCTGGAAGGATGTCGCGTGTTCCAGCCCGAGAGGTGTCTTGGGTTATTGCGGGGTCTGGAAGGGTGTTCCAGCCTGAGAGGTGTCTTGGGTTATTGCGGGGTCTGGAAGGGATGTCGCGTGTTCCAGCCCGAGAGGTGTCTTGGGTTATTGCGGGGTCTGGAAGGATGTCGCGTGTTCCAGCCCGAGAGGTGTCTTGGGCTATTGCGGGGTCTGGAAGGGATGTCGCGTGTTCCAGCCCGAGAGGTGTCTTGGGTTATTGCGGGGTCTGGAAGGATGTTCCAGCCTGAGAGGTGTCTTGGGTTATTGCGGGGTCTGGAAGGGATGTCGCGTGTTCCAGCCCGAGAGGTGTCTTGGGTTATTGCGGGGTCTGGAAGGATGTCGCGTGTTCCAGCCCGAGAGGTGTCTTGGGTTATTGCGGGGTCTGGAAGGGATGTCGCGTGTTCCAGCCCGAGAGGTGTCTTGGGTTATTGCGGGGTCTGGAAGGGATGTCGCGTGTTCCAGCCCGAGAGGTGTCTTGGGTTATTGCGGGGTCTGGAAGGGTGTTCCAGCCTGAGAGGTGTCTTGGGTTATTGCGGGGTCTGGAAGGGATGTCGCGTGTTCCAGCCCGAGAGGTGTCTTGGGTTATTGTGGGGTCTGGAAGGGATGTCGCGTGTTCCAGCCCGAGAGGTGTCTTGGGTTATTGCGGGGTCTGGAAGGGATGTCGCGTGTTCCAGCCCGAGAGGTGTCTTGGGTTATTGCGGGGTCTGGAAGGGATGTCGCGTGTTCCAGCCCGAGAGGTGTCTTGGGTTATTGCGGGGTCTGGAAGGGATGTCGCGTGTTCCAGCCCGAGAGGTGTCTTGGATTATTGCGGGGTCTGGAAGGGATGTCGCGTGTTCCAGCCCGAGAGGTGTCTTGGGTTATTGCGGGATCTGGAAGGGTGTTCCAGCCTGAGAGGTGTCTTGGGTTATTGCGGGGTCTGGAAGGGATGTCGCGTGTTCCAGCCCGAGAGGTGTCTTGGGTTATTGCGGGATCTGGAAGGGTGTTCCAGCCTGAGAGGTGTCTTGGGTTATTGCGGGGTCTGGAAGGATGTCGCGTGTTCCAGCCCGAGAGGTGTCTTGGGTTATTGCGGGGTCTGGAAGGATGTCGCGTGTTCCAGCCGGAGAGGTGTCTTGGGTTATTGCGGGGTCTGGAAGGGATGTCGCGTGTTCCAGCCCGAGAGGTGTCTTGGGTTATTGCGGGGTCTGGAAGGGATGTCGCGTGTCCCATGCGGTTCTGAGAAGTGTCACAGGTTTACGTATGGTTTGAGAGGGTATCATGCGGTCCCACATAGGTTTGAATGAGGTGTTCTGTCTAGAAATGTCGGCTGGAGCAAGATGTCATCCATATGAACTGAGGAACATACGTTGCCTGTGCGCTTTAGGTGTAAGAGGGGGGAGGGGGGGGGTGAGTTCCATTGCATACAAAACAAACTGTTATGGGATATCAGTTGCGGTGGGAAGTGCTCATTAATGCCAAAGATGTCGGTCAATCAAACCGGAGCAGAAAATGTTAAGATTTTGAAAGATTTCTGGTGGTGTGGACTGCCTCTAGTTCCAAACCGGCCCATACAAGCCTCCATGTCATAATTACGGTGTAATTCTGGAATATTGCTTGAAAGTGTGTTTGCAACTTTGATCTGGACAAACAAGCTTAGCCGTCTTTGGTGGTTCACGAATTCTACATCACATTTAAGAAGTCTACTCCTTGCTGTCAAAAATACTTGATAATTGACATCAAACAAAAATGTTTAAGACTTAAGATGCCTTTAGAAATAAGTGATAAACTCAGAGATGCTCAGCTCGTCGCGTTACTTTTCGTTCCCGTCACGCTGGAGTGGCGCGTTATCCCGTCACGCTGGAGGGGCGCGTTATCGATAGTCTCGACATCACCCATTGTCCAAGGACTATTATTTAACCATAGCCCGTATCTCCCTGGCTGTTCGGCTGTTCTGGTTAAGTTATACCATCATTGGTCCGATGCTATCTCCGAAAGCGTACCCATGCAACTTTGTCCCGCCCCTTCTATCGCCGTCCCTGGATGTGTCCCGTCCCCATCCTATGTGCCGTCCCCATCCCGTCACTACCGACTATGTCCCGTCCCGTCCCGTCACTACCGACTATTTCCCGTCCCCATCCCGTCACTACCGACTATGTCCCGTCCCGTCCCGTCACTACAGACTATGTCCCGTCCCGTCACTACCGACTATGTCCCATCCCGTCACTACCGACTATGTCCCGTCCCGTCACTACCGACTATGTCCCGTCCCGTCACTACCGACTATGTCCCGTCCCGTCACTACCGACTATGTCCCGTCCCGTCACTACCGACTATGTCCCGTCCCGTCACTACCGACTATGTCCCGTCCCGTCACTACCGACTATGTCCCGTCCCGTCACTACCGACTATGTCCCGTCCCGTCACTACCGACTATGTCCCGTCCCGTCACTACGGACTATGTCCCGTCCCGTCACTACCGACTATGTCCCGTCCCGTCACTACCGACTATGTCCCGTCCCGTCACTACCGACTATGTCCCGTCCCGTCACTACCGACTATGTCCCGTCCCGTCACTACGGACTATGTCCCGTCCCGTCACTACCGACTATGTCCCGTCCCGTCACTACCGACTATGTCCCGTCCCGTCACTACCGACTATGTCCCGTCCCGTCACTACGGACTATGTCCCGTCCCGTCACTACCGACTATGTCCCATCCCGTCACTACCGACTATGTCCCGTCCCGTCACTACCGACTATGTCCCGTCCCGTCACTACCGACTATGTCCCGTCCCGTCACTACCGACTATGTCCCGTCCCGTCACTACCCTATGTCCCGTCCCGTCACTACCGACTATGTCCCGTCCCGTCACTACCGACTATGTCCCGTCCCGTCACTACCGACTATGTCCCGTCCCGTCACTACGGACTATGTCCCGTCCCGTCACTACCGACTATGTCCCGTCCCGTCACTACCGACTATGTCCCGTCCCGTCACTACCGACTATGTCCCGTCCCGTCACTACGGACTATGTCCCGTCCCGTCACTACCGACTATTTCCCGTCCCCATCCCGTCACTACCAACTATGTCCCGTCCCCAGCCCGTCACTACCGACTATGTCCCGTCTCGTCACTACCGACTATGTCCCGTCCCGTCACTACCGACTATGTCCCGTCCCGTCACTACCGACTATGTCCCGTCCCGTCACTACCGACTATGTCCCGTCCCGTCACTACCGACTATGTCCCGTCCCGTCACTACCGACTATGTCCCGTCCCGTCACTACCGACTATGTCCCGTCCCGTCACTACCGACTATGTCCCGTCCCGTCACTACCGACTATGTCCCGTCCCGTCACTACCGACTATTTCCCATCCCGTCACTACCGACTATGTCCCGTCCCGTCACTACCGACTATGTCCCGTCCCGTCACTACCGACTATTTCCCGTCCCGTCACTACCGACTATGTCCCGTCCCGTCACTACGGACTATGTCCCGTCCCGTCACTACCGACTATGTCCCGTCCCGTCACTACAGACTATGTCCCGTCCCGTCACTACCGACTATGTCCCGTCCCGTCACTACCGACTATGTCCCGTCCCGTCACTACCGACTATGTCCCGTCCCGTCACTACCGACTATGTCCGTCCCGTCACTACCGAATATGTCCCGTCCCGTCACTACAGACTATGTCCCGTCCCGTCACTACTGACTATGTCCCGTCCCGTCACTACCGACTATTTCCCATCCCGTCACTACCGACTATGTCCCGTCCCGTCACTACCGACTATGTCCCGTCCCGTCACTACCGACTATGTCCCATCCCGTCACTACCGACTATGTCCCGTCCCGTCACTACCGACTATGTCCCGTCCCGTCATTACCGACTATGTCCCGTCCCGTCACTACCGACTATGTCCCGTCCCGTCACTACCGACTATGTCCCGTCCCGTCACTACCGACTATGTCCCGTCCCGTCACTACCGACTATGTCCCGTCCCGTCACTACCGAGTATGTCCCGTCCCGTCACTACCGACTATGTCCCGTCCCGTCACTACCGACTATTTCCCGTCCCGTCACTACCGACTATGTCCCGTCCCGTCACTACCGACTATGTCCCGTCCCGTCACTACCGACTATGTCCCGTCCCGTCACTACCGACTATGTCCCGTCCCGTCACTACGGACTATGTCCCGTCCCGTCACTACCGACTATGTCCCGTCCCGTCACTACCGACTATGTCCCGTCCCGTCACTACCGAATATGTCCCGTCCCGTCACTACCGACTATGTCCCGTCCCGTCACTACCGACTATGTCCCGTCCCGTCACTACCGACTATGTCCCGTCCCGTCACTACCGACTATGTCCCGTCCCGTCGCTACCGACTATGTCCCGTCCCGTCACTACCGACTATGTCCCGTCCCGTCACTACGGACTATGTCCCGTCCCATTACTACCGACTATGTCCCGTCCCGTCACTACCGACTATGTCCCGTCCCGTCACTACCGACTATGTCCCGTCCCGTCACTACGGACTATGTCCCGTCCCGTCACTACCGACTATGTCCCGTCCCGTCACTACCGACTATGTCCCGTCCCGTCACTACCGACTATGTCCCGTCCCGTCACTACCGACTATGTCCCGTCCCGTCACTACGGACTATGTCCCGTCCCGTCACTACCGACTATTTCCCGTCCCCATCCCGTCACTACCAACTATGTCCCGTCCCCAGTCCGTCACTACCGACTATGTCCCGTCCCGTCACTACCGACTATGTCCCGTCCCGTCACTACCGACTATGTCCCGTCCCGTCACTACCGACTATGTCCCGTCCCGTCACTACCGACTATGTCCCGTCCCGTCACTACCGACTATGTCCCGTCCCGTCACTACCGACTATGTCCCGTCCCGTCACTACCGACTATGTCCCGTCCCGTCACTACCGACTATGTCCCGTCCCGTCACTACCGACTATGTCCCGTCCCGTCACTACCGACTATTTCCCGTCCCGTCACTACCGACTATGTCCCGTCCCGTCACTACCGACTATGTCCCGTCCCGTCACTACCGACTATGTCCCGTCCCGTCACTACCGACTGTGTCCCGTCCCGTCACTACGGACTATGTCCCGTCCCGTCACTACCGACTATGTCCCGTCCCGTCACTACCGACTATGTCCCGTCCCGTCACTACCGACTATGTCCCGTCCCGTCACTACCGACTATGTTCCGTCCCGTCACTACCGACTATGTCCCGTCCCGTCACTACCGACTATGTCCCGTCCCGTCACTACCGACTATGTCCCGTCCCGTCACTACCGACTATGTCCCGTCCCGTCACTACCGACTATGTCCCGTCCCGTCACTACCGACTATGTCCCGTCCCGTCACTACCGACTATGTCCCGTCCCGTCACTACAGACTATGTCCCGTCCCGTCACTACCGACTATGTCCCGTCCCGTCACTACGGACTATGTCCCGTCCCGTCACTACCGACTATGTCCCGTCCCGTCACTACCGACTATGTCCCGTCCCGTCACTACCGACTATGTCCCGTCCCGTCACTACGGACTATGTCCCGTCCCGTCACTACCGACTATGTCCCGTCCCGTCACTACCGACTATGTCCCGTCCCGTCACTACCGACTATGTCCCGTCCCGTCACTACCGACTATGTCCCGTCCCGTCACTACCGACTATGTCCCGTCCCGTCACTACCGACTATGTCCCGTCCCGTCACTACCGACTATGTCCCGTCCCGTCACTACCGACTATGTCCCGTCCCGTCACTACAGACTATGTCCCGTCCCGTCACTACCGACTATGTCCCGTCCCGTCACTACCGACTATGTCCCGTCCCGTCACTACCGACTATGTCCCGTCCCGTCACTACCGACTATGTCCCGTCCCGTCACTACCGACTATGTCCCGTCCCGTCATTACCGACTATGTCCCGTCCCGTCACTACCGACTATGTCCCGTCCCGTCACTACCGACTATGTCCCGTCCCGTCACTACCGACTATGTCCCGTCCCGTCACTACCGACTATGTCCCGTCCCGTCACTACCGACTATGTCCCGTCCCGTCACTACCGACTATGTCCCGTCCCGTCACTACCGACTATGTCCCGTCCCGTCACTACCGACTATGTCCCGTCCCGTCACTACCGACTATGTCCCGTCCCGTCACTACCGACTATGTCCCGTCCCGTCACTACCGACTATGTCCCGTCCCGTCACTACCGACTATGTCCCGTCCCGTCACTACCGACTATGTCCCGTCCCGTCACTACAGACTATGTCCCGTCCCGTCGCTACCAACTATGTCCTGTCCCGTCACTACCGACTATGTCCCGTCCCGTCACTACCGACTATGTCCCGTCCCGTCACTACCGACTATGTCCCGTCCCGTCACTACCGACTATGTCCCGTCCCGTCACTACCGACTATGTCCCGTCCCGTCATTACCGACTATGTCCCGTCCCGTCACTACCGACTATGTCCCGTCCCGTCACTACCGACTATGTCCCGTCCCGTCACTACCGACTATGTCCCGTCCCGTCACTACCGACTATGTCCCGTCCCGTCACTACCGACTATGTCCCGTCCCGTCACTACCGGCTATGTCCCGTCCCGTCACTACCGACTATGTCCCGTCCCGTCACTACCGACTATGTCCCGTCCCGTCAATACCGACTATTTCCCGTCCCGTCTCGTCGAAACCGACGAGGCGTCGCGGGCCGACGTCGCCGCCGCCGATCGTCGGTTTCCGGCCACTCGAGGCTGCCATATCCGCGCGCCGCGCGCCACAATGGCAGCGGCCGGCAGCCAGTCAAAGCGATCACTCGACCGATGAGAGAGGTGGTCAGGGGCTGGTCAGAACTGGCAGTCACAAATGACAGAGATGGTCGTGGGCTGCTAGTGAAAGCATAGATGACAGACAGACAGACAGACAGACAGACAGACAGACAGACAGACAGACAGACAGACAGACAGACAGACAGACAGACAGATAGACATACAGACAGACAGACATACAGACAGAGTATAGATGACAGACTGACGGTCATGACCGTCACAATGACAAACTGACGGATGCTGTCACATAGATGACAGATATTCAAGGGTGTCCACAGATGACAGAGGGAAATTCAGATTCATCCAGTACTGGCATGGCTCACGAGCAGAAACCCAGTGAGGTAATGCTCTGCCGAGTCCATTCTTTACACGCGATATTACGTTGAAAATGTACAAGTATAAGATGTTTCACATTGACATCTGCCGTTAGAAAGCTACCGAACACAGTAGAGTAAAGCCGGTATTTGTTAAAGAGTTGAAAGACTTGTCAACAGTACATTTCAAGGAAACATCGCGAAACAAAAACAACAGGAAACGAGAAATACCCAACTCGTGCAACATTAAAACAAACAAAAAACGTGTAGTTTTCTCGGAAGTTCATATGCGTTACTCCTATTATCATGGCTTTTATACTTTTTAATGTGGAATGTGATAATGAAATGTGGGATCTGTTTACAGTGGGTATAGAAACGTGTTTTATTTTGAGAATTAGTCATCCTAAACAAGCAAGGGATTAATCGTACCCTTGGCTTCCATCATAAAACAAAGTCAGGTTACGATAAATCACTTCAAGAAATTTGCTGGAAGGAAGCATCTCCGATTCAAATGTACCCAAGAATACTGTAGCAAAGACGTTGCTCAGGTTGTTTTTCTTCAACGAAATGACTTCATGTGTTTTTACTTATCGATTTTGATGTTGAAACTTCTGTCAGACTGTAGTGTCCGTATTGGCTTGGAAAATTAGGTCAACAGCTCCCTTCATCACAGTACATATATTCGACTTTAACATCCCCTGAGGGCAACAGTCTGAGCTAAAAATATCTAGCGATAAATGCTATCAATGGGACATATATTTTGAAGCTATAGGTGCACTACTGAGTTCGTATACGGTCTATGCACTATACAGGTCTAACGAAACCGCACGATTTTAAGGTTTCTATTTTGTCGCCTTCCGGACTCTAGTGTTTCACTGTGTTTCAAATACCTACACAAAATATTTAACTAAGTATTCGGCTAGTGTAACAAACGTCTGGCGTATGCTATTGTGACCTGCTAAAAAATTACATCTGTGATTAAACAGAGGTACAGAGGTACAAAATTACCTCTCTGATTAAACAGAGGTACAGAGGTAAAAAATTACCTCTGTGATTACCTCTGGTGAAATCCGCTCTGAAATGGGAGGACTACCATTCCACTCAATAGTCATAATGACAGCCCACACTTGAGCCCGTGTAATACAAAGTCATGGCGGTGTGCTAGCCCTAATAAGCAGAGACAGCTGCAGTAGGTAATACAAAGCCATCAAATCTGGCGGATCCAGGGGGGGCATCAGGGGCAAATGCCCCCCCCCCCCCGGCAGGAATCTGGGGGGGGGGCGGGGCATTCAATACAAGTATGCACCCCTCCTCACGCGTTCCGAATTTATCGTAAAATCGTAAAAATTGTCTTTGCAGCAGTCAAAATCCAGCTATCCACAGTCAAAAAACGTAAAATGTCGCGCCGCTTCGCGGCATGACACAACTTTCGCAGTTGCTTATACAAATTTGGAAAATGGGAGAATGAATTCCATTAAGTGTCTGGCAGAGGCTCTCCTTGGCGGTAATTACTGTCACTGGCGGATCCAGGGGGCATCAGGGGCAAATGCCCCCCCCCCCCCCCCCCCCCACCTCCACCCACAGGAATCTGAGAGGGGCATTCAATATGTACATACAAGTTGCCCCCGCGCGTTCCCTGCACTGAACGTGAAAAACAATGATCTTAGGAGAAATCTTCATGAAAACGGAAGTTTTTTCTTCTCTCGAGTGATTTAATTTGAAGTTTGTATGCATCCCTTTCTTTCAATGATAGACAGCACAGCGCACCTGATGCAATTCAAGCAGCCCCGGTGACCCCTAACCCGTGCCCCCGCTGGGGGGGGGGGGCAGCATCTGCCCCCACCCTCCCGGATTTTCTCAATAACTTTAAAACTATGATAGTATCAACGTCAAACTTTCAGTACCTTATGCTGCATCGATTCTACGTCTTCTCACCAAATTTGAATGAAATTGATGTAGTATGTTGGGAGATAATGACGTTTTAATAATACCATGTCATACCATTTTTGGTGGAAAAACGATAAATGTTTGAACAATCGTAGAAAATAGAGTTTTGACGTAAATTGCAAATACAAAACGTAAAAAGAAAGTAAATGGCATTCTCTTCCAAATATCCAATCTCAGATTTTCGAAATTTTGTGTTTTTGATCCCTGATTTTTAAACGTGATTTTTTTTCGGAAAAAAAATCAACAAAATCCATTTTTGTGAATTTGAAGTGAATTTCTGAAGCTCAAATACCAAATAAGGTGACCGGCCCAAATCCGAGGATAAAAAATGGGGGCACCTTTTTGCCACAAAAAGATACCCCCCCCCCCACAAAAAAAAACAGGCTGGATCCGCCAGTGGCCATCACAGCCATCGACATCCACCCACACTTGGACAGCTGCATGTACAGCTGAACACGACGGGTGGAAAAAGAGCATCAGTGGGTCTCGCACGAAATGTTGTTATGACAATTTCGCATCTATCAAAAACTATCTAGTAGTAGTATCTACAGCCAATTGTAGTGTGTGCTCTCAGCAGCAAACATCTAGGAGTTATCCTTCCTTTCTTTGTCTTATTGCCTGATACCAGATGGAGTTTGGGCCTAATACTCATGATAAAGCAACTCACTAAAAGAGGTAATAAGCCTTGTTAACTGGTCATAAATACTAGACAGACATAAGCGCTTATTAATCAAATTCGCAAGTATTGCTTCAACTTGCGCTCTTTTTTTAATTCTCTCGGGCAGAATTTTTCACATATTCACAATTGCAATTACTTTATATTTATAAATTGTAGTTATATGAAAAATGTATACATTGCATATATGATACGCAAATATAAGATATTATAATACCATAATCATTACAAAGTATATAATAGCCGTTTTCACGAAAGATTATCGGGCTGAAAAGTTTCTGAAAGATTCTAAAATTTTGGAAAAACTACACAACTTTTACATGCGATTTTTGATTAGAAATGTCCCTCATAATGTTTTAATATGTTGGTAAGAATAAAATATGTTGATAAAATTGCGATTTGGTGGTAATAAGCAAGATAAGTATTGATAGAATCTTCCAGAAACTTTCAGGAAGATTCTATAAATACTTATCTTGCTTATTACCACCAAACCGCAATTTTGTCAACATATTTTATCCTTACCAACATATTACAAAATTATGAGGGACATTTCTAGCCAAAAATTGTCAGTCATGACTGATGCGTTGAAAAGAATTATCAAACAATACCAATTATTTGCAACCACCAACCCCAAACCAAAACAAGCGCAATTTCCACACGTATTGAATAGGCGGAACGATCGGATTGTATTTTGTCTTAGGTGCGTCGTTCACGTAACATCTTCTCCCCTGATTACCTTCACTGTAGTGGCGATCGTTTTATCGCAATCGAAACGAAAGAAAGAGGAAAAAAGTGCAAATTCAACTAAAGTGGCTCCAGACGTGATTTTCATCGTATCCAACCATCAAACCAATTGCTACTTACCGCAATATTTGTTTTTGACAATCCAAAACACACTCACTTTAACACGTCTCATACGAATATTGATTGATGAAGTGAGGCAATGCTTCAGACGATTTGGCTTAATGGGATGACGCTGTTGGTACATACATGACATTACATACATGACAGTACATAGGGGGTACATGTAACTGGTGACACTGGTGGCTGAACAGAAGCCTGGAACCCACTCGCATGCAAACGGGTGAGAAGTATGCGGGCGGAATCTTGCGGATCTACATGAATCTGGTTGTCGCACGGTTAACTATTATCAATCCGACATTGACGTATGGGACTGATCACTTAATGCACAAGGCTCATTATGCAGTTCCTTTTAGAGACAATTGATGTCGTTAATTACCTAAATCTACATTTATTCACATGTCCGTCCGCCACTCAAAACTGTACAACGGGATGATTAATAGGACAAGTGTTTAAATAAGTGGCAACGCGCAGACACTTCATAATGACTATCAGATATAAAACATCATTAAGTCCTCGGGGTTACGGTTACTATTTTTACAGCAGGTTAAGCTCGTCACTCTCAGATTTTCCTCTTTTATTCGGACCTCGCTGACGGCTCTGCATTCTGCAATCCCAGCATACTAGGCCATTCTGGCAGAAAAGCACTAACCTTCTGGGAGCCGCCACCTCGCATCGCTCATCATGCTGCGAGACGCCATAAGGGATGGAACACGCCAAGACTTTGTTCAACATAACAGCCTAAAAGGTTTACCCGTGTCCAACCAAATGCCTCCAGAAATCCCGTACGGTGTCTGACAGCGAACACGGCCGGCGGTGCGGTGGCTGGCAGGCGCATTAGACCACATCTGAGCTCTCTATAGAACCCAACGACGCATCACTCAAACCACCAGATACTAGGGAGAGTGCACCTCACCGCAGACACGACACCGCCACCGGAAACGACGACTTCCGGTGCCGGGCGGAGTCCGCGTTTTGCAACTCAGCGCGACATCTCGACCCACCGCCGTGCGTGCCAGAGGCCGTACGTCGCTCGGAGGAGCTTTGCCGGCGCTGGGGCGAAGTGTAACCGACTTAGCTGTCCCAGCGCGGACGCCTTAAAGCTTCCACGGAGAGGTGTCAGCGTCGGAGGCGACGC
The DNA here is from genome assembly GCA_036785665.1 of Chirona hameri. Classification (NCBI taxonomy): domain Eukaryota; kingdom Metazoa; phylum Arthropoda; class Thecostraca; order Balanomorpha; family Balanidae; genus Chirona; species Chirona hameri. Next base: position 238,516 of record JAXIVJ010000087.1, on the reverse strand, counting down.
CGCGTCAGAAACGACGCCTCGACGGCGCCGCCGCGTCCGTTGCGTCGGTGGCGACGGTTCAGAGCCGACCGGCGAGGACCGAGCTGAGCGTGTGCCGGCCAGACATCAGCCCGTCAGAGTCACGGAGGTGGCATTGTTGCGGCATGGGGTGCATGTATTCTGTGATTTAATTTATCGTAGGGTTGTATTTATCTACGGTGTATGGCAGAGTGCGATACCCTGCCGGCTTTTCGTGACTTCCAGTTTCAAGGACACAAGGATAGTCATCAGCTCATCTCCGGCAATGAATAGGGTCCACTGACGAGAATAACACCCACAAATGTTGGGTGGCCTTTTTTGTTGTTATAAATAGTAAGCGCGCTTACTTCTTAGCAACCATTTCTAGTCATCACGCATAAATACAACTTTCATCCCATTTTTTTACTTTGTAGTTATTCAATACGTCAACTTCTCCTGCAAGATACTGCAACGCTGAATAAATGTCAACTCCAGCACCGTCCAAAATGTAGTCACCAGCTGAACATTCACCAATGGTAGAAGGCCCCGAAAATCGCAGGGTCCATAGAGCTCGAGTGAGCACCCATACAGGAAAACAATCAAGATTTTCTGAAGATCAGAGAAGAGCAGGAAACACAGAAATGCATCCCAGATAAAAAAAGGACAATTGCACCAATTACAATAACGGATATAGGACCCAACCAGATACCATGGATCTTGCGATCCCAGTGGATTTCTCAAATATACCTTGCAACATTGGCAACATCTCGCAACATATTGAATACATCTTAAATATATTCGTTCTCAGATCCTACACAATCCCGTTCAAAGAGGTTTGTAATTTCGCGAGATTTGGTATCCGACAGCATCATCCGTGAATTACACTCAGTACACCGCAATAAGTTGTATTTTTACAAAACGTAATAATATATAAAATCCTATCAGGGCTGTAATACCATATACATGATTGTGGGTGCCAAAATCGAATGCATTTTTACCATCACACATTCCCACTCCAGCAACCGACACAATATCGATGCAGATTTTTATTTCCTTCTGGCTGTTAATTGTCCAGCTCATTGATCGAGAAAGCAGTATGATTGTCTACACTGGACTGAAATATACTTTTGGTTTTGCTTAAAGGGAATAGGTCACCTTGAAAGTTGTCTTGAAATTCAACCATACGGTGCATCTTGAGCTCAAAACTACGAATATAACTTTCGTTTGGACAACTGATGGATATATGTGGAGAAAGAAGTAAGTTTCTCTTTGCATTTCACGAGGAATCGTACGACAGCAGCTGGCGTTCTGGCTCCACCTGACGCCAAGTACAGTCTCTGACAAGGGGCCGCCGCGCCGCCCGGACGGCTGAGCGGATATTAACGAGGCGTCGTGATCAGAGACTACGTGCCAGAGAGTGTACCTGCCTCCGGCGGCGAGCGTTCATGTCCCGATTGTGGCTCAGAACAGCGGACATGAAACCGGGCCCACTAGTCCTGTGTCGAAATTACTTAACGTAGGGGGGTAATTCTTTCACCACAACCCATTTCTAGATCTGCTCTACAAATCTGCTATCTCAGTTCAAAACTCCATGTTAAAGGTGAACCCTTTATTTCCCTTTAATCTCTTTAATCGTTCCTTTGTCCTTTATCCTAAGTTCAATAGTGTGTCTTTCTCCGCCCCTGCAGCTCAGTCTGGAGAGCGCCGGGCTCGAGACCTTATCCGGAGACGCAAGAACACCATGGAAAGTGTGTGTGTGTGTGTGTGTGGAGGGAGGGGGAGCAGTGTGGGGAGGGGAGCAGTGTGTGAAAGAATGAGCCAGAAAAACTTCGATGTCGTTTGAGGGAAACCAAATCCCTCTATGGCAAGATTTCTTTGATGATTTGAGTTCTTCTGGTCTTCGTGCACTTTCGCTCTCCAAATTTTCCCGTTTTACAACAACAAAAATGCCAAAAAATGGGGGGGGGGTCCTGGCCCTCCCACCAGGTTATTGTGTCTGTGCGGGGTGGCAGACCGGGTTCGAGTCGCTTCGGCGCTCGCTATTTGTCCCTGACGGGAGTGATCCGCGGTCGGTGACAGCAGTCGCGTTTAAGGTCAGGTGCCGTCAGAGGGCGAGGTGGGCTGTGTCCTGTCCAGATATGCTTGGACACGTAAAACTTTCGCTTCTCAATTCTGCCGGTTACCAGGAATTGCGCGATAGGATGGTGGTGCCAGAGCCTGTGTAGCAGCTGCGCATAGCGGCGCAGGACGAAATCCACGAAAATATAGGTACCAATCCATTCCAAAAACTTGGGCTAAATTTTATTTTTAAAAAATTAACTGGAGCCCAGGCACGTAGCCAGAATTTCGTCCAAGGGTGGTGGGCGGCGCCTCGAAAGGGCCCATTCCCGAACGTTTAAAGGGCCCCTTCCCGAGCGTTGAAAGGGCCCAGCAGAACGACTAGGGACCCATTCGGCATGTTCAGGGCCCTTCTGACTCGCACAGGGGCCCTTGCAGTCTACCTAAGGGCACCTATGATCTGCACAGGGGCCTTTTGAACGTCCATGGGGCCCTCTGGTATTTCAGAGAGAGCCCTGGTGGCCCTGAAGGGCCTTTGAAGTGCTTTACAATCTCTAAAGACCACGCTTCGCGTGTTCTCCAGACTCTTAATAGAGCCCAGGTCTCGTCGGGCTCTCTGGTAACAGTGGTTTGTTACCAGTTTTTAACAACTGGTAACAGTGGTTTGAAAGCAGCAAGAGGCAGAACGACTTTTCCGCGCATAAATGGTCCCTGCGGATCTGGAAGAGCATGGGGGGAGATTGGCTTGGGGAGATGGTCCTGGCCTGGTCCCACTATTTGCTCTTCGGTCCAGCAAGTTGGGCACCGCTGGAGCATCTTTCGGGTGCTGATGTCGACGTCTTTGCGTTCGCCTCGCCTTTTTTCGGAACTCGGGAGACTAGCTAAACATGTAGCCCGCTTGAAAGTTAATATTTGATGAAGGGAGTGGTCCCTGGAGCCGCCAAGGAGCAATTAGGTGCCGCCAAGGATCAGATTTGTGCTTGATTCCGCTTCAGCCATAGGCGTACACTAGGAGGGGGGGGGCAAACGGGGCAATTGCCCCCCCCCCCCCCCTGAAGGTCTGTACGTGCCCCTTCGGTCGAGAAAAAAAACTGATTTTTTTCTATAGAAAAATGTGAAAATATGCCCCTTAAAAAATATAGTGGGCCAAATCCGGTGAGTTTTTTTTTTTGTTGGGGTACTTTATGCCCCCTGAGCAAAAATGTCCCCCTCCTGGCGTAAATCCTGGGTATGCTACTGGCTTCAGCGGAATCGATTCCGATTTCATGCCAAGTCAGATGTGTCTGACTATAATTCCGATTCCAATAGATATTGTACTAGGGGAATCGATTCCGAATCCGATTCCAGGACACTTAAAACGCTTGATTCCGAATCCGATTCCATTGATTCCACTATGCATCACAAATGTCCGATCATATTTATATTTTATACAAATGACATGAATGACACAAATAGTAAAAATAAATATATTTTACAGGTATATTTAATATGGCTATTTTGCTATAAAACTTCAAAAAAATCATGAATTTTGTTGCAAAAAACTGGCATGTGCTGCAAAATCGTGACAGTTCAGAAACGTCAAAGTCTAACGAAGGTTCAAAACAATATGATATTTAGACATACCTATAACCTTGATGCATGGACAATAGGACATATTAGCCGTTTTCACAAAGGATTATTGCACTGAAAGGTTTCTGAAAAATTCAGAAAGTTTTGAAAAAATACACAACTTTTATGTGCGATTTTTTGCTAGAAATGTTCCTCATAATTTGGTAATATGTTGGTAAGAATAAAATATGTTGACAAAATTGCGGCTTGGTGGTAATAAGCAAGATAAGTATTGATAGAATCTTCCTGAAACTTTTCAGGAAGATTCTATCAATACTTATCTTGCTTATTACCACCAAACCGCAATTTAGTCAACATATTTTATTCTTACCAACATATTACCAAATTATGAGGGACATTTCTAGCCAAAACTCGCATGTTAAAGTTGTGTAGTTTTTAAAAAGGGCACTTGGCCAAGGGCGGAGGGGGGGTGCGGCCGCACCCCCTGGAGGCTAGGAGGGCCCTTTTCGGCGCGCACAGCGCGCCGAAAAGGAACGACGAGACCGCGCGAAGCGCGGTATCATGGGCTCTTTACCACGCGAAGCGTGGTCTTTAGAGAGTTTAGAGCACTTCAGAGGCCCTTTAGGAACACCAGGACCCTCTCTGAAAGACCAGAGGGCCCCTTGGACGTTCAAAAGAGCCCTGTGCATGTCAGAGGGGCCCCTGGCCAGACCGAAAGGGCCCCTGAGCGGGTCCGAGGGCCCCCTGAACACGTCGAATGGGCCCCTAACCAGCACAGAGGGACCCTGGGCAGGTCGAGAGGCCCCTGAGCATGTTGGCACGGCGGCAAAGCAGCCAGCACAGTCCCTTGCCAGGTCATAAGGGCCCCTGAGCAGATTAGAGGGCCCTGGCACAGACCCAGAGGGCCCCTGGGAAGTGCAAAGGGCCCCTGTGCAGGTCAGAGGGACCCCTGATCAGACCGAAAGGGCCCCTAGGTGGGTAAGGACGGCCCCTAAACATGCCGAATGGGCCCCTAGTCAGCACGGAGGGGCCCCAGGGCAGGTCGGAGGGCCCTCGGAGCATGTCGCAAGGCGACAAAGCAGCCAGCGCAGTCCCTTGCCAGGTCGAAAGGGCCCCTTAGAAGGCTGGAGGGCCCCTGGACAGACCAGAGGGGCCCTGGAAATTTCGAAATGTCCCTGTGCAGATCGGAGGGGCCCCTGACCAGACCGAAAGGGCCCTGGGCGGGTAAGAAGGGCCCCTGAACATGCCGAATTGGCTCCTAGCCAGCACGGAGGGGCCCCAAGGCAGGTCGGAGGGCCCCTTGAGCATGTCGGCAGGGCGACAAAGCAGCCAGCGCAGAGTCCGACCAGAAGAGTCGCTGGGCAGATCGGAGGGGCTCCTGGGCAATTCAGATGGGTCCCTGGCTGGACCGAAGCGGTCCCTGGGCCGGTCGGAAGGGCCTCGAACATGCCGGATGAGTTTCTAGCCAGACTGGAGGGGCCCCTGGGCAGGTCGGGGGGGGGCCCTGAGCATGTCGGCAGGGTGACAAAGCAGCCAGTTCAGCCCCTGGCCAGGTCAGACTCAGGACCTCTAAACAGGCAGAATGGGACCCTTGACACATAAGAGGGGCTTATTGGAAGGTCAGAGGAGTCCCTGGTCAGACCGGAAGGGCCCAAATCACATAGAGCTACCAGATAAAGATTGAATACAGAGAGGACTTACTCCACAAGAAAAAGCTTTAAATCGGAGCTTTCGGGTATATTGTAACACCCTTCGTCAGTGATTAAAGGAAATAGTTCACCTTGGAAAATTTTTACCCAACACGATTTGATTATATTTGTTAATACAATGTATTATTATATTGTCAAAAATTGCCTTATATCGCGCCGATTCAGGGCAGAAGGCCGTACATTTGTATTGTTTATCAAAACTATATGCATACTCTCTGAGTCAGAGTCCTGACGTCACGCGAATGTAAACAATGATTCAGCCAATCAGATTCGAAAGTATTCGCGTAAAGATAGACTCGCATTGGAGATGTGCCAACCGGTGGCCCGCGATTCGGCTATGCAAGCTGATTGGCTGATGGTATAGCCTCTGCCCGGGCTAAAACCAGTACAACATTCTTTCGCCAGCACCGCATTCCTTCGCCAAAAACTAAAATATATTCGGCTGGAGAGTCTTTTCAGTCAAGAAAACTTGCAGATAGGGATTTCCCAACACGGGCTACAAAACTGCTATCTCAGTTTAAAACTAATGTTGAAGGTGAACTATTTCCTTTAAGAGGCATTCGGTAACAGGTCATTGCTCGTCTTTAAGACGAGCAATGACATGTTACCGAATGCCTCTTAACCCGCGAGTTACTGGGGGGCTATTTTTTTACCCCCCCTCCCGTTATTTTGCAATACCTCCTAAATGAACACCTGTATCGTCACCAAACTTGCAGTACCTTCTTTCACATCAATTCGACACATGTTGGCAAAAGGAAAAATATGAGGCTATGATAGGTCAATCGAGAATGACGTCAGAGTGACGTCATGTTCTTCGGTTTTTGTTGCAAAATAATGGTTTGCGGAAAAGGCTGTCAAAGGTACGATATTTGAGATAAACTAAATTGTTTAAAATCAAATTACTTAAAATAGACCGGGCTATCAAACTGCTATCTCGGATTTTTGAGTTTTTTTTATTAAAATTTTGAGAAGTCCAAATACATTTGTTTTTTGTTTTTACTAAATTTTCAAGAAAAATCAGAATTATCCAAAAACCGGAATAAATGTGATCGAGACGTATGCGGTGAATTTGTGTACCAAATTTAAAGTCGCTATCTTTACAAATGACCGAGTTATGACCTTTAAATGACAAAAATCGACCACTTCTCACAGCATTACTATGCATAAAAAACGCATTTCCATTTTTGCTTTTTACTTCTATTTATATGGAACAAACAATGTTCTAAGGTCATTTTTGCGCGTTCTAGACGAAAAAATAAATAAACATGTGTTACAACGCCTAATGACCGTAATCTGCAGTTTGACCTCGTGACCTCGGATGACCTTGACCTGACCCAAGGTCATAAACAGCTTAGAAAGGTACTTAGAAGTGTCGAACACACGAATCATACCGATTTATCGATAGCTTATGCGTTTAATATCGCAATTTTGCGCGACAATTCCATCCATCGAGACCTTTTGACACGGTCAAACATTTTGTACTTGACCTGACCTGTGACGTCATCGGTGACCCCGAGGTCAACAGTGTTATGTTTCCCTCTATAAATTTCCCAGGGCTATCGAATGCCGTTTGAATTTTTACATTCGGTCCAGTAGTTCCGGAGATCAGAGGGGGGCGGGGCAAAAAATAGCCCCCCCCCCCCCCCCCCAGTAAGTCGCGTTATGAAATATACCCCAGTAACTCGCGGGTTAATCGCTAACCAGTGGCGCACGCAGGGGGGGTCAAAGGGGTCAGCTGACCCCCCCGAAATTTCTGAGGGGCCCGTATTTCTGAGGGGCCCGTTTCTGGTAGGGGCCCGGTCTTGGTCAGGCCCGATCGAGGTAGGGGCCCGGTGCTGGCAAAGGCGTGGCATGGGATGATGGGGCCCGGTCACAACAGGGCCCGGTCCTCGCATATTCTTGACACGGGCCCGTTTCTGGTAGGGGCCCGGTCTTGGTCAGGCCTGATCGAGGCAGGGGCCCGGTGCTGGCAAAGGCGTGATATGGGGCCCGGTCAGAACAGGGCCCGGTCCTTGCATATTCTTGATACGGGCCCGTTTCTGGTAGGGGCCCGGTCTTGGTCAGGCCTGATCGAGGCAGGGGCCGGTGCTGGCAAAGGCGTGGCATGGGGCCCGGTCAGGACGAGGGCCCGGTCATAACAGGGCCCGGCCCTCGCATATTCTTGATACGGGCCCGTTTTTGGTAGAGGCCCGGTCTTGGGCAGGCCCGATCGAGGCAGGGGCCGGTGCTGACAAAAGCGTGATATGGGCCCGGTCCTTGCATATTCTTGATGCGGGCCCGTTTCTGGTAGGGGCCGGTCTTGGTCAGGCCCGATCGAGGCAGGGGCCCGGTGCTGAGAAAGACGTGATATAGGGCCTGGTCAAAACGAAGGCCCGGTCGCAACAGGGCCCGATCCTCGCAAATTCTTGATACGGGCGTATTTGATATTGATACGTATTGTTTACAATATCCATTGTTGCTTCAGGAAATGGTTTATGACAACTTGTGACAACATGATGGTGGGCGCGAATGACGTAGTCGAGGCGCACTAAAACCCCAACGATGATGATGATGACATAACTACCGGGGATCGGACTGCCTAACCTGCCTAACCTGTAAAATATAATTGTTGTTGTTATCATTTACCTGGCTAACCTGCCTAACCTGTAAAATATAATTTGTGTTGTTGTCATTTACCTCATTTCGTCAAATTTACTCTCGACAGTTGTACCGCACATCAGTAGCACACGCACCTAAAATTCGCACATCAGTAGCACACGCAGTCACCTTACAAGACATTGACAAGAAAATTATAATGTCTCAGGTCCCATGCTGTAGGGGGCCCGCTCAAAAACAAGTGACCGAAATCCGCGAAGTTTTCTAAAAACGGGTGGAGGCCCGCTCACAAGGGGGCCCGCTTTTAGGGCTCTGACCCCCCCCCCCCCCCGAAATGGAATCCTGCGTGCGCCACTGTCGCTAACGAAGGGTGTTACAATATACCCGCAAGCTCCGATTTTAATTTTGCTTGTAGAGTAAGCCCTATTTGTATTTAATATATATCACCCGCTCCACATCATGTCTTTTCGCGGATCACAGATGAGTTTCTGAACAGGTCAGAAGGGCGTTGAAAAGGTCGGAGAGCCCCTAGACGATCTGAAGGGACCTTTGGCCTTTCAACAGTAAGAATGCAGTTCTCCAGGGAATACAACTTAAAAAATTGCGCCGCTCCGCGGCACAATTTAACTAAAAATTCAATCATATGCGGGTAAGAAAAAATGACGGGCCGTTTCTCGGCGCATTTATGTGTTATGTTGCTACTTTCCTATATAATTGGGCAAAATAGTTCATTTTAGCATTTTTTTACCGCACTTTTAAACGCACAACAACATTTTTAGAGGTCCGCACCAAAAGCAATGCGACGCATTGATGAGAAGGATAAGAAATATCTAGGGCATAAGACTCAAAATTATCGCGCCGCTCCGCAGCGCAATTTGTTTAAGAGTTCCAGGTCTTGAGCTATAAAAGAATATTCCAAGTTGGTATAGCTATTTCCAAATTGGTGTCGCTGGTTCCAAAGTTGATATGGCAGTTTGCTAACTCCAGCTCTTAAAATTTGGTATGGTCCATGCCATACCTGTCATACTGCATTTTCCATCCGTGTAACGTGCCTTTAAATCAGTTTTGTTTGGCCCTTTCAACGCTTGGGAAGGGCTCTTTCAGCGCTCGGGAAGGGGGCCTTTTCGAGGCGACGTCTCCCCCTGGACGAAATGTTGGCTACGTGCCTGTCCTTGACATACAAGAGGGGCTTCTTGGAAGGTCAGAGGAGTCCCTGGTCAGACCGGAAGTGTTTTTTCGCTTCGCGGATCCCAGATGAGTCTCTGAACAGGTCGGAAGGGCGTTGAAAAGGTCGGATGGGCCCCTAGACGATCTGAAGGGACCCTGAGCCTTTCAATAGTAAAAATGCAGTTGTCCAGGGAATACAACACCAAATTTTCGCGCCGGTCCGCGGCGCAATTTAACTACAAATTCAATTATATGCGGGTTAGAAGAACAAAAATCAGCCCGTTTCTCGGCGCATTTATGTGTTATGTTGCTACTTTCCTATATCATTGGGCAAAATAGTTCACTTTAACACTTTTTTTTACCGCACTTTTAAACGCACAATATAGCATTTTTAGAGGTCCGCACCATACGCAATGCCACGTATTGATGAGAATGCATATCCAAGGCATAAGACTCAAAAAATTTCGATGAGAATGCATATCCAAAATAAGACTCAAGAAATCGCGCCGCTCCGCGGCGCAATTTCTTTAAGAGTTCCAGGTCTTGACCTTAAAAAATATTCCAAGTTGGTATAGCTGATTCCAAATTGGTGTCGCAGGTTCCAAAGTTGATATGGCAGTTTGCTAACTCCAGCTCCTAAACGTTGGTATGGCCCACCTGTCATACTGCATTTTCCATCCTTTTAACGTGCCTTTTCATCCGTTTTGTTTGGCCCTTTCAACGCTTGGGAAGGGGCCCTTTTAACGTTTGGGAAGGGGCCTTTCGAGGCGCCGCCCCCCCCCCCCCCCCCCCCTGGACGAAATCCTGGCTACGTGCCTGGATGGGGCTGCTCAGCAACGAGGCCCGGTTGTCAAACGGACGTGCGGTTGCAGAGATATTAGTTTTGCAAAAGCGTCGCCACGGGCCGGGCCGGGTTGGGCCGGGTTGGGCCGCTCATATTCAGATTTTTCCCATACACCACGGAAGGACGAGCGCGTTCGCGCTTGCTCGTAATTATATATATTCTCGAAGAACATGCTGCGCTTGAAACGCACTCCCGTTTAACGGATCACAGGTTGATAAAGGAAATTTTCCAACGATTCAGTGTACCTAACCCCAAATAAGTTAACGGCACCACCGACGCCAACGGCGTCGCCTCTTCGCGCAGCGAAGCAAGCGGGGACCGCTGGTATTCTCTGAATTGGAATCATTCATATATTTTCCCATTGACTTGTACTGGGTAGGTCACGAAATTGCCCTGTCCTTTGGTCATCGATATACAAATATCCGAGTTAAACGAATTGTCGATACCTATGCTCTGATTAACTTCTATGAGTTTGTAATCGTTCGATCAACCCCCGTGACTTTGATACGACCGCAACTATTTTTGGAGGTAAGATCACTGGACGTGACCTGGTGACCTGACCTGAGATGACCCGAGGTAAAAAATACACAATATATGGATAATTGATGCCCGAAGACCTATGCCAATTTTAGTAGCGCTGTACGCCGCCGTTTTCCCGCTATTCTCGAAAACCCTCAGGGAGAGTCAAAATGACCCACACCAGGGCGAAGGTTAACCCTCGCCCTACGAGAGCTTTTTTCACCTTCGCCCTACGGAGGGGGCCTGACAGGTCCCCTGCTAACTTCCAAACCAAGCAACTTAGAGCAATGCGGTAAGAACCAGCATGTTGCCTGTCATGATAAGAATCTAACAGTATGCGATTTTTAGGTTTCAGGTCAACGGGTGACCTTCCAGGTCAAGTGATTGACCTCGGATTTACCACGTGCAAAACAGCGATTTTGCTCTTCAGAAAACCTCAAAATTAGAAATTGATAAATGTAAATAAAAAGGCATGTTCCTAGACCAGTTTTGGCTCAGAAATACAGAAAAGGTAATTATTTGTTCGTATCTTGTAAAAAAAGTTAACAAAAGTTATTAAAAAAAATGACTTCATCAGTTTCTTACACTTAGGGAGCCATCACTCAGTCAAAAATGAAGATATTGCTTTGAAATTTGGTATGGGTATTGTCCATACTCAGTTCTCTCACATACATTCCAGTTTTTCTAACATCTTTGAAAATTTTGATTTTGTGGGGATTTTTTTTAAAGTGTATTTTCTATTTTAGGGGTCAAAAACCTCAAATTTGGAAAATCCGAGATTGCCATTTTAAAGAGAATGCCATTTTGCATATTTGGTGAATTGCGTTTACAATTTGCTTTAAAACTCTGTTTTCTACGATTTTTCAAATATTTCTCATTTTTTTACCAACATGACGTCATCAAAACATGATTATCTCCCAAACTACTTAACCAATTTCAATTAAATGTTTATAGCATGCGTACAATTGTTGTAAACTCCGCTATCGAAAATTTCAGCAAGATACACCGCATGTGTAAAAAGTGATTAAAGACAAACCTCGAGTGGGGGGCTGTCATCCCCCCCCCCCCGTAGGGCGAGGGTTAATCGGTGGCAGCGTGTTGGCTTAGAAGAAAGCCTTGCATCGTGACCACGGAAATCCCGGTGGCGATAACTCAGTAACTGTTCCATCAAGGGATTGCTGAAACTTGCCGAGTGATTCAGCGCCTCATATACCCACCTAGGCGTATGAACAAGGGATGTCCCCCTCACCTTTCTGCCAATTGTTTTGCTAAAATATTGTCTTTTGGTCGGTGATTTGTTTTTATGACAAAGGGTTCGCAAACTGCCAAGACTAGAGGAGCCCGAATCTGCAAAGAAATATTGCATAGTGGCATACCGCATATTTGATTTATCTCAATACGAATTCAAAGTTTCACTGCCCCCCCCCCCCCCCCCCCCCCCACCCACACTTTTCGTGACGTCCCTGTTAAAACCCATGACAACGGATTTTCTTCAAACCTGAAATGCAGTGTTTTGGCCCTGCCGATCTGTCTTGGAATACCCAATGCCTGAAAATACCCTCTCAGACCGTCTGAAGGCCGCTTTCAGACCGGCATAAACCATAGGGTTGAATAGCCCCAAAACGTTTAAAAGCCAAGCCTCAGGTGAAAAAAATACCCTTTCAAATCAGCGTAGGGCCCCTCGCACCGACCGAGAGCCCTTTCATACCAACCGGGGCCCATTTGCCAAGTTGGCTCCCCCAAAGGCCAGAGCTGCGACCGCCCCTGAACCCACCTTGCCGAAACGGGTAAGTTGCCAGCAAAACACCCCTACCGACCATGAGCGGAGAATCGTTTCCAAAGTTGGTGAGGCCAAACGGTATACTAGTGCTATTTTTTGTATAGCCTGACAAGATACTCCAATACATTTGCATTACACAAAATGAAATGTTGGTGCGGCTCTGTCACACCAACTTTGGCCACACCTGCCATATCTTCCACCCATGCTCCCCACTGATCTGTTAAGGCGGACAACGCCCAAATTTCTTAACAATATTAATTCCATTCCATAATCCCACATCCCCTCTCAAGCCGTTTTCGGATCCCCTCACACGCAGCTTCCTCTGTCCACCACGGCGCATTATAGAAACAACGAATGTTTGCTGCAAAACGAAATGTCTTCTAAAAACATGATACCTACAGCGGCAACGAACAACGAACACAAACAAACTGGCACACGTGACTGTGTCCCCGCCTGCGAGGGACAACGAACAACGAACAACGAACAACGAACAACGAACAACGAACAACGAACAACGAACACGAACAAACTGGCACACGTGACTGTGTCCCCGCCTGCGAGGACTCGTATGGACCATCACGGAGCGTGGCCGTCGCTTCACAGACTTCTACGACCGCCGCTGCTTGCGGTAAGAAGAGGCGAAGAACCGCGACATGTGGGCCAGGTACTGAGTCTGCTGGTTGTAACACGTGTGCAGCAGTTCGTCCCAGGAGCGAGCGTGAGGGGCAGAGTGGCTGTCGGGCCGGGCGTATGGCTGACCTTGCTGACCCCAGGTGCCCCAGTGCGACGAAGACCAGACCGGACCACTACTGTACATGTCGGGATGGCTGGGATAGGCACTGCTGGCATAGTCGTTCCGCGAGGTGGGATGCATGTGTTGATACGAAGCGTGGTAACCACCCGGGTAGCCGGGGTACCGTTGGCTCCACGAGGAGACATCCCCCTGATTCGGATACCCGTGCTGATAATGTGGCTGGTATCCAGTCCACGACCCAGCGGGACCTGCATTTGGAGTGGCACCGCCAGGCCGGGGGGCATGAGATTCGCCGTGCACTGTCGCGCCAAACACTGGCGGACAGTTGGTGTGCTCAGCCTCTGAAGACTGAGCGCCGAATCCAGTTGAAGCTCGACGAGGCGGGTCCACCCTCCGCTGCCCCCCGCTACTGCGGCCTCCCCTCGCAGTGAGAGTGGCCTCCTCCGAAGCAGACTCATCGCTTGAGTCCTCACTGCTGGACGAGTCCACCATGGCCGCAGTAGGGGAGGCACGAACGCGAGCTGCCTTCTGCAGAGATGCCTTTAGCCGCAAACTGCGCTGGAACGCCTCCACGTCCTCCTCCCGAGATGGGATCTGACAGACTTCCTCGTCATAGTTTGTAGTCTCGTGGATAGCGGCAGATGTGGTACAGATGGCAGCACCGCTCATGGATGGGACGGTATAGGCGGCAGCAGTTGCGCCCACAGGGCCCGCGAACCGCAGCGGGGGCCCCGTAACGTTCACAGAAACTGCGGGGACCGCGGAGGTGACACCGACATCAGATTTGCGGACCTCTGCCTCACCATCATCGATAGAAGGGTGCACAGACCCGACATCGGCCTCGGAAGACTTTGTTGCCCGTTTGTTCACCAAACTTTGTGTCCAAACCTCCGTCTTTTGGCTTGGATCACCCACCTCAGCAGCCGCAGCGGCAGAAGACACTGCGTCAGCAGCAGAACCAGCAGAAGCTGCAGGCACCTCTGGCTCGACACTCAGCCTCTCCATCATGTCCTTCAGACCAGTCTCAATCCCCGCGGCACAGCGCGACTGCAGTAACACCTGGTGGACACCCTTGCTGCGCACGAGAGCCACCGCCTGGCGGTACATACGACAATCAGCTCCACGACGAGCCTTCAGGTACACGACCAGCGTGCGCAGGTCATCCTCAGTCAGCGAAACGACCTGCACCGGGTTCAGCTTCGTCAGGACCTGGCGCAGCCGATCATTATCTATAGAACCCGCTTCCACGTCTGAATCTCCGTCAGACTTATCACTACCAGCGTCAAGTTTCAAATAGACGTTGTTTCCATCCCCAGCCACTTCCTTCTTAACCTCGACTGGTACGCTGCTTTCGGGAGAAGACCGAGTCTTGAACTCTCTCGTCTCAACCCCAGCATTCTGCTGCGCCTCTCGGCCGCCTAACGAAGGCGCCTGCGCCTTTTGGCCGCCTGTCGCAGACGACTCCGCCTTTCGGCCGCCTGTCGCGGGGGCCTTCTCCCCTCCCGCGCTCCTCTGCGATCCCTGCCGATTTTGGTCCCTTTTATACGCCTCCAGAAGAGCCTTGAAGCTGTCTTGGCTGCCATCGCTGTCACTGTCTGCACCGGACGCCGCCGCTTCCGCAGTCCGGCTGCTACCCTTCCCATCAGCACGGGGACGATCCCAGTCCAGGGCGGCCGGTGATGTTACACCGGCGGCGGCGGGGGCGGGGGCGGGGGCGGGGGTGGGGGCGGGGGCGGGGGCGGCCCTCTGTCGGCGTCCTCGGGTCGCCACTGCGCGGGCCCAGCCGTCAGTAGCAGCCTCCAGCTGGGCGCTATCCTGGCGCTGTTCCGCCGCAGACGGCCCCGGCGCCTGGCGGCGGCGCGCGACGCGTATCTTCCTCCCTTCAAGTGCGCCTCCTCCGCTACCGCCTCCACTTGCAGCGTTACTGTTCTCCGCCGACACACCGACAGTCCGGTCTCCGTCTATTTTCCCCGCCGCCGCCGCTGCTGCTTTGTGCCCATTGCTTGTGACCGCTCCACTCTTCCCGTTGTCTCCCCCACCGCCCATCGTCCGAGTCACCTTTCCACACTCGCCCTGCTCGCCCGCTCGCTCCGCGCTGTGTCCGTTCGCCTTCCTGCCGTTCCCAGCCGGCGGCGCGAACGGCTGCCAGCCGTCGGTGGGGCAGGTCTTGAGGTCGGCGGGCAGCAGGGTGTCGGGAAGACGGAGCGTGGCGACACCGGCGGCGTCCAGCACGGTGGCCAGACGCTGTTCCTCCTCACCGACCGAGACGAGCGCCACAGCGGCGCCCAGACTGCCGTACCTGGCCGACAGGGGGCACACGGTTAGTGAAGGCTAGTTAAATGGCCCAGACTGCCGTACCTGGCCGCCAGGGGGCACACGGTTAGTGAAGGCTAGTTAAATGCCAGTCGAAGGGTAGTAATAGTAATGGATGTAGAGGGTAGTTAGGGCTAGGAAGTGGACTAGCGTCGTGTCAATCACTTTAGCTTGATACTTAAGATTTTGTGACGATATAACGACATCAAAATACGCTACGGTGGAAGCCTTCCTACTTACATAATTCCTCGTCTATTATTGTCTTGTTACTGACACAAGTCCTCGTCTGCTATCTTATTTTCAGTAATTGATGTACTGCATTGAAATACATTCCGGCGACCTCGATCCGTTACCCAATTAGTGAACCAATTCACCGCATTGGTGAATTGGTGAACCAATTCACCGCATCAACAGGACAAGGGTAGTGTAGATTTTCCCCAGTCAATACCGCAAACACATCATTACAAGTTGCAGCACCCGATGGCGGCGACTTCACGGACTTTCACCCCGACCCCCACCCACTTCCAGCCCACGCCTCACCACTAGGGGCGGGTCCCAGGCACCATAGCCCCAAGAACGACTAAAATCGCCCGAAAGTTGATACATCTCCTGATTTTACAGACAATCTAAGCAATTTTTACCGATAAACAATAGTTTAAACCACTTCTTAAAACACAACCAAGCGAAGTCCGATAAGTGTTCGGAGTTGAATCAAACTTCAAGGAATTTGGCCCCCTCCAAACCATTTAATCTGCCCGTTCTGGATCCGCCAGTGACCCCCTCCCCCCCCCCCCCCCCCCCATTCCTCAAACCTGCCCTCACGACCGACCCGACCTTCCCGATCTCGCGTCTCGCAGTCTCACCTGCCTGCGCGTCCGACCCGGTCTCGCGTCTCGCAGTCTCACCTGCCTGCGCGTCCGACCCGGTCTCACGTCTCGCAGCCTCACCTGCCTCATCTGCCTGCGCGACCTACCCGATCTCGCGTCTCGCAGCCTCACCTGCCTGCGCGTCCGACCCGGTCTCGCGTCTCACCTGCCTGCGCGTCCGACCCGGTGGAGGTAGGTGGCGCCGTCCCAGGGCACATCTAGCTGCACCACCAGGTCGGCGTGCTCGCTGTCCACGCCGCGCGCTCCCAGGTCGGTGGTGACCAGCACCCGACAGCGCAGGCTGGTCAGCTGGGCCAGCGCCTCCAGACGGCGCTCCTGCGGCAGCGAGGAGGAGAGGTGCGCGCTCGGCCAGCCGCGAGAACTCAGCTGCGAGCACAGCGTCTCAGCCCTGCCGAGAGAAGGACGGCGTTACCGGCGGACGTGGAATCATGTGGTGAAGCCGGGGTCAGGTGACTTTTGGAAGAGGACCGTAACGGGAGTCCTACCACACAAATCTATAGCCGCTGGAATAGGACGACTTTGAGCAATTTCCTATTCGCAAAAATTAATAACAACATCAATCAGCATGTATTCAAAAAAGAACAAACCATTTTATCAACACAAAGTTTTGACAATTCTAGCAGTACAATTTCCGCAGCAATGATCAGGTACGACCCCAAACCGGCATGTTTTCGTAACACATCAGAAGCGCAGAGAGGACCATCCCAGCCTTGTGCGAAGAAGTGCATCCACACTGACCTGGTCTGGTGGTTAGAGAAGACGAGGCACTGCGTGAAGCTGACGGTGGACAGGATGTTCACCAGTGCGTCCAGCTTCAGCTTCAGCTGTTTGGTGACCAGCGGCTCGTGCGGCACCGTCAGCACGTACTGGCGGATGCCCAGCAGCGCCGCGGAGCTCTTACCCAGCCTGCGCGACGCGGGACAGCAGGTCAGTGAGCTCTAACACACGGGACAGCAGGTCAGTGAGCTCTAACACACGGGACAGCAGGTCAGTGAGCTCTAACACACGGGACAGCCGGTCAGTGAGCTCTAACACACGGGACAGCCGGTCAGTGAGCTCTAACACACGGGACAGCAGGTCAGTGAGCTCTAACACACGGGACAGCAGGTCAGTGAGCTCTATCACACGGGACAGCAGGTCAGTGAGCTCTAACACACGGGGCAGCAGGTCAGTGAGCTCTAACACACGGGACAGCAGGTCAGTGAGCTCTAACCCAGCCTGCGCGACACGGGACAGCAGGTCAGTGAGCTCTAACACACGGGACAGCAGATCAGTGAGCTCTATCACACGGGACAGCAGGTCAGTGAGCTCTAACACACGGGACAGCAGGTCAGTGAGCTCTAACACACGGGACAGCAGGTCAGTGAGCTCTAACACACGGGACAGCAGGTCAGTGAGCTCTAACTCACGGGACAGCAGGTCAGTGAGCTCTAACACACGGGACAGCAGGTCAGTGAGCTCTAACCCAGCCTGCGCGACACGGGACAGCAGGTCAGTGAGCTCTAACACACGGGACAGCAGGTCAGTGAGCTCTAACTAACACACGGGACAGCAGGTCAGTGAGCTCTAACCCAGCCTGCGCGACACGGGACAACAGGTCAGTGAGCTCTAACACACGGGGCAGCAGGTCAGTGAGCTCTAACCCAGCCTGCGCGACACGGGACAGCAGGTCAGTGAGCTCTAACACACGGGACAGCAGGGCAGTGAGCTCTAGCCCAGCCTGCGCGACACGGGACAGCCGGTCAGTGAGCTCTTACCCAGCCTGCGCGACACGGGACAGCAGGTCAGTGAGCTCTAACCCAGCCTGCGCGACACGGGACAGCAGGTCAGTGAGCTCTAACCCACGGGACAGCCGGTCAGTGAGCTATAACCCACGGGACAGCATGTCAGTGAGCTCTAACCCAGCCTGCGCGACACGGGACAGCAGGTCAGTGAGCTCTTACCCAGCCTGCGCGACACGGGACAGCAGGTCAGTGAGCTCTAACCCACGGGACAGCCGGTCAGTGAGCTCTAACACACGGGACAGCAGGTCAGTGAGCTCTAACACACGGGACAGCAGGTCAGTGAGCTCTAACACACGGGACAGCCAGTCAGTGAGCTCTAACACACGGGACAGCCAGTCAGTGAGCTCTAACACACGGGACAGCAGGTCAGTGAGCTCTAACACACGAGACAGCAGGTCAGTGAGCTCTAACACACGGGACAGCAGGTCAGTGAGCTCTAACACGGGACAGCAGGTCAGTGAGCTCTAACACACGGGACAGCAGGTCAGTGAGCTCTAACACACGGGACAGCAGGTCAGTGAGCTCTAACACACGGGACAGCAGGTCAGTGAGCTCTAACACACGGGACAGCAAGTCAGTGAGCTCTTACCCAGCCTGCGCGACACGGGACAGCAGGTCAGTGAGCTCTAACACACGGGACAGCAGGTCAGTGAGCTCTAACCCAGCCTGCACGACACGGGACAGCAGGTCAGTGAGCTCTAACACACGGGACAGCCGTCAGTGAGCTCTAACACACGGGACAGCAGGTCGGTGAGCTCTAACACACGGGACAGCAGGTCAGTGAGCTCTAACACACGGGACAGCAGGTCAATGAGCTCTAACACACGGGACAGCAGGTCAGTGAGCAAATTACCCAGCCTGCGCGACACGGGACAGCAGTTCAGTGAGCTCTAACACACGGGACAGCAGGTCAGTGAGCTCTAACACACGGGACAGCGGGTCAGTGAGCTCTAACACACGGGACAGCCGGTCAGTGAGCTCTAACACATGGGACAGCAGGTCAGTGAGCTCTAACACACGGGACAGCAGGTCAGTGAGCTCTAACACACGGGACAGCAGGTCAGTGAGCTCTAACACACGGGACAGCAGGTCAGTGAGCTCTAACACACGGGACAGCAGGTCAGTGAGCTCCAACACACGGGACAGCAGGTCAGTGAGCTCTTACCCAGCCTGCGCGACACGGAACAGCAGGTCAGTGAGCTCTAACACAAGGGACAGCAGGTCAGTGAGCTCTAACACAAGGGACAGCAGGTCAGTGAGCTCTTACCCAGCCTGCGCGACACGGGACAGCCGGTCAGTGAACTCTAACACACGGGACAGCAGGGCAGTGAGCTCTAACACACGGGACAGCAGGTCAGTGAACTCTTACTCAGCCTGCGCGACACGGGACAGCAGGTCAGTGAGCTCTAACACACGGGACAGCAGGTCAGTGAGCTCTAACACACGGGACAGCAGGTCAGTGAGCTCTAACCCACGGGACAGCAGGTCAGTGAGCTCTTACCCAGCCTGCGCGACACGGGACAGCGGGTTAGTACCGACCAATGGCCACCACCAGCAGCAGAAGTCGTCGTAGTATGTGTGTCACCATCGGAGCACAGGCTACCGTGTGGCCAAATTTATTTCGCTTTAAGCGGCAGAACGTAAAACAAAATGATAAATGGATGTCATAATGTTAGCGGTAATTGCAAAAAGTAAAAGCATTCAATAGTGAGAAAATGAACAAAGTGCCAATTTTTCCAAACGATGCCAAAGGACAGCAAACATAAAAAAGGTCGAGCTGAACTGAACTGGACTACGGAATTGAAATACGGAAAATGCCGACCACTTCAGCTAGACAGAGCTGTAACTGCCGACCACAAATATAGTGAGGATGTTATTATTGTTAAACGTGAATGTCAATATTTTGGGAGTGTCATTTCCGCCCCCTCGGAAGAATTATGAACGTGGCCACACTGACACGATATCATAGCGTACACGAACGCAAAATAAAACAACATCAGTTAGTTGTAGACCGATGCTTGCGCTTGAACCGTGTGCAAGGTCCAATGGCCACTTCACGAAGGGCGCGCCTCGTATTTGCCTGTATAGTACATACACATCTGACAAAAAGTATGCTGAAGAACACCCAAAGAAGCCATAACAATCACTGTGCACTAGCCAAGGTGTTCAGCCAGCTCGTTCATCGAGGACAGACCGTGGACGCACATGCCGATCGGATCCCGGCGCCAGGACTGACCTGACAAAGGTCGGTGAGCGCATGTAGCGGGCCAGCAGGTTGGCCAGCGACTCGGGGTAGGTGGCACTCAGGGCTAACATCTGCTTGCTGGCCGGCAGTGTAGAGTAGATGAAGCTGGACGTAGGGTGGAGAAGTTAGAATGGAGTTGACGCACTGCATGCACCACGAGCGAACTTAACCGATCAGTATTCTTAAACTAGATGCCATACACCATCGTATAAACTAGTTTAGGACTGGAGCGTCATACCAGACAAAGATAAAACTAATGGAAAACACAGCGTTAGGCCCAACAGAAGCACAGCTACGACCAATAACTATTTAGTTGATGGTGTGGAAACATTTCTAACCCTCACATACCAAGAGAAATGTAAAATTATAAAGTAAAAAACTTGACCTACGGCGTTGTTCATCTTGAAACTATTCTTCCTTCCTATCAATACACCACAATCCTGCAATTTCCTTAGTATAATAATGTTGTTTTCCCACCAACAAAATGAATCGGCACCAAAAGCCTCTGAAATCCATTTTGCAATACTCCTATCATTTTACCATCACCGACTCACGCCCACCCGGTTCTTTGGCGGGCGGTGACTCACTTGATATCGTCGACGAACGCATCCTCCATCAGTTTGTCGGCTTCATCCATGACGAACAGTCGCACAGAGTCCGTGTTGAGTGCCTCGTTATCCACCAGCTGACGAACGCGACCTTTGACAAGACAGACACACACCGCACAGAGTCCGTGTTGAGCGCCTCGTTATCCACCAGCTGACGAACGCGACCTTTGACAAGACAGACACACACCGCACAGAGTCCGTGTTGAGCGCCTCGTTATCCACCAGCTGACGAACGCGACCTTTGACAGACATTTGAAATTTGACGCATTTTACCGATATTTGGAAGAAATTCGACATGTGACAGGCATGGTCTCGTCTGCCTAACGGAGTTGAAAACAAGCAACCAAATCTCAAATTAGAGAACCAGTGTCAGAAAAGTGGTTGCACGATCTAAGTTCGCGGAGCAAATTTTTTGCCAGCGGCAGAACAAATTTTGTAATGCGTATACCAGTAATTTGTTCGTATTTTGTTTATACGCCCTTCTACACAACCTATTGTCACATATGCCAATATGTGCATATATTATGATGTGGAAAGTTCTGTGCTCAATGCTATGCCCGGCGACGCGATGCGATTGACGCCAGCAGCATTTAAACGAGCCGCAAAGACGCATGTACGTAATGCGTGACCAGCGAGTCAGTACGCGGAATATGTGACACTTGTAAATATCAGTATGTGTGCGGTGTGCGTGTGCTTGTATGTAAGTACCTTGACTTAATCCATCTGTTCTAACTTCATGACAATGACACGTAATAGCCACGCTTGTTGTGGAGTGTTCAGCTGATGTCAAATAAATAAAGTTGATGAATGGTCAGTCGTATTTCCTGTACAGATATGGTCTTGGCGTCAGTCGGGGACAGAGACTCCCGGGTCGTATGTTAAAAAGGTACCTCGTATCGTTGCGTATGTGTATATGGGAAACTGGGCTTCAAGTCTCAGTCTAAAGTACTGTCGTCTTTTGCACGTGTTTTTAGTGTCCCAGGGTTATCCATGGCCCGGCCCCCGATGCCGACGCGATGGTATCGGTGGCGGGGTTGTAACCTGAATACGCAAAAACATATTTTGAGAGGTTTTAAAAAGCTTTTTTATGTTTTGGAAAAGTACCAGTTTCCTTCCCTGAATCACTGCATAAATTTCGGATGTTGGGAATTTGGAAGTTCCGCCTTACGCTTTTTTTTAAACAATTTGTGTCGCATCACTGTCACGTTCCGGCCATTGTTAGGAAAGTCAAGTCTCAGTCTATTGTTTATGCTCGTCAGCCATTTGCACCCGCAGACTAAAAACAAATAATTATTTACAGTCAAAGTTGTCATGGAACAAAACTTCTAAGTTCAGAAAATGGAGAAACAGACCACTTTTCTGACACTGTAGAGAACACATTGGAGCACCATTTTGATACTTCATCGCTGCCACCCAGAAATCGACGAGCACGGTCCATGTATGTATGTGTGAGGATCGGATGTACGCCTAAAAGTTAAATTAACTGAATGAACTAAATTAAATGAACGTCACACTCATGTTACACGCATGGTACACGCATGGTACACGCATGGTACACGCATGGTACACGCATGGTACACGCATGGTACACGCATGGTACACGCATGGTACACGCATGGTACACGCATGGTACACGCATGGTACACGCGTGGTACACGCGTGGTACACGCATGGTACACGCATGGTACACGCATGGTACACGCATGGTACACGCATGGTACACGCATGGTACACGCATGGTACACGCATGGTACACGCATGGTACACGCATGGTACACGCATGGTACACGCATGGTACACGCATGGTACACGCATGGTACACGCATGGTACACGCATGGTACACGCATGGTACACGCATGGTACACGCATGGTACACGCATGGTACACGCATGGTACACGCATGGTACACGCATGGTACACGCATGGTACACGCATGGTACACGCATGGTACACGCATGGTACACGCATGGTACACGCATGGTACACGCATGGTACACGCATGGTACACGCATGGTACACGCATGGTACACGCATGGTACACGCATGGTACACGCATGGTACACGCATGGTACACGCATGGTACACGCATGGTACACGCATGGTACACGCATGGTACACGCATGGTACACGCATGGTACACGCATGGTACACGCATGGTACACGCATGGTACACGCATGGTACACGCATGGTACACGCATGGTACACGCATGGTACACGCATGGTACACGCATGGTACACGCATGGTACACGCATGGTACACGCATGGTACACGCATGGTACACGCATGGTACACGCATGGTACACGCATGGTACACGCATGGTACACGCATGGTACACGCATGGTACACGCATGGTACACGCATGGTACACGCATGGTACACGCATGGTACACGCATGGTACACGCATGGTACACGCATGGTACACGCATGGTACACGCATGGTACACGCATGGTACACGCATGGTACACGCATGGTACACGCATGGTACACGCATGGTACACGCATGGTACACGCATGGTACACGCATGGTACACGCATGGTACACGCATGGTACACGCATGGTACACGCATGGTACACGCATGGTACACGCATGGTACACGCATGGTACACGCATGGTACACGCATGGTACACGCATGGTACACGCATGGTACACGCATGGTACACGCATGGTACACGCATGGTACACGCATGGTACACGCATGGTACACGCATGGTACACGCATGGTACACGCATGGTACACGCATGGTACACGCATGGTACACGCATGGTACACGCATGTTACACGCATGTTACACGCATGTTACACGCATGTTACACGCATCTTACACGCATGTTACACGCATGTTACACGCATGTTACACGCATGTTACACGCATGGTACACGCATGGTACACGCATGGTACACGCATGGTACACGCATGGTACACGCATGGTACACGCATGGTACACGCATGGTACACGCATGTTACACGCATGTTACACGCATGTTACACGCATGTTACACGCATGTTACACGCATGTTACACGCATGTTACACGCATGTTACACGCATGTTACACGCATGTTACACGCATGTTACACGCATGTTACACGCATGTTACACGCATGTTACACGCATGTTACACGCATGTTACACGCATGTTACACGCATGTTACACGCATGTTACACGCATGTTACACGCATGTTACACGCATGTTACACGCATGCTACACGCATGCTACACGCATGCTACACGCATGCTACACGCATGCTACACGCATGCTACACGCATGCTACACGTATGCTACACGTATGCTACACGCATGCTACACGCATGCTACACGCATGCTACACGCATGCTACACGCATGCTACACGCATGCTACACGCATGCTACACGCATGCTACACTCGTGCTACACTCATGCTACACTCATGCTACACTCATGCTACACTCATGTTACACTCATGTTACACTCATGTTACACTCATGTTACACTCATGTTACACTCATGTTACACTCATGTTACACTCATGTTACACTCATGTTACACTCATGTTACACTCATGTTACACTCATGTTACACTCATGTTACACTCATGTTACACTCATGTTACACTCATGTTACACTCATGTTACACTCATGTTACACTCATGTTACACTCATGTTACACTCATGTTACACTCATGTTACACTCATGTTACACTCATGTTACACTCATGTTACACTCATGTTACACTCATGTTACACTCATGTTACACTCATGTTACACTCATGTTACACTCATGTTACACTCATGTTACACTCATGTTACACTCATGTTACACTCATGTTACACTCATGTTACACTCATGTTACACTCATGTTACACTCATGTTACACTCATGTTACACTAATGCTACACTCATTCACCCACCCATAGTCCTTCATGTTAAGCTAACAATTAAGTTTAACACTCATGGATTCAGAGGACATCAACAATCAACCCATATCTATTCATTGAACAGTTCCACATTTCTAAAGCCGGTATGACGCTAACCCACTCCAACGGGTCAAAAGACGGGTCAAACCCGGCACCACGGGGACCGGCTCCTAAGCTGGTGGTGGCGGAACAACACGACGACAGCGCCCTCACCTGGCGTCCCCACAGCGCCCTCACCTGGCGTCCCCACAGCGCCCTCACATGGCGTCCCCACAGCGCCCTCACCTGGCGTCCCCACAGCGCCCTCACCTGGCGTCCCCACTGCGATGTCACAGTGCCCTCACCTGGGGTCCCCACAGCGCCCTCACCTGGCGTCCCCACTGCGATGTCACAGTGCCCTCACCTGGCGTCCCCACAGCGCCCTCACCTGGCGTCCCCACTGCGATGTCACAGTGCCCTCACCTGGCGTCCCCACTGCGATGTCACAGTGCCCTCACCTGGCGTCCCCACAGCGCCCTCACCTGGCATCCCCACTGCGATGTCACAGTGCCCTCACCTGGCGTCCCCACAGCGACCTCACCTGGCGTCCCCACTGCGATGTCACAGTGCCCTCACCTGGCGTCCCCACAGCGCCCTCACCTGGCATCCCCACTGCGATGTCAGTGCCCTCACCTGGCGTCCCCACAGCGCCCTCACCTGGCGTCCCCACTGCGATGTCACAGTGCCCTCACCTGGCGTCCCCACAGCGCCCTCACCTGGCGTCCCCACAGCGCCCTCACCTGGCGTCCCCACAGCGCCCTCACCTGGCGTCCCCACTGCGATGTCACAGTGCCCTCACCTGGCGTCCCCACAGCGCCCTCACCTGGCGTCCCCACTGCGATGTCACAGTGCCCTCACCTGGCGTCCCCACAGCGATGTTACAGCGCCCTCACCTGGCGTCCCCACAGCGATGTTACAGTGCCCTCACCTGGCGTCCCCACAGCGATGTTACAGCGCCCTCACCTGGCGTCCCCACAGCGCCCTCACCTGGCGTCCCCACGGCGATGTTACAGCGCCCTCACCTGGCGTCCCCACAGCGCCCTCACCTGGCGTCCCCATAGCGCCCTCACCTGGCGTCCCCACGGCGATGTTACAGCGCCCTCACCTGGCGTCCCCCCAGCGATGTTACAGTGCCCTCACCTGGCGTCCCCACAGCGCCCTCACCTGGCGTCCCCACTGCGATGTTACAGCGCCCTCACCTGGCGTCCCCACAGCGATGTTACAGTGCCCTCACCTGGCGTCCCCACAGCGCCCTCACCTGGCGTCCCCACTGCGATGTCACAGTGCCCTCACCTGGCGTCCCCACAGCGATGTTACAGCGCCCTCACCTGGCGACCCCACAGCGATGTTACAGTGCCCTCACCTGGCGTCCCCACAGCGATGTTACAGCGCCCTCACTTGGCGTCCCCACAGCGCCCTCACCTGGCGTCCCCACGGCGATGTTACAGCGCCCTCACCTGGCGTCCCCACAGCGCCCTCACCTGGCGTCCCCATAGCGCCCTCACCTGGCGTCCCCACGGCGATGTTACAGCGCCCTCACCTGGCGTCCCCACAGCGATGTTACAGTGCCCTCACCTGGCGTCCCCACAGCGCCCTCACCTGGCGTCCCCACTGCGATGTTACAGCGCCCTCACCTGGCGTCCCCACGGCGATGTTACAGCGCCGCAGGTTGGCGACATCCTGGGCCAGAGGCAGACCGCCGATCAGAGTGTGCACTGCCAGGCCTGGCCGACACACGCCAAACACATCAGTCAGGTGGTGACGATAGGGGGTCGGTAGGGCGCTTCGGCGGCTCTAGGGTCATTACGGGCCTCATGGTGTTCAGGTTATGTGACATGTCTCAAATTAATGCCTTGTCCAGAGAATAAATTCAGAGAATAAAACATGATGCACGTGAGTGAACTCAAAACATTTCACCAATGTCTTGCACGTGCTGTAGTGTAGGTAACCACCTATAGAAACATGATGCACGTGAGTGAACTCAAAACATTTAACCAATGTCTTTCACGTGCTGTAGTGTAGGTAACCACCTATAGAAACATCGTCACATAAATGCTTCTCATAAACACGAACCGTGCCAGTACCCAGCCCCCCCCCCCCCCCCTCCCCCCCCCCCCCCCCCCACCTCACCACTTACCAGGCACCTCAGCACCGATGGCGGTGATGACCTGCGCCACCTGGACGGCGACCTCGCGGGTGGGGGCCAGCACCAGGGCGCGGCAGCGGCCGGCGGGCGGAGCCGACACCAGCACCTCCAGCGCCAGCACGGCGAGCACACACGTCTTCCCGGTGCCAGACTTGGCCTGGACGATCAGATCTTAAACGGGGAGATGTCGTGGTCTGGTCGTGCATGTGATGAGATGATTCAGCAGTGAAACAATGAAACAATGAAACGAGCAATGAAGCGATCAAACATGTAGACAAAATGAAACATGGGAATTGTGGATTTAGGAAGAAGTAGTAGGAAGTAAGAGTTGTTGAGAACGAAGTAGCATACATGCCTATGCAGACATTTAAAATGTTTCATCTTTTTAAATTCTCATAGCTATTAAACAGTATGAGTACATTCAGATATAGTTAAACAATTTTGCTCACTGACTTGTTGCAAAAACATACACACATCAATAATTGATGATACCACCTGAGGAATAGGGTGTCTAAAAAACGTTTTGTCTGTGCAAGCTGCCCATCCAAAACGGAGTGCTCCTTTACACAAAGAATATGCTGACCAAATTTGGCCCCCCTACTTTGAGTTTTTGTCCCCCCCCCCCCCCCCCCGGGGCCTCCATAAGTCAGTGACCCCTACCCAAAAGGTCAAAAATCAAAGTCGTCGTGCAAACCTCCGCGTGTGCTCATTTGAAAGCTCTTGTGGAGTAGAATAAACATGAATTAAGTTGAAATGTTCTAAATTCAAGTTTTCGTTCTATGAGTCATAAACAGCTACCAAAACCAAGCCTCCAATAGAGCTTTATGGGGGGGGGGGGGGGAGGCACCCTACTGAGGGGCATACCAACAACGTAAGGTAAAACTGCAGAACACAAAGAGGCATTTGCCAAACATAGCCAGAGACCATCAACTCTGTAGTCTCTTGGCGCGCACTCCACTACCCAAGCCACCCCCGGCGGACCTACGCCATGCCCCCTACCCAAGCCAACCCCGGCGGACCTACGCCACACCCAACTACCCAAGCCACCCCCGGCGGACCTACGCCATGCCCACTACCCAAGTCACACCCGGCGGACCTACGCCATGCCCCCTACCCAAGCCACCCACCCGGCGGACCTACGCCATGCCCCCCTACCCAAGCCACCTCCGGCGGACCTACGCCACATCCAACTACCCAAGCCACCCCCCGCGGACCTACGCCATGCCCCCTACCCAAGCCAACCCCGGCGGACCTACGCCACACCCAACTACCCAAGCCACCCCCGGCGGACCTACGCCACACCCAACTACCCAAGCCACACCCAGCGGAACTACGCCACACCCAACTACCCAAGCCACGCCCCTACCCAAGCCATCCCCGGCGAACCTGAGCCACACCCAACTACCCAAGCCACCCCCGGCGGACCTACGCCACACCCAACTGCCCAAGCCACCCCCGGCGGACCTACGCCATGCCCCCTACCCAAGCCACCCCCCGCGGACCTACGCCATGACCCCTACCCAAGCCAACCCCGGCGGACCTACGCCACACCCAACTACCCAAGCCACCCCCGGCGGACCTACGCCACACCCAACTACCCAAGCCATCCCCGGCGAACCTACGCCATGCCCCCTACCCAAGCCATCCCCGGCGGACCTACGCCATGCCCCCCCCCCCCCTACCCAAGCCACCCCCGGCGGACCTACACCATGCCCCCTACCCAAGCCATCCCCGGCGGACCTACGCCACACCCAACTACCCAAGCCACACCCGGCGGACCTACGCCATGTCCCCTACCCAAGCCACACCCGGCGGACCTACGTCACACCCAACTACCCAAGCCACCCCCGGCGGACCTACGCCATGCCCCCTACCCAAGCCACACCCGGCGGAACTACGCCACCCCCGCGGACCTACGCCACCCCCGGCGAACCTACGCCACCCCCGGCGAACCTACGCCAGACCCAACTACACAAGCCACCCCCGGCGGACCTACGCCACATCCAACTACCCAAGCCACCCCCGGCGGATCTACGCCACACCCAACTACCCAAGCCACACCCGGCGGACCTACGCCACACCCAACTACCCAAGCCACACCCGGCGGACCTACACCACACCCAACTACCCAAGCCACCCCCGGCGGACCTACGCCACACCCAACTACCCAAGCCACACCCGGCGGACCTACGCCACACCCAACTACCCAAGCCACCCCCGGCGGACCTACGCCATGCCCCCTACCCAAGCCACACCCGGCGGAACTACGCCACCCCCGCGGACCTACGCCACCCCCCGCGAACCTACGCCACACCCAACTACCCAAGCCACCCCCGGCGGACCTACGCCACATCCAACTACCCAAGCCACCCCCGGCGGACCTACGCCACACCCAACTACCCAAGCCACACCCGGCGGACCTACGCCACACCCGGCGGACCTACGCCACACCCAACTACCCAAGCCACACCCGGCGGACCGACCTACACCACACCCAACAACCCAAGCCACCCCCGGCGGACCTACACCACACCCAACTACCCAAGCCACACCCGGCGGACCTACGCCACACCCAACTACCCAAGCCACCCCCGGCGAACCTACGCCACACCCCCCTACCCAAGCCACACCCGGCAGACCTACGCCACACCCAACTACCCAAGCCACACCCGGCGGACCTGCGCCACACCCCCCTACCCAAGCCACCCTCGGCGGACCTGCGCCACACCCAACTACCCAAGCCACCCCCGGCGGACCTACGTCACACCCGGCGGACCTACACCACACCCAACTACCCAAGCCACCCCCGCGGACCTACGCCACACCCAACTACCCAAGCCACACCCGGCGGACCTACGCCACACCCGGCGGACCTACGCCACACCCAACTACCCAAGCCACACCCGGCGGACCTACACCACACCCAACTACCCAAGCCACCCCCGGCGGACCTACACCACACCCAACTACCCAAGCCACACCCGGCGGACCTACGCCACACCCAACTACCCAAGCCACCCCCGGCGGACCTACGCCACACCCAACTACCCAAGCCACACCCGGCGGACCTACGCCACACCCAACTACCCAAGCCACACCCGGCGGACCTACGCCACACCCAACTACCCAAGCCACCCCCGGCGGACCTACACCACACCCAACTACCCAAGCCACACCCGGCGGACCTACGTCATGCCCCCTACCCAAGCCACCCCCGGCGAACCTACGCCACACCCCCCTACCCAAGCCACACCCGGCGGAACTACGTCACACCCCCCTACCCAAGCCACACCCGGCAGACCTGCGCCACACCCAACTACCCAAGCCACCCCTGGCGGACCTACGTCACCCCCGGCGGACCTACGTCACCCCCGGCGGACCTACGTCACACCTACGTCACCCCCGGCGGACCTACGTCACACCCAACTACCCAAGCCACACCTGGCGCACCTACGTCACACCCAACTACCCAAGCCACCCCCGGCGGACCTACGTCACACCCGGCGAACCTACGTCACCCCCGGCGGACCTACGTCACACCCAACTACCCAAGCCACCCCCGGCGGACCTACGCCATGCCCCCTACCCAAGCCACACCCGGCGGACCTACGTCACACCCAACTACCCAAGCCACCCCCGGCGGACCTACGCCATGCCCCCTACCCAAGCCACACCCGGCGGAACTACGCCACCCCCGCGGACCTACGCCACCCCCGGCGAACCTACGCCACACCCAACTACCCAAGCCACCCCCGGCGGACCTACGCCACACCCAACTACCCAAGCCACTCCCGGCGGACCTACGCCACCCCCGGCGGACCTACGCCACACCCAACTACCCAAGCCACACCCGGCGGACCTACGCCACACCCGGCGGACCTACGCCACCCCCGCGGACCTACGTCACACCCGGCGGACCTGGACCACACCCAACTACCCAAGCCATACCCGGCGGACCTACGCCACACCCAACTACCCAAGCCACCCCCGCGGACCTACGCCACCCTGGCGGACCTACGCCACCCCGGCGGACCTACGCCACACCAAACTACCCAAGCCACCCCCAGCGGACCTACGCCACACCCAACTACCCAAGCCACCCCCGGCGGACCTACGCCACACCCAACTCCCCAAGCCACACCCGGCGGACCTGCGCCACACCCAACTCCCCAAGCCACACCCGGCGGACCTACGCCACACCCAACTCCCCAAGCCACACCCGGCGGACCTGCGCCACACCCAACTACCCAAGCCACCCCCGCGGACCTACGCCACCCCGGCGGACCTACGCCACACCAAACTACCCAAGCCACCCCCAGCGGACCTACGCCACACCCAACTACCCAAGCCACCCCCGGCGGACCTACGCCACACCCAACTCCCCAAGCCACACCCGGCGGACCTACGCCACACCCGGCGGACCTACGCCACCCCCGGCGGACCTACGTCACACCCGGCGGACCTGGGCCACACCCAACTACCCAAGCCACCCCCGGCGGACCTACGCCACACCCAACTACCCAAGCCACACCCGGCGGACCTACGCCACACCCGGCGGACCTACGCCACACCCGGCGGACCTACACCACACCCGGCGGACCTACGCCACCCCCGGCGGACCTACGTCACACCCGGCGGACCTGGGCCACACCCAACTACCCAAGCCACACCCGGCGGACCTACGCCACACCCAACTACCCAAGCCACACCCGCGGACCTACGCCACCCCGGCGGACCTACGCCACACCCAACTACCCAAGCCACCCCCGGCGGACCTACGCCACACTTACCGACGGCGCAGCGTCCCAGTGGGATAGCGCGCAGCTGGATGGGGGAGGGCCGCTCAAAGCCAGCACGCTTCAGTCCCAGCAGCACCGGCTCAGAGAGCAGCAGGCCGGCGAACGTCACGTCCTCCGAGACGTGGACGTCGGACGTGCGCGGCTTGGCCGCCAGCCGGTGGGCCGGCCGCGACATGACTGTCACCTGGCGGCGCGCAGCGGAAACACCTGCCAGAGGAGCCGCCGATACGTACGGTCAGCGATGGAGCGGTGGCGGGGGGGGGGGGGGCGTCGAAAGTGGGGAGGGGCAGCCTTGGAATTTTTACCATTTTCTGGACTTTTTGGGTCCACAAAATGTTGCTCTTAATTTGTTCTCAAAATTTGCTCTTTTCACCTGATCTTACCGACATTGTAGTTTAAATCAATGTAATTTTCCTCACAAGGATTTAAGATCTCTTACAAATCAGGAATTACAAGTAAAATGTCTATGGGAATGAACTTTCAGGATTGAATGAATAGGAAATGAACTTAAGTAAAATAATGTTTATAAAAATAAAAAATAAAAATTCCTAACAATAAATTTTGACTCCACATATGGATCTTTACTCTCCGGGGCCAGGTCATGAAATTACAAATCCCACTGGGGGGGGGGGGAGGAGGGACGCCCGGATGCATCCCTGAGCCCAGGGATGCATCCCTGTTTAACTAGTTATTTTCAGATTTTAACATTACGCCTATGGCATTGCATGGACATAATCGACTTTAGCATGCCTGCGTTAGAAACTGGAACACAGCTGCTGCTGCCGCAGGTCATCTTTGCATAGCGAGGCGCCAAAGCATTTCAAGCCCACCTTGCCAGGGTTATTCAAAGTGTAAGTCCAGCAGTCTCCCAACTGAGTTACATGGGTGGACAGACAGTTGATAGATGCAACTTTTTGTTAAAGGGAATGTTTCTCCTTTCCGGAAGTTGTCAAATATACACCGGTTGTAGTGAAAAATATGAAGTAATTGCTGCTGAAAACGAAGGTGATATTTTTTAATTCTCAAAAACTTCACTTAACTTCTAAAAATTATGTTTTTAAATATTTGGTTTGATGACGTCATATTGAGCTATACACCGCCGCTGATTGGCTGATAAAGTGCGATTGGCTGAAAAGGTGGCTGTCAGCCAATCAGTGGCTGCACCAGCCTGGAGTCATTTTGCAAATGGTAAATTCAATTGCTTATTTAATTATTTATTATTTAATTGCTTATTTAATTGTAAATTAAATTGCTGGAAAAATGACCTTAGTAATTTAGACATTTCAATAACGGCCCAAGATATCTCGTTTAAAAAAGCAGCTATCTCAGTTTAAAACTAATACAAAGGTGAAACATTCCCCTTAAGCAAATTAAACTACAGTTGATGGACACAACTTTGTGTTACTATAGGTACACAAGTGAAGTCTTGGCACAAAATGAGTAGCTTTAAGCCTTTAATCACTGAAATAAGGAAATAAATTTGGCAAGGCAATCAAGTACTTGCCTGGCATTGCTCATCATGTTCAACTATGATCAACCAGGGATTAGTGTAAAACATAAGAAGGGTAAACTACCCTAACTTCAACCCAGACTTGCAGAAGACCAACAATTTCAGTTTGAGGCTCAATAAATTGTGATCTGATGGGATAGAAAGTTAATACTGATCTTAAAATATTTTGAAATATATAAATGTTCATGCAAAAATTTTGCAATCTTCAAAGTTTTTTTTAGAGGGAATAATACTTTCACCACCTTTTTAAGACTCATTTACAACATAAAATCCCTCCATAACAACTTACTACAAGGAGCAACCTTTTCCCCTCAGGTCCAACTTGTTTACCCTCATTCACAACCTTTTGTAGTTGCACTGGTGTTGCCAACTTTTTTACACCGTAGAGTTAGGTTTTGTCTACAAGATGGTCTGGGGGTCCGGGCGGGCAACAGCCCCTGGTAGGGCTGCAGCCAGTGGCGGCGGAAGGTATTTTCGGATGGGGGGGGGGGCAAAGAAACCCAAGGCGCCCCCTCGGGCCAAGCGCCCCCCCCCCCCCAAAAAAAAAAAATGGCGCTTAATGATATCTCCTCGGATTTAGGCCATAATAGTATACCAGTAAAACGCCTTTTTGGGCGATGACCGAGCGGGCGCGCTCTGATAAAGCTAAAACAGAGGCCTGTTCGCGGGGTCTGCGGCCGCCGCGGCTCCCGCGGCCAAGAGGGCGGGGCTTAATCGTCAGCCAATCACGAAAGAGCAGATCCGGGAGGAGAGACTCTCCGTTCTGCGGCTCCTGCGGTTGCTCGGGAGCAGCCGCAAAAGAACTTCGACATACATAGCGCGCGTCTGACAAAGGTTGCGCACTGTTTTGTTGATATCGCATATCACTGGCGGTTGTTTGACCAAAAATGACAACTCGTAGTGACTCGTAGATATTCATGTAATTGAGTGGTTTTGAAAACATTGAGGGTTTTCATGAAATTGCCTATTCGTTGCGAACGCTACACGCGCCATTTATCGGACGCCATCAGCGGCCGCAAAAGTGTTCAAAGTTGTTTAAATTAAGCCCCGCCTCCTGGCCGCGGGAGCCGCGGCGGCCGCAGACCCCGTGAACAGGCCTCAGGTTTGAAATATGAAACGGTACGTGCGCACACGTGTGCATTGACTGTGTCCCAATAATTAGTAACATATTCAACAGTTTTACCGTGGTTATATCCTAGTATGCATAATTTTAGGAACGTTCAGCTGAATGGAGATGTACAAAGTAAATGGCGCTTCCCTGGGACAAACTACATACATAAAAAGCATGTATTGAAGTGAAATATTGACCTTTTGATTTATTTATCTGTATTTTCTGTGACACATGTACAAGGGCGGATCCAGCCGGCCGTTTTTTTTTTTTTGGGGGGGGGGGCAAACCGTTTTTAGCGGGCCTTACCTACCCCCAATTTCGAATTTCTTCCCGGATTTGGCCCACTTTATTTTGCAACTACACGATTTTTTTTTAGCTTTTCGACCTTTTGGGATATCGAAAAAGGAAAGATCGCCAGCTTGTAGTTTGTATTGTTCCGACATTGCCTTACACTGAGCAAAACTATGTCAATTGTCAGCTGTACCCAGGGGCGTCGCCGATAATTTTTGAGTGGGGGGGGTCGGCTAAAATGACGAAATAAAAATTAAACATTTTTATGCGTGTATTTAGGCCTTTGCAGCATGTTTGATGTGTTCTTTCATATTTTAGTAGGTACTTGTTATTTAGCGCAATTTTTACGGGTTTGCCTGATAAAACCCAGACACATAGACCTTGTAGAGAATAAGAAGCTAAACATGCTATTCATTCAATTCACCGCTACAACGAACCAAAGACGATGACGATGGCTTCGTTATGACGATGGCCACCGATGTGACACCGCGAAGCGGCGTGAAAATGTTAATTTTAGGTGGTGGAAAACTAAATTTGTATATTGGAACCAGACCGTGAGTGGAGCCAAGCCTTAGGTAACCCCTTTTCCTGGTTACACATCTCGGTATGATGACACATATTGAAATGAAGGTAGTATTTCATATACATTAGCCTCGGATAGTAAATCACGATGCTGGTGGCAGTCAACGCTCAATAGTACATATAATAATAAAACTGTATACATATGAACCAAACTGTAACAAACAATTAGTAACAGTGCAAATGGTTTGAAAGCAGCAAAGGGGAAGCACGACTTTCCCGCGCATAAATGGTCCCTGTGGATCTAGAGGAGCCTGGGGGGAGATGGCTTGGGGAGATGGTCCTGGCCTGGTCCCCACTAATAAACACTCTTCGGTCCAGCAAGCTGGGCACTGCTGGAGCAGCTTCCGGGTGCCGATGTCCGCGTCTTTGCGTTCGCGTCGCCTTTTTTCGTAACTCGGCAGACTAGCTAAACATGTAGCCCGCTTGAAAGTTAATATTTTATGAAGGGAATGGGCCCTGGGGCTAGCAATTAGGTACCGCCAAGGAGAGACTGCCAGACACTTAATGAATTTATTTTCCCATTTTCCAAATTTGTATAAGCAATTGCGCTTTGTGTCATGACGCGAAACGGCGAGAAATTTGCAAGTTTTTGCACTGTGGATAGCTGGATTTTGACTGCTGCAAAGGCAATTTTTACCACTGTACGTCCGACCGTTGGGGGGAAACATAGTATCAGAACCTTGGGGGGAGGGGGTGGCCCCTTTGCCTCCCCCCCCCTGGATCCGCCTCTGCACATGTGTGGTTTCAAATTGATCGTGCCTCAATTTAAAAGTGAAATAACAACATTTTATATTGCAAAAATTAAATTATGGGAAATTAAAAAATATGTACTAACATATGGTGACGAACAGCATAATCCATCACTATCTCTGGTTTGAATTTTATTTGTAAACAAGTCATAGGGCCAGCAATGAAGTAAGTGCTCCAAGAAGCGTGACAACGTCCCTGATTGGTCAATGAAACAAATCGCATACACTAAATACGTCGCCATCCTTGGCCAAGTTAATCCGCGGAATGCATCACGGTTTTCTGAAACGCTTATTGATTGATTATGAATAAACGGTTTAGATAAATGTTTCATGTGTGCACTGTAATATATTAAATACCTGTTTGTTGAAAATTGATGGATTTTTTGTTGTTGAAATAAGTCGTGAACACTAAATAGTTCGCCGTCTGGGCAAAGTTAAACTGCCGATTTCAATGCACTTTTTTAAATGAGAGTTGATTGTTCATAGAAGTTCGGTACATATTCGCAAAAGATAGAGTGATGAAACATTATATGCCTTCATGATAAATAACCATGTGTAGGCAGACTAATTTTCGCTGGGTTCGATATGTTATTAAAATATTGGAATAAAAAAAAATGTCATTACAAAATTGTGATTACAAAACTATAATTACAAAATTGTTATAACATAATCGAACCTGACCTAAACTTTACAGCAATTACGGTCACAGGGACCCACATTTAGAACACCCCGCTCGCATTCGCTCCCTGCGCTGTGACCTACGTCTCCACCCCCGGACCCCCAGACCATCTCGTAGATAAGTCGTAGATAAGCTTTCCGATGTATTTGCGCGGCCCCGCCCCTTGCAATTGTCAAAAATACGGAGAAAAACGTTCCAACACGTACGAACACTGAAGAGAAAAAAAATACCAACGAAAGAAGAAAAAACGTTCCAACAGATCCACGTACGAACGCTTCCAAATGCGGCCCCATCGGCCCCGCCCCTTGTATTCTCAAAATATACGAAGAAAAACCGTGCTGCCAACAACACGTACGAAGGCTGCAAAAAAAACGTTCTAACGAAACCGTTCCAACGGATCTAAAAAATATACGGATAAAAAGACGTTCCAACAACACGTACGAACGCTGACAAAAAAAAAAAATATTAACAAAACCATTCTAACGGATCCAATTTTTGTTTTCACAAAGCGCTTGTAACATATTTTATGGTTCATCCTGGCTTTGAAATAGGGATGCGTGAAACGACACAGAAAATTTGAAGTGGAACATAAATAAGTGGTTCATAAACTGGATAGAATCGGATGAAACTTTAACTTCGCATAGATATAAACAACCGTTTTGTCTAACGAAAGGGAATGTTTTCTTGCCTTGCTGATCATCAAATAATATATTTGTATCTAAAGATCCGCCAGGGTTTCAATCGACCTTGCTTCTACCTGACAATTTACAAGCGCCCCTCAGGCGGCCAGAGCGCCCCTCAGGGGGCCAAAGTTTTCCAGGCGGACTCTCAGGCGGACAGAGCGCCCCTCTCAGGCGTCCAGAGCGCCCCCACTCAAGCGGCCAGAGCGCCCCCCCCCCTCTCTGGCGGCCAGAGTGACCCCTCTCAGGCGCCTGGAGCGCCCCATCTCAGACGGCCAGAGCCCAGAGTGCCCCTCTCAGGCGGTCAGAGCGCCCCTTTCAGGCGGCCAGAACACCCCCTCTCAGGCGGCCAGAGCGCACCTCTCTGGCGGCCAGAGCGCACCTCTCTTGCGGCCAGAGGGCCCCCTCTCAGGCTGCCAGAGCGCCCCCTCTCAGGCAGCGAGAGGGCCCTCTTTCAGGCGGCCAGAGCGCCCCCTCCCAGGCAACCAGAGCACCCCCTCTCAGGCGGCCAGAGCGCCTCTTTTCGAGCAGCCAGAGCACCCCCTCTCAGGCGGCCAGAGCGCCTCCTCTTAGGCGGCCCGAGCGCCCTTTCTCAGGCGGCCAGAGCGCCCCCTCTCAGACGGCCAGAGCGCCCTCTCTCAGGCGGCCAGAGCGCCCCTTCTCAAGCGGCCAGAGCGCCTCCTCTCAGGCCAGCAGCCCCTGTCAAACACAAGGCTCCCCTCGGCTGAGTTTGGTGGCAACTGCCCCTTTCCCCCCTCCTCTTCCGCCGCCACTTCCAGAGCGCCCCCTCAGGCTGCCAGAGCCCCCTCATGCGGCCAGAGCGCCCCCTCAGGCAGCCAGAGCGCCCCCTCAGGCGGCCAGAGCATCCCCTTAGGCGGCCAGAGCGCCCCCTCAGGCGGCAAAAGCCCCCCCCCCCCCTAAGGCGGCCAGAGTGCCCCTCAGGCTGCCAGAGCGCCCCCTCAGACAGCCAGAGCGCCCCTCAGGCAGCCAGAGCGCCCCTCAGGCAGCCAGAGCGCCCGCTCAGGCAGCCAGAGCGCCCCCTCAGGCAGCCA
The DNA here is from genome assembly GCA_036785665.1 of Chirona hameri. Classification (NCBI taxonomy): domain Eukaryota; kingdom Metazoa; phylum Arthropoda; class Thecostraca; order Balanomorpha; family Balanidae; genus Chirona; species Chirona hameri. The sequence continues at coordinate 200,141 of JAXIVJ010000087.1, read as the reverse complement.
GAGCGCCCCCTCAGGCGGCCAGAGCATCCCCTTAGGCGGCCAGAGCGCCCCCTCAGGCGGCAAAAGCCCCCCCCCCCCCTAAGGCGGCCAGAGTGCCCCTCAGGCTGCCAGAGCGCCCCCTCAGACAGCCAGAGCGCCCCTCAGGCAGCCAGAGCGCCCCTCAGGCAGCCAGAGCGCCTGCTCAGGCAGCCAGAGCGCCCCCTCAGGCAGCCAGAGCGCCCCTCAGGCGGCCAGAGTGGCCCCTCAGGCGGCCAGAGTGGCCCCTCAGGCGGCCAGAGTGGCCCCTCAGGCGGCCAGAGTGGCCCCTCAGGCGGCCAGAGTGGCCCCTCAGACGGCAAGAGTGTCCCCTCAAGCGGCCAGAGTGCCCCCTCAGGCTACCAGAGCGCCCCTCAGGCAGCCAGAGCGCCCCCTCAGGCAGCCAGAGTGCCTCCTCAGGCAACCAGAGCGCCCCCTCAGGCGGCCAGAGCGCCACCTCAGGTTGCCAGAGTGCCCCTCAGGCAGCCAGAGCACCCCCTCAGGCAGCCAGAGCGCCCCCCTCAGGCGGCCAGAGCACTCCCTCAGGCAGCCAGAGCGCCCCTTCAGGCAGCCATAGGTCCCCCTTGGCTTCCCTTGGCCTTGGCTTTCCCTTGGAATCCGCAGCCCATGCCAAACACAAAGCGCCCCTCTGCTGATTTTTTTTTTTGAGGGGGGGGGGGAACTGCCCCCCTCTTCCGCTACCCCTGGCTGCAGCGCAGCAAGTTCTAAATGTGGGTCCCTGCAAACGTAATTTCTGTAAAGGTTAGGTCAGGTTTGCTTATGTTATTACAATTGTTTCCTGCCACACCCAGCAAATGAATGTCAGTTAGGTGCATTTGAACCAGCTTTTAGCATAATATTCCAGATTCAGCTGATAACAACTAACTATAGCTTCAGAAAAGCTCCAGAATGGGCTGCAGACTGGTTATTGATTCAACTTTTTTGGAACAATTCAATCATGATTCATTTTGGAATCTGAATGATTCAATCACTGTTTGATTCACAGACAATTTTGAGAATTGATTTTTTCAGATTCAAAGAATCAAAACAAATATTTGAATTGATTCATGTTTGATTCAACATTTCAATATATGTGGTGAATTTGTGTCAAATCAATAAAAATGGAAACATACATAAATATGATCATTGAAACATTGTTACAGCAATACTATTTCAGTATAAATGAATGTAGCCACTGGGACTGCATGTATTTGCACAATTCACCAGTGTATTTGAATTGTTAGAATTGTTCAATCTTTTCATTCAATCAGCCTTAATTTGATGCAGGTTTTGATTCAATCACGATTCATGAATCAAAAGATCTGCTGCTGAAATAAATAATTTTGTATTCAAGGAATTTTGATTGAACGATTCCAATTGATTCAATCAGTGTTGAATCAATAACCAGTCTGGAATGGGGACAAAATACTAAAACAGAGTGAAATACAGTTGCCATGTAGCGTTAAAAGGTTAGGATTTAGGAATGAGACTTTAAGGTGGAGTATAAGAGTATAGGAGTATATTGAGTATCAAAAAGTTGCAGAGAAGGTTGCTTTAGGCTTGAGGAAGGGCAAAAAGATAAGTTGAGGGAAAAGGGTTGGAAAGAAGGGTTTTGAAGGTGCCAATTAATTGTATACCGTTTTCGGTCGTATTCCGCTTTTGCACACCTTTTTATAGGCAAATCGAATATTATATACTAATTCTACACATCTAATTTCATGAGAACTGCACTCAAAACAGACATTCTCAGTACTTACCTGACAATAATGATTTTATCACCCGTCGTCAATCGCCTCAGCCGAACGCAACGACTCCGCCATTACCACCGAAATGTAAACAACGTGGGCTGTTTTGTGTGAAATGCGTCAGATATGTATCCAGTAAGAGCCCTGTTCGGCTGCCTGAGCCCTAGCCCTGTTCGGCTGCCGGCTCTCACGCTAGCCTGTGCTAGTGGGCTCGCAGGTTGCCTAGCAACGTGCGATTCACCAATCAGGAGCGAGCAAACGATGACGACACGCGCACAGTTTCATGTACGCGTGCCCCTTACGTGACGTCACGTGCTCGCGCGCGAGCGGCATTCCAGCGATTGAAAAAGAGCGCTAGCATGGCTTGCTAACGGGTTTGCTCGCCGGTGTTCGGCGGCCGCGAGCTGACGTCACTCACTATGACGACACTGCCCTGTGTGACGTCGGTGAGCGCTCTCGCGAGAGCCGGCCGCCGAACAGCGCTCATGTTCGGCTGCCGGAGCCCTAGCCCTGTTCGGCTGCCGGCTCTCACGCTAGCCAGTGCTAGTGGGCTCGCAGGTTGCCTAGCAACGTGCGATTCACCAATCAGGAGCGAGCAAACGATGACGACACGCGCACAGTTTCATGTACGCGTGCCCCCTTACGTGACGTCACGTGCTCGCGCGCGCGCGGCATTCCAGCGATTGAAAAAGAGCGCTAGCATGGCTTGCTAACGGGTTTGCTCGCCGGTGTTCGGCGGCCCGCGAGCTGACGTCACTCATTATGACGACACTGCCCTGTGTGACGTCGGTGAGCGCTCTCGCGAGAGCCGGCCGCCGAACAGCGCTCCTGTTCGGCTGCCGGCTCTCACGCTAGCCAGTGCTAGTGGGCTCGCAGGTTGCCTAGCAACGTGCGATTCACCAATCAGGAGCGAGCAAACGATGACGACACGCCCACAGTTTCATGTACGCGTGCCCCCTTACGTGACGTCACGTGCTCGCGCGCGAGCGGCATTCCAGCGATTGAAAAAGAGCGCTAGCATGGCTTGCTAACGGGTTTGCTCGCCGGTGTTCGGCGGCCGCGAGCTGACGTCACTCATTATGACGACACTGCCCTGTGTGACGTCGGTGAGCGCTCTCGCGAGAGCCGGCCGCCGAACAGCGCTCGGCTCTCACGCTAGCCAGTGCTAGTGGGCTCGCAGGTTGCCTAGCAACGTGCGATTCACCAATCAGGAGCGAGCAAACGATGACGACACGCGCACATTTTCATGTACGCGTGCCCCCTTACGTGACGTCACGTGCTCGCGCGCGCGCGGCATTCCAGCGATTGAAAAAGAGCGCTAGCATGGCTTGCTAACGGGTTTGCTCGCCGGTGTTCGGCGGCCGCGAGCTGACGTCACTCATTATGACGACACTGCCCTGTGTGACGTCGGTGAGCGCTCTCGCGAGAGCCGGCCGCCGAACAGCGCTCCGAACAGCGCTCAGCAGGGGGCTATCGTCCCGGGCTTTCCTATGTGTGGATCGCCCGGTGGTTTACATTAGGTGTGACGTTACTGGATACCTGGCCGGCGGCGGCTCGGCGCTCGGCCCAGCGGTCACAGTAGTTGCAATTTCTGAAAGGGATGTAATTTACGCTATACCAAAAACTACTCACTTTGTACTAGTTTTCCCAGTTTTGGTTAAGTTCACTGCATCTGTACTTCTTTCTACTCTATCTGTAATATTTCGTTATTTGTACCAAATATCAGAATTTTTGTGGAACTTTAAACTAGCCTTGTACCAAACGATACTCAGTTTGTACCGGATTTTACTAGCTTTGTAATACATCGATAGTTTCATCCAAATCTGGTAGCAAATATAACTTTTTAGCTTAGTTTTCAGTATAAGTTTTAACTGGTAACATTGCGCGCCAAATTGCAGGGACATAACAACATTTTGCATATTCCTTTTGCACAAGCGCTTGGCACAAGCTAAACCAAAGCTACATTTATGAGTCTTGACCAAAACAATGTCTGAAGAACAGAGTACAAGTAAACCCAGGGGCAGGGGTCTCTCTTTGTGCGTTGATAGGTGGACAGCTAGATTTTGCAAATCCTGCAGAATTATTCGTCACCGAAGATTTGTATGTAGAGTGCGTATAATCCAGTGAAGTTTGGTAATTCAGAATATTGCGTTTTATTAATTGTTCATCAATCCAGGTTCATTTCTGGTTTTGGGGCACTGTCATACGGCAGCAGGGGCGGCGGAAGGAGGGGGCAAGGGGGACAGTTGCCCCCCCCCCCCCCCCGGCCCAAAGATTTGGCAAAGGTTGGGCGCCCCTCTTGGCTGCTCACACTGGGGCAACGGGCAGGGGCGATGTCCGTGAAGTTAGCCTACAGCCAACAAAACGGAAATTTGCAACGGCCGAATTTTTCGCCTTAAATACGCATGTAGGTCAAGTCGCATACGAGGGTCACGAATCTGATGTTATTTTTAATGCCAAGGTCATAGGTCAAGGTCAAATGCGTAAAGAAGGTTGAGTACCCTTATGTACCTTTTTACGGACAAACGGTACACCGCACGGCCTCGCAATGGCCACCATTCGAAAGAGCGCTCCGAAATGAAGGTGGGGTTTTCCTCAGAATTTCGATTAAGGTCACCCAAGGTCACCCATCAAGGTCAAACTATCAAAATCAACCAAAATCGACATTATGTACCTTTTTACGGACAAACGGTGCTTTGCACGGCTTATTAAATGCCACCATTCGAAAGAGCGGCACAAAATGAAGGTGGGGTTTTCCTCGGAATTTCGATTTAGGTCACCCAAGGTCACCCATCCAGGTCAAACTATCAAAATCAACCAAAATCGACCTTATGTACCTTTTTACGGACAAACGGTGCTTTGCACGTTTTTTAAAATGACACCATTCGAAAGAGCGCCTCCAAATGAAGGTGGGGTTTTCCTCGGAATTTCGATTTAGGTCACCCAAGGTCACCCATAAAGGACAAACTATCAAAATCAATCAAAATCGACTTTATGTACCTTTTTACGGACAAACGGTGCTTTGCACGGCTTTTTAAATGGCACCATTCGAAAGAGCGCCTCAAAATGAAGGTGGGGTTTTCCTCGGAATTTCGATTAAGGTCACCCAAGGCCACCCATCAGGGTCAAACTATCAAAATCAACCAAAATCGACCTTATGTACCTTTTTACGGACAAACGGTGCTTTGCACGTTCTTTTAAATGACACCATTCGAAAGAGCACCTCAAAATAAAGGTGGGGTTTTCCTCGGAATTTCTATTTAGGTCACCCAAGGTCACCCATAAAGGTCAAACTATCAAAATCAATCAAAATCGACTTTATGTACCATTTTACGGACAAACGGTGCTTTGCACGGCTTATTAAATGCCACCATTCGAAAGAGCAGCACAAAATGAAGGTGGGGTTTTCCTCGGAATTTCGATTTAGGTCACCCAAGGTCACCCATCAAGGTCAAACTATCAAAATCAACCAAAATCGACCTTATGTACCTTTTTACGGACAAACGGTGCTTTGCACGTTTTTTAAAATGACACCATTCGAAAGAGCGCCTCCAAATGAAGGTGGGGTTTTCCTCGGAATTTCGATTTAGGTCACCCAAGGTCACCCATAAAGGACAAACTATCAAAATCAATCAAAATCGACTTTATGTACCTTTTTACGGACAAACGGTGCTTTGCACGGCTTTTTAAATGGCACCATTCGAAAGAGCGCCTCAAAATGAAGGTGGGGATTTCCTCGGAATTTCGATTAAGGTCACCCAAGGTCACCCATCAGGGTCAAACTATCAAAATCAACAAAAATCGACCTTATGTACCTTTTTACGGACAAACGGTGCTTTGCACGTTTTTTTTAAAATGACACCATTCGAAAGAGCACCTCAAAATAAAGGTGGGGTTTTCCTCGGAATTTCGATTTAGGTCACCCAAGGTCACCCATAAAGGACAAACTATCAAAATCAATCAAAATCGACTTTATGTACCTTTTTACGGACAAACGGTGCTTTGCACGGCTTATTAAATGCCACCATTCGAAAGAGCGGCACAAAATGAAGGTGGGGTTTTCCTCAGAATTTCGATTTAGGTCACCCCAGGTCACCCATCAAGGTAAAACTATCAAAATCAACCAAAATCGACCTTATGTACCTTTTACGGACAAACGGTGCTTTGCACGTTTTTTAAAATGACACCATTCGAAACAGCGCCTCCAAATGAAGGTGGGGTTATCCTCGGAATTTCGATTTAGGTCACCCAAGGTCACCCATAAAGGACAAACTATCAAAATCACTCAAAATCGACTTTATGTACCTTTTTACGGACAAACGGTGCTTTGCACGGCTTTTTAAATGGCACCATTCGAAAGAGCGCCTCAAAATGAAGGTGGGGTTTTCCTCGGAATTTCGATTAAGGTCACCCAAGGTCACCCATCAAGGTCAAACTATCAAAATCAACCAAAATCGACCTTATGTACCTTTTTACGGACAAACGGTGCTTTGCACGTTTTTTTAAATGACACCATTCGAAAGAGCGCCTCAAAAATGAAGGTGGGGTTTTCCTCGGAATTTCGATTTAGGTCACCCAAGGTCATTCATCAAGGTCAAACTATCAAAATCAATCAAAATCGACCTATGTACCCTTTTACGGACAAACGGTGCTTTGCACGGCTTATTAAATGCCACCATTCGAAAGAGCGGCACAAAATGAAGGTGGGGTTTTCCTCGGAATTTCGATTTAGGTCACCCAAGGTCACCCATAAAGGACAAACTATCAAAATCAATCAAAATCGACTTTATGTACCTTTTTACGGACAAACGGTGCTTTGCACGGCTTATTAAATGCCACCATTCGAAAGAGCGGCACAAAATGAAGGTGGGGTTTTCCTCGGAATTTCGATTTAGGTCACCCAAGGTCACCCATCAAGGTCAAACTATCAAAATCAACAAAAATCGACCTTATGTACCTTTTTACGGACAAGCGGTGCTTTGCACGTTTTTTTTAAATGACACCATTCGAAAGAGCGCCTCCAAATGTTAGTTTGACCTTTATGGGTGACCTTGGGTGACCTAGATAGAAATTCCGAGGAAAACCCCACCTTTATTTTGAGGTGCTCTTTCGAATGGTGTCATTTAAAAAAACGTGCAAAGCACCGTTTGTCCGTAAAAAGGTACATAAGGTCGATTTTGGTTGATTTTGATAGTTTGACCTTGATGGGTGACCTTGGGTGACCTTAATCGAAATTCCGAGGAAAACCCCACCTTCATTTTGAGGCGCTCTTTCGAATGGTGCCATTTAATAAGCCGTGCAAAGCACCGTTTGTCCGTAAAAAGGTACATAATGTCGATTTTGATTGATTTTGATAGTTTGACCTTTATGGGTGACCTTGGGTGACCTAAATCGAAATTCCGAGGAAACCCCACCTTCATTTTGAGGCGCTCTTTCGAATGGTGTCATTTTAAAAAACGTGAAAAGCACCGTTTGTCCGTAAAAAGATACATAAGGTCGATTTTGGTTGATTTTGATAGTTTGACCTTGATGGGTGACCTTGGGTGACCTAAATCGAAGTTCCGAGGAAAACCCCACCTTCATTTTGTGCCGCTCTTTCGAATGGTGGCATTTAATAAGCCGTGCAAGGCACCGTTTGTCCGTAAAAAGGTACATAAAGTCGATTTTGATTTATTTTGATAGTTTGACCTTTATGGGTGACCTTGGGTGACCTAAATATAAATTTCGAGAAAAAAAAACTACCTTTATTTTGAGGTGCTCTTTCGAATGGTGTCATTTAAAAAAACGTGCAAAGCACCGTTTGTCCGTAAAAAGGTACATAAGGTCGATTTTGGTTGATTTTGATAGTTTGACCTTGATGGGTGACCTTGGGTGACCTTAATCGAAATTCCGAGGAAAACCCCACCTTCATTTTGAGGCGCTCTTTCGAATGGTGCCATTTAAAAAGCCGTGCAAAGCACCGTTTGTCCGTAAAAAGGTACATAAAGTCGATTTTGATTTATTTTGATAGTTTGTCCTTTATGGGTGACCTTGGGTGACCTAAATCGAAATTCCGAGGAAAACCCCACCTTCATTTGGAGGCGCTCTTTCGAATGGTGTCATTTTAAAAAACGTGCAAAGCACCGTTTGTCCGTAAAAAGGTACATAAGGTCGATTTTGGTTGATTTTGATAGTTTGACCTTGATGGGTGACCTTGGGTGACCTAAATCGAAATTCCGAGGAAAACCCCACCTTCATGTTGTGCCGGTCTTTCGAATGGTGGCATTTAATAAGCCGTGCAAGGCACCGTTTGTCCGTAAAAAGGTACATAAAGTCGATTTTGATTGATTTTGATAGTTTGACCTTTATGGGTGACCTTGGGTGACCTAAATCGAAATTCCGAGGAAAACCCCACCTTCATGTTGTGCCGCTCTTTCGAATGGTGGCATTTAATAAGCCGTGCAAGGTGCTGTTTGTCCGTAAAAAGGTACATAAAGTCGATTTTGATTTATTTTGATAGTTTGACCTTTATGGGTGACCTTGGGTGACCTAAATAGAAATTCCGAGGAAAACCCCACCTTCATTTTGAGGCGCTCTTTCGAATGGTGCCATTTAAAAAGCCGTGCAAAGCACCGTTTGTCCGTAAAAAGGTACATAAAGTCGATTTTGATTTATTTTGATAGTTTGTCCTTTATGGGTGACCTTGGGTGACCTAAATCGAAATTCCGAGGAAAACCCCACCTTCATTTGGAGGCGCTCTTTCGAATGGTGTCATTTTAAAAAACGTGCAAAGCACCGTTTGTCCGTAAAAAGGTACATAAGGTCGATTTTTGTTGATTTTGATAGTTTGACCTTGATGGGTGACCTTGGGTGACCTAAATCGAAATTCCGAGGAAAACCCCACCTTCATTTTGTGCCGGTCTTTCGAATGGTGGCATTTAATAAGCCGTGCAAGGCACCGTTTGTCCGTAAAAAGGTACATAAAGTCGATTTTGATTGATTTTGATAGTTTGACCTTTATGGGTGACCTTGGGTGACCTAAATCGAAATTCCGAGGAAAACCCCACCTTCATTTTGTGCCGCTCTTTCGAATGGTGGCATTTAATAAGCCGTGCAAGGCACCGTTTGTCCGTAAAAAGGTACATAAAGTCGATTTTGATTTATTTTGATAGTTTGACCTTTATGGGTGACCTTGGGTGACCTAAATAGAAATTCCGAGGAAAACCCCACCTTCATTTTGAGGCGCTCTTTCGAATGGTGCCATTTAAAAAGCCGTGCAAAGCACCGTTTGTCCGTAAAAAGGTACATAAAGTCGATTTTGATTTATTTTGATAGTTTGTCCTTTATGGGTGACATTGGGTGACCTAAATCGAAATTCCGAGGAAAACCCCACCTTCATTTGGAGGCGCTCTTTCGAATGGTGTCATTTTAAAAAACGTGCAAAGCACCGTTTGTCCGTAAAAAGGCACATAAGGTCGATTTTGGTTGATTTTGATAGTTTGACCTTGATGGGTGACCTTGGGTGACCTAAATCGAAATTCCGAGGAAAACCCCACCTTCATTTTGTGCCGCTCTTTCGAATGGTGGCATTTAATAAGCCGTGCAAGGCACCGTTTGTCCGTAAAAAGGTACATAAAGTAGATTTTGATTTATTTTGATAGTTTGACCTTTATGGGTGACCTTGGGTGACCTAAATAGAAATTCCGAGGAAAACCCCACCTTTATTTTGAGGTGCTCTTTCGAATGGTGTCATTTAAAAAAACGTGCAAAGCACCGTTTGTCCGTAAAAAGGTACATAAGGTCGATTTTGGTTGATTTTGATAGTTTGACCTTGATGGGTGACCTTGGGTGACCTTAATCGAAATTCCGAGGAAAACCCCACCTTCATTTTGAGGCGCTCTTTCGAATGGTGCCATTTAAAAAGCCGTGCAAAGCACCGTTTGTCCGTAAAAAGGTACATAATGTCGATTTTGATTGATTTTGATAGTTTGTCCTTTATGGGTGACCTTGGGTGACCTTAATCGAAATTCCGAGGAAAACTCCACCTTCATTTTGTGCCGCTCTTTCGAATGGTGGCATTTAAAAAAACGTGCAAAGCACCGTTTGTCCGTAAAAAGGTACATAAGGTCGATTTTGGTTGATTTTGATAGTTTGACCTTGATGGGTGACCTTGGGTGACCTAAATCGAAATTCGGAGGAAAACCCCACCTTCATTTTGTGCCGCTCTTTCGAATGGTGGCATTTAATAAGCCGTGCAAAGCACCGTTTGTCCGTAAAAAGGTACATAAAGTCGATATTGATTGATTTTGATAGTTTGACCTTTATGGGTGACCTTGGGTGACCTAAATAGAAATTCCGAGGAAAACCCCACCTTTATTTTGAGGTGCTCTTTCGAATGGTGTCATTAAAAAAAACGTGCAAAGCACCGTTTGTCCGTAAAAAGGTACATAAGGTCGATTTTGGTTGATTTTGATAGTTTGACCTTGATGGGTGACCTTGGGTGACCTTAATCGAAATTCTGAGGAAAACCCCACCTTCATTTTGAGGCGCTCTTTCGAATGGTGCCATTTAAAAAGCCGTGCAAAGCACCGTTTGTCCGTAAAAAGGTACATAAAGTCGATTTTGATTTATTTTGATAGTTTGTCCTTTATGGGTGACCTTGGGTGACCTAAATCGAAATTCCGAGGAAAACCCCACCTTCATTTGGAGGCGCTCTTTCGAATGGTGTCATTTTATTAAAAAACGTGCAAAGCACCGTTTGTCCGTAAAAAGGTACATAAGGTCGATTTTGGTTGATTTTGATAGTTTGACCTTGATGGGTGACCTTGGGTGACCTAAATCGAAATTCCGAGGAAAACCCCACCTTCATTTTGTGCCGCTCTTTCGAATGGTGGCATTTAATAAGCCGTGCAAGGCACCGTTTGTCCGTAAAAAGGTACATAAAGTCGATTTTGATTTATTTTGATAGTTTGACCTTTATGGGTGACCTTGGGTGACCTAAATAGAAATTCCGAGGAAAACCCCACCTTTATTTTGAGGTGCTCTTTCGAATGGTGTCATTTTAAAAAAAACGTGCAAAGCACCGTTTGTCCGTAAAAAGGTACATAAGGTCGATTTTGGTTGATTTTGATAGTTTGACCTTGATGGGTGACCTTGGGTGACCTTAATCGAAATTCCGAGGAAAACCCCACCTTCATTTTGAGGCGCTCTTTCGAATGGTGCCATTTAAAAAGCGGTGCAAAGCACCGTTTGTCCGTAAAAAGGTACATAAAGTCGATTTTGATTGATTTTGATAGTTTGTCCTTTATGGGTGACCTTGGGTGACCTAAATCGAAATTCTGAGGAAAACCCTACCTTCATTTGGAGGCGCTCTTTCGAATGGTGTCATTTTAAAAAACGTGCAAAGCACCGTTTGTCCGTAAAAAGGTACATAAGGTCGATTTTGGTTGATTTTGATAGTTTGACCTTGATGGGTGACCTTGGGTGACCTAAATCGAAATTCCGAGGAAAACCCCACCTTCATTTTGTGCCGCTCTTTCGAATGGTGGCATTTAATAAGCCGTGCAAAGCACCGTTTGTCCGTAAAAAGGTACATAAAGTCGATTTTGATTGATTTTGATAGTTTGACCTTTATGGGTGACCTTGGGTGACCTAAATCGAAATTCCGAGGAAAACCCCACCTTCATGTTGTGCCGCTCTTTCGAATGGTGGCATTTAATAAGCCGTGCAAGGTGCTGTTTGTCCGTAAAAAGGTACATAAAGTCGATTTTGATTTATTTTGATAGTTTGACCTTTATGGGTGACCTTGGGTGACCTAAATAGAAATTCCGAGGAAAACCCCACCTTCATTTTGAGGCGCTCTTTCGAATGGTGCCATTTAAAAAGCCGTGCAAAGCACCGTTTGTCCGTAAAAAGGTACATAAAGTCGATTTTGATTTATTTTGATAGTTTGTCCTTTATGGGTGACCTTGGGTGACCTAAATCGAAATTCCGAGGAAAACCCCACCTTCATTTGGAGGCGCTCTTTCGAATGGTGTCATTTTAAAAAATGTGCAAAGCACCGTTTGTCCGTAAAAAGGTACATAAGGTCGATTTTGGTTGATTTTGATAGTTTGACCTTGATGGGTGACCTTGGGTGACCTAAATCGAAATTCCGAGGAAAACCCCACCTTCATTTTGTGCCGGTCTTTCGAATGGTGGCATTTAATAAGCCGTGCAAGGCACCGTTTGTCCGTAAAAAGGTACATAAAGTCGATTTTGATTGATTTTGATAGTTTGACCTTTATGGGTGACCTTGGGTGACCTAAATCGAAATTCCGAGGAAAACCCCACCTTCATTTTGTGCCGCTCTTTCGAATGGTGGCATTTAATAAGCCGTGCAAGGCACCGTTTGTCCGTAAAAAGGTACATAAAGTCGATTTTGATTTATTTTGATAGTTTGACCTTTATGGGTGACCTTGGGTGACCTAAATAGAAATTCCGAGGAAAACCCCACCTTCATTTTGAGGCGCTCTTTCGAATGGTGCCATTTAAAAAAAACGTGCAAAGCACCGTTTGTCCGTAAAAAGGCACATAAGGTCGATTTTGGTTGATTTTGATAGTTTGACCTTGATGGGTGACCTTGGGTGACCTAAATCGAAATTCTGAGGAAAACCCCACCTTCATTTTGTGCCGCTCTTTCGAATGGTGGCATTTAATAAGCCGTGCAAGGCACCGTTTGTCCGTAAAAAGGTACATAAAGTAGATTTTGATTTATTTTGATAGTTTGACCTTTATGGGTGACCTTGAGTGACCTAAATAGAAATTCCGAGGAAAACCCCACCTTTATTTTGAGGTGCTCTTTCGAATGGTGTCATTTAAAAAAACGTGCAAAGCACCGTTTGTCCGTAAAAAGGTACATAAGGTCGATTTTGGTTGATTTTGATAGTTTGACCTTGATGGGTGACCTTGGGTGACCTTAATCGAAATTCCGAGGAAAACCCCACCTTCATTTTGAGGCGCTCTTTCGAATGGTGCCATTTAAAAAGCCGTGCAAAGCACCGTTTGTCCGTAAAAAGGTACATAATGTCGATTTTGATTGATTTTGATAGTTTGTCCTTTATGGGTGACCTTGGGTGACCTTAATCGAAATTCCGAGGAAAACTCCACCTTCATTTTGTGCCGCTCTTTCGAATGGTGGCATTTAAAAAAACGTGCAAAGCACCGTTTGTCCGTAAAAAGGTACATAAGGTCGATTTTGGTTGATTTTGATAGTTTGACCTTGATGGGTGACCTTGGGTGACCTAAATCGAAATTCGGAGGAAAACCCCACCTTCATTTTGTGCCGCTCTTTCGAATGGTGGCATTTAATAAGCCGTGCAAAGCACCGTTTGTCCGTAAAAAGGTACATAAAGTCGATTTTGATTGATTCTGATAGTTTGACCTTTATGGGTGACCTTGGGTGACCTAAATAGAAATTCCGAGGAAAACCCCACCTTTATTTTGAGGTGCTCTTTCGAATGGTGTCATTAAAAAAAACGTGCAAAGCACCGTTTGTCCGTAAAAAGGTACATAAGGTCGATTTTGGTTGATTTTGATAGTTTGACCTTGATGGGTGACCTTGGGTGACCTTAATCGAAATTCTGAGGAAAACCCCACCTTCATTTTGAGGCGCTCTTTCGAATGGTGCCATTTAAAAAGCCGTGCAAAGCACCGTTTGTCCGTAAAAAGGTACATAAAGTCGATTTTGATTTATTTTGATAGTTTGTCCTTTATGGGTGACCTTGGGTGACCTAAATCGAAATTCCGAGGAAAACCCCACCTTCATTTGGAGGCGCTCTTTTGAATGGTGTCATTTTATTAAAAAAACGTGCAAAGCACCGTTTGTCCGTAAAAAGGTACATAAGGTCGATTTTGGTTGATTTTGATAGTTTGACCTTGATGGGTGACCTTGGGTGACCTAAATCGAAATTCCGAGGAAAACCCCACCTTCATTTTGTGCCGCTCTTTCGAATGGTGGCATTTAATAAGCCGTGCAAGGCACCGTTTGTCCGTAAAAAGGTACATAAAGTCGATTTTGATTTATTTTGATAGTTTGACCTTTATGGGTGACCTTGGGTGACCTAAATAGAAATTCCGAGGAAAACCCCACCTTTATTTTGAGGTGCTCTTTCGAATGGTGTCATTTAAAAAAAAAACGTGCAAAGCACCGTTTGTCCGTAAAAAGGTACATAAGGTCGATTTTGGTTGATTTTGATAGTTTGACCTTGATGGGTGACCTTGGGTGACCTTAATCGAAATTCCGAGGAAAACCCCACCTTCATTTTGAGGCGCTCTTTCGAATGGTGCCATTTAAAAAGCGGTGCAAAGCACCGTTTGTCCGTAAAAAGGTACATAAAGTCGATTTTGATTGATTTTGATAGTTTGTCCTTTATGGGTGACCTTGGGTGACCTAAATCGAAATTCTGAGGAAAACCCTACCTTCATTTGGAGGCGCTCTTTCGAATGGTGTCATTTTAAAAAACGTGCAAAGCACCGTTTGTCCGTAAAAAGGTACATAAGGTCGATTTTGGTTGATTTTGATAGTTTGACCTTGATGGGTGACCTTGGGTGACCTAAATCGAAATTCCGAGGAAAACCCCACCTTCATTTTGTGCCGGTCTTTCGAATGGTGGCATTTAATAAGCCGTGCAAGGCACCGTTTGTCCGTAAAAAGGTACATAAAGTCGATTTTGATTGATTTTGATAGTTTGACCTTTATGGGTGACCTTGGGTGACCTAAATCGAAATTCCGAGGAAAACCCCACCTTCATTTTGTGCCGCTCTTTCGAATGGTGGCATTTAATAAGCCGTGCAAGGTGCTGTTTGTCCGTAAAAAGGTACATAAAGTCGATTTTGATTTATTTTGATAGTTTGACCTTTATGGGTGACCTTGGGTGACCTAAATAGAAATTCCGAGGAAAACCCCACCTTCATTTTGAGGCGCTCTTTCGAATGGTGCCATTTAAAAAGCCGTGCAAAGCACCGTTTGTCCGTAAAAAGGTACATAAAGTCGATTTTGATTTATTTTGATAGTTTGTCCTTTATGGGTGACCTTGGGTGACCTAAATCGAAATTCCGAGGAAAACCCCACCTTCATTTGGAGGCGCTCTTTCGAATGGTGTCATTTTAAAAAACGTGCAAAGTACCGTTTGTCCGTAAAAAGGTACATAAGGTCGATTTTGGTTGATTTTGATAGTTTGACCTTGATGGGTGACCTTGGGTGACCTAAATCGAAATTCCGAGGAAAACCCCACCTTCATTTTGTGCCGGTCTTTCGAATGGTGGCATTTAATAAGCCGTGCAAGGCACCGTTTGTCCGTAAAAAGGTACATAAAGTCGATTTTGATTGATTTTGATAGTTTGACCTTTATGGGTGACCTTGGGTGACCTAAATCGAAATTCCGAGGAAAACCCCACCTTCATTTTGTGCCGCTCTTTCGAATGGTGGCATTTAATAAGCCGTGCAAGGCACCGTTTGTCCGTAAAAAGGTACATAAAGTCGATTTTGATTTATTTTGATAGTTTGACCTTTATGGGTGACCTTGGGTGACCTAAATAGAAATTCCGAGGAAAACCCCACCTTCATTTTGAGGCGCTCTTTCGAATGGTGCCATTTAAAAAGCCGTGCAAAGCACCGTTTGTCCGTAAAAAGGTACATAAAGTCGATTTTGATTTATTTTGATAGTTTGTCCTTTATGGGTGACCTTGGGTGACCTAAATCGAAATTCCGAGGAAAACCCCACCTTCATTTGGAGGCGCTCTTTCGAATGGTGTCATTTTAAAAAACGTGCAAAGCACCGTTTGTCCGTAAAAAGGTACATAAGGTCGATTTTGGTTGATTTTGATAGTTTGACCTTGATGGGTGACCTTGGGTGACCTTAATCGAAATTCCGAGGAAAACCCCACCTTCATTTTGAGGCGCTCTTTCGAATGGTGCCATTTAAAAAGCCGTGCAAAGCACCGTTTGTCCGTAAAAAGGTACATAAAGTCGATTTTGATTTATTTTGATAGTTTGTCCTTTATGGGTGACCTTGGGTGACCTAAATCGAAATTCCGAGGAAAACCCCACCTTCATTTGGAGGCGCTCTTTCGAATGGTGTCATTTTAAAAAACGTGCAAAGCACCGTTTGTCCGTAAAAAGGTACATAAGGTCGATTTTGGTTGATTTTGATAGTTTGACCTTGATGGGTGACCTTTGGTGACCTAAATCGAAATTCCGAGGAAAACCCCACCTTCATGTTGTGCCGGTCTTTCGAATGGTGGCATTTAATAAGCCGTGCAAGGCACCGTTTGTCCGTAAAAAGGTACATAAAGTCGATTTTGATTGATTTTGATAGTTTGACCTTTATGGGTGACCTTGGGTGACCTAAATCGAAATTCCGAGGAAAACCCCACCTTCATGTTGTGCCGCTCTTTCGAATGGTGGCATTTAATAAGCCGTGCAAGGTGCTGTTTGTCCGTAAAAAGGTACATAAAGTCGATTTTGATTTATTTTGATAGTTTGACCTTTATGGGTGACCTTGGGTGACCTAAATAGAAATTCCGAGGAAAACCCCACCTTCATTTTGAGGCGCTCTTTCGAATGGTGCCATTTAAAAAGCCGTGCAAAGCACCGTTTGTCCGTAAAAAGGTACATAAAGTCGATTTTGATTTATTTTGATAGTTTGTCCTTTATGGGTGACCTTGGGTGACCTAAATCGAAATTCCGAGGAAAACCCCACCTTCATTTGGAGGCGCTCTTTCGAATGGTGTCATTTTAAAAAACGTGCAAAGCACCGTTTGTCCGTAAAAAGGTACATAAGGTCGATTTTTGTTGATTTTGATAGTTTGACCTTGATGGGTGACCTTGGGTGACCTAAATCGAAATTCCGAGGAAAACCCCACCTTCATTTTGTGCCGGTCTTTCGAATGGTGGCATTTAATAAGCCGTGCAAGGCACCGTTTGTCCGTAAAAAGGTACATAAAGTCGATTTTGATTGATTTTGATAGTTTGACCTTTATGGGTGACCTTGGGTGACCTAAATCGAAATTCCGAGGAAAACCCCACCTTCATTTTGTGCCGCTCTTTCGAATGGTGGCATTTAATAAGCCGTGCAAGGCACCGTTTGTCCGTAAAAAGGTACATAAAGTCGATTTTGATTTATTTTGATAGTTTGACCTTTATGGGTGACCTTGGGTGACCTAAATAGAAATTCCGAGGAAAACCCCACCTTCATTTTGAGGCGCTCTTTCGAATGGTGCCATTTAAAAAGCCGTGCAAAGCACCGTTTGTCCGTAAAAAGGTACATAAAGTCGATTTTGATTTATTTTGATAGTTTGTCCTTTATGGGTGACATTGGGTGACCTAAATCGAAATTCCGAGGAAAACCCCACCTTCATTTGGAGGCGCTCTTTCGAATGGTGTCATTTTAAAAAACGTGCAAAGCACCGTTTGTCCGTAAAAAGGCACATAAGGTCGATTTTGGTTGATTTTGATAGTTTGACCTTGATGGGTGACCTTGGGTGACCTAAATCGAAATTCCGAGGAAAACCCCACCTTCATTTTGTGCCGCTCTTTCGAATGGTGGCATTTAATAAGCCGTGCAAGGCACCGTTTGTCCGTAAAAAGGTACATAAAGTAGATTTTGATTTATTTTGATAGTTTGACCTTTATGGGTGACCTTGGGTGACCTAAATAGAAATTCCGAGGAAAACCCCACCTTTATTTTGAGGTGCTCTTTCGAATGGTGTCATTTAAAAAAACGTGCAAAGCACCGTTTGTCCGTAAAAAGGTACATAAGGTCGATTTTGGTTGATTTTGATAGTTTGACCTTGATGGGTGACCTTGGGTGACCTTAATCGAAATTCCGAGGAAAACCCCACCTTCATTTTGAGGCGCTCTTTCGAATGGTGCCATTTAAAAAGCCGTGCAAAGCACCGTTTGTCCGTAAAAAGGTACATAATGTCGATTTTGATTGATTTTGATAGTTTGTCCTTTATGGGTGACCTTGGGTGACCTTAATCGAAATTCCGAGGAAAACTCCACCTTCATTTTGTGCCGCTCTTTCGAATGGTGGCATTTAAAAAAACGTGCAAAGCACCGTTTGTCCGTAAAAAGGTACATAAGGTCGATTTTGGTTGATTTTGATAGTTTGACCTTGATGGGTGACCTTGGGTGACCTAAATCGAAATTCGGAGGAAAACCCCACCTTCATTTTGTGCCGCTCTTTCGAATGGTGGCATTTAATAAGCCGTGCAAAGCACCGTTTGTCCGTAAAAAGGTACATAAAGTCGATATTGATTGATTTTGATAGTTTGACCTTTATGGGTGACCTTGGGTGACCTAAATAGAAATTCCGAGGAAAACCCCACCTTTATTTTGAGGTGCTCTTTCGAATGGTGTCATTAAAAAAAACGTGCAAAGCACCGTTTGTCCGTAAAAAGGTACATAAGGTCGATTTTGGTTGATTTTGATAGTTTGACCTTGATGGGTGACCTTGGGTGACCTTAATCGAAATTCTGAGGAAAACCCCACCTTCATTTTGAGGCGCTCTTTCGAATGGTGCCATTTAAAAAGCCGTGCAAAGCACCGTTTGTCCGTAAAAAGGTACATAAAGTCGATTTTGATTTATTTTGATAGTTTGTCCTTTATGGGTGACCTTGGGTGACCTAAATCGAAATTCCGAGGAAAACCCCACCTTCATTTGGAGGCGCTCTTTCGAATGGTGTCATTTTATTAAAAAACGTGCAAAGCACCGTTTGTCCGTAAAAAGGTACATAAGGTCGATTTTGGTTGATTTTGATAGTTTGACCTTGATGGGTGACCTTGGGTGACCTAAATCGAAATTCCGAGGAAAACCCCACCTTCATTTTGTGCCGCTCTTTCGAATGGTGGCATTTAATAAGCCGTGCAAGGCACCGTTTGTCCGTAAAAAGGTACATAAAGTCGATTTTGATTTATTTTGATAGTTTGACCTTTATGGGTGACCTTGGGTGACCTAAATAGAAATTCCGAGGAAAACCCCACCTTTATTTTGAGGTGCTCTTTCGAATGGTGTCATTTTAAAAAAAACGTGCAAAGCACCGTTTGTCCGTAAAAAGGTACATAAGGTCGATTTTGGTTGATTTTGATAGTTTGACCTTGATGGGTGACCTTGGGTGACCTTAATCGAAATTCCGAGGAAAACCCCACCTTCATTTTGAGGCGCTCTTTCGAATGGTGCCATTTAAAAAGCGGTGCAAAGCACCGTTTGTCCGTAAAAAGGTACATAAAGTCGATTTTGATTGATTTTGATAGTTTGTCCTTTATGGGTGACCTTGGGTGACCTAAATCGAAATTCTGAGGAAAACCCTACCTTCATTTGGAGGCGCTCTTTCGAATGGTGTCATTTTAAAAAACGTGCAAAGCACCGTTTGTCCGTAAAAAGGTACATAAGGTCGATTTTGGTTGATTTTGATAGTTTGACCTTGATGGGTGACCTTGGGTGACCTAAATCGAAATTCCGAGGAAAACCCCACCTTCATTTTGTGCCGCTCTTTCGAATGGTGGCATTTAATAAGCCGTGCAAAGCACCGTTTGTCCGTAAAAAGGTACATAAAGTCGATTTTGATTGATTTTGATAGTTTGACCTTTATGGGTGACCTTGGGTGACCTAAATCGAAATTCCGAGGAAAACCCCACCTTCATGTTGTGCCGCTCTTTCGAATGGTGGCATTTAATAAGCCGTGCAAGGTGCTGTTTGTCCGTAAAAAGGTACATAATGTCGATTTTGATTTATTTTGATAGTTTGACCTTTATGGGTGACCTTGGGTGACCTAAATAGAAATTCCGAGGAAAACCCCACCTTCATTTTGAGGCGCTCTTTCGAATGGTGCCATTTAAAAAGCCGTGCAAAGCACCGTTTGTCCGTAAAAAGGTACATAAAGTCGATTTTGATTTATTTTGATAGTTTGTCCTTTATGGGTGACCTTGGGTGACCTAAATCGAAATTCCGAGGAAAACCCCACCTTCATTTGGAGGCGCTCTTTCGAATGGTGTCATTTTAAAAAATGTGCAAAGCACCGTTTGTCCGTAAAAAGGTACATAAGGTCGATTTTGGTTGATTTTGATAGTTTGACCTTGATGGGTGACCTTGGGTGACCTAAATCGAAATTCCGAGGAAAACCCCACCTTCATTTTGTGCCGGTCTTTCGAATGGTGGCATTTAATAAGCCGTGCAAGGCACCGTTTGTCCGTAAAAAGGTACATAAAGTCGATTTTGATTGATTTTGATAGTTTGACCTTTATGGGTGACCTTGGGTGACCTAAATCGAAATTCCGAGGAAAACCCCACCTTCATTTTGTGCCGCTCTTTCGAATGGTGGCATTTAATAAGCCGTGCAAGGCACCGTTTGTCCGTAAAAAGGTACATAAAGTCGATTTTGATTTATTTTGATAGTTTGACCTTTATGGGTGACCTTGGGTGACCTAAATAGAAATTCCGAGGAAAACCCCACCTTCATTTTGAGGCGCTCTTTCGAATGGTGCCATTTAAAAAAAACGTGCAAAGCACCGTTTGTCCGTAAAAAGGCACATAAGGTCGATTTTGGTTGATTTTGATAGTTTGACCTTGATGGGTGACCTTGGGTGACCTAAATCGAAATTCTGAGGAAAACCCCACCTTCATTTTGTGCCGCTCTTTCGAATGGTGGCATTTAATAAGCCGTGCAAGGCACCGTTTGTCCGTAAAAAGGTACATAAAGTAGATTTTGATTTATTTTGATAGTTTGACCTTTATGGGTGACCTTGAGTGACCTAAATAGAAATTCCGAGGAAAACCCCACCTTTATTTTGAGGTGCTCTTTCGAATGGTGTCATTTAAAAAAACGTGCAAAGCACCGTTTGTCCGTAAAAAGGTACATAAGGTCGATTTTGGTTGATTTTGATAGTTTGACCTTGATGGGTGACCTTGGGTGACCTTAATCGAAATTCCGAGGAAAACCCCACCTTCATTTTGAGGCGCTCTTTCGAATGGTGCCATTTAAAAAGCCGTGCAAAGCACCGTTTGTCCGTAAAAAGGTACATAATGTCGATTTTGATTGATTTTGATAGTTTGTCCTTTATGGGTGACCTTGGGTGACCTTAATCGAAATTCCGAGGAAAACTCCACCTTCATTTTGTGCCGCTCTTTCGAATGGTGGCATTTAAAAAAACGTGCAAAGCACCGTTTGTCCGTAAAAAGGTACATAAGGTCGATTTTGGTTGATTTTGATAGTTTGACCTTGATGGGTGACCTTGGGTGACCTAAATCGAAATTCGGAGGAAAACCCCACCTTCATTTTGTGCCGCTCTTTCGAATGGTGGCATTTAATAAGCCGTGCAAAGCACCGTTTGTCCGTAAAAAGGTACATAAAGTCGATTTTGATTGATTCTGATAGTTTGACCTTTATGGGTGACCTTGGGTGACCTAAATAGAAATTCCGAGGAAAACCCCACCTTTATTTTGAGGTGCTCTTTCGAATGGTGTCATTAAAAAAAACGTGCAAAGCACCGTTTGTCCGTAAAAAGGTACATAAGGTCGATTTTGGTTGATTTTGATAGTTTGACCTTGATGGGTGACCTTGGGTGACCTTAATCGAAATTCTGAGGAAAACCCCACCTTCATTTTGAGGCGCTCTTTCGAATGGTGCCATTTAAAAAGCCGTGCAAAGCACCGTTTGTCCGTAAAAAGGTACATAAAGTCGATTTTGATTTATTTTGATAGTTTGTCCTTTATGGGTGACCTTGGGTGACCTAAATCGAAATTCCGAGGAAAACCCCACCTTCATTTGGAGGCGCTCTTTTGAATGGTGTCATTTTATTAAAAAAACGTGCAAAGCACCGTTTGTCCGTAAAAAGGTACATAAGGTCGATTTTGGTTGATTTTGATAGTTTGACCTTGATGGGTGACCTTGGGTGACCTAAATCGAAATTCCGAGGAAAACCCCACCTTCATTTTGTGCCGCTCTTTCGAATGGTGGCATTTAATAAGCCGTGCAAGGCACCGTTTGTCCGTAAAAAGGTACATAAAGTCGATTTTGATTTATTTTGATAGTTTGACCTTTATGGGTGACCTTGGGTGACCTAAATAGAAATTCCGAGGAAAACCCCACCTTTATTTTGAGGTGCTCTTTCGAATGGTGTCATTTAAAAAAAAAACGTGCAAAGCACCGTTTGTCCGTAAAAAGGTACATAAGGTCGATTTTGGTTGATTTTGATAGTTTGACCTTGATGGGTGACCTTGGGTGACCTTAATCGAAATTCCGAGGAAAACCCCACCTTCATTTTGAGGCGCTCTTTCGAATGGTGCCATTTAAAAAGCGGTGCAAAGCACCGTTTGTCCGTAAAAAGGTACATAAAGTCGATTTTGATTGATTTTGATAGTTTGTCCTTTATGGGTGACCTTGGGTGACCTAAATCGAAATTCTGAGGAAAACCCTACCTTCATTTGGAGGCGCTCTTTCGAATGGTGTCATTTTAAAAAACGTGCAAAGCACCGTTTGTCCGTAAAAAGGTACATAAGGTCGATTTTGGTTGATTTTGATAGTTTGACCTTGATAGGTGACCTTGGGTGACCTAAATCGAAATTCCGAGGAAAACCCCACCTTCATTTTGTGCCGGTCTTTCGAATGGTGGCATTTAATAAGCCGTGCAAGGCACCGTTTGTCCGTAAAAAGGTACATAAAGTCGATTTTGATTGATTTTGATAGTTTGACCTTTATGGGTGACCTTGGGTGACCTAAATCGAAATTCCGAGGAAAACCCCACCTTCATTTTGTGCCGCTCTTTCGAATGGTGGCATTTAATAAGCCGTGCAAGGTGCTGTTTGTCCGTAAAAAGGTACATAAAGTCGATTTTGATTTATTTTGATAGTTTGACCTTTATGGGTGACCTTGGGTGACCTAAATAGAAATTCCGAGGAAAACCCCACCTTCATTTTGAGGCGCTCTTTCGAATGGTGCCATTTAAAAAGCCGTGCAAAGCACCGTTTGTCCGTAAAAAGGTACATAAAGTCGATTTTGATTTATTTTGATAGTTTGTCCTTTATGGGTGACCTTGGGTGACCTAAATCGAAATTCCGAGGAAAACCCCACCTTCATTTGGAGGCGCTCTTTCGAATGGTGTCATTTTAAAAAACGTGCAAAGTACCGTTTGTCCGTAAAAAGGTACATAAGGTCGATTTTGGTTGATTTTGATAGTTTGACCTTGATGGGTGACCTTGGGTGACCTAAATCGAAATTCCGAGGAAAACCCCACCTTCATTTTGTGCCGGTCTTTCGAATGGTGGCATTTAATAAGCCGTGCAAGGCACCGTTTGTCCGTAAAAAGGTACATAAAGTCGATTTTGATTGATTTTGATAGTTTGACCTTTATGGGTGACCTTGGGTGACCTAAATCGAAATTCCGAGGAAAACCCCACCTTCATTTTGTGCCGCTCTTTCGAATGGTGGCATTTAATAAGCCGTGCAAGGCACCGTTTGTCCGTAAAAAGGTACATAATGTCGATTTTGATTTATTTTGATAGTTTGACCTTTATGGGTGACCTTGGGTGACCTAAATAGAAATTCCGAGGAAAACCCCACCTTCATTTTGAGGCGCTCTTTCGAATGGTGCCATTTAAAAAGCCGTGCAAAGCACCGTTTGTCCGTAAAAAGGTACATAAAGTCGATTTTGATTTATTTTGATAGTTTGTCCTTTATGGGTGACCTTGGGTGACCTAAATCGAAATTCCGAGGAAAACCCCACCTTCATTTGGAGGCGCTCTTTCGAATGGTGTCATTTTAAAAAACGTGCAAAGCACCGTTTGTCCGTAAAAAGGCACATAAGGTCGATTTTGGTTGATTTTGATAGTTTGACCTTGATGGGTGACCTTGGGTGACCTAAATCGAAATTCCGAGGAAAACCCCACCTTCATTTTGTGCCGCTCTTTCGAATGGTGGCATTTAATAAGCCGTGCAAGGCACCGTTTGTCCGTAAAAAGGTACATAAAGTAGATTTTGATTTATTTTGATAGTTTGACCTTTATGGGTGACCTTGGGTGACCTAAATAGAAATTCCGAGGAAAACCCCACCTTTATTTTGAGGTGCTCTTTCGAATGGTGTCATTTAAAAAAACGTGCAAAGCACCGTTTGTCCGTAAAAAGGTACATAAGGTCGATTTTGGTTGATTTTGATAGTTTGACCTTGATGGGTGACCTTGGGTGACCTTAATCGAAATTCCGAGGAAAACCCCACCTTCATTTTGAGGCGCTCTTTCGAATGGTGCCATTTAAAAAGCCGTGCAAAGCACCGTTTGTCCGTAAAAAGGTACATAATGTCGATTTTGATTGATTTTGATAGTTTGTCCTTTATGGGTGACCTTGGGTGACCTTAATCGAAATTCCGAGGAAAACTCCACCTTCATTTTGTGCCGCTCTTTCGAATGGTGGCATTTAAAAAAACGTGCAAAGCACCGTTTGTCCGTAAAAAGGTACATAAGGTCGATTTTGGTTGATTTTGATAGTTTGACCTTGATGGGTGACCTTGGGTGACCTAAATCGAAATTCGGAGGAAAACCCCACCTTCATTTTGTGCCGCTCTTTCGAATGGTGGCATTTAATAAGCCGTGCAAAGCACCGTTTGTCCGTAAAAAGGTACATAAAGTCGATATTGATTGATTTTGATAGTTTGACCTTTATGGGTGACCTTGGGTGACCTAAATAGAAATTCCGAGGAAAACCCCACCTTTATTTTGAGGTGCTCTTTCGAATGGTGTCATTAAAAAAAACGTGCAAAGCACCGTTTGTCCGTAAAAAGGTACATAAGGTCGATTTTGGTTGATTTTGATAGTTTGACCTTGATGGGTGACCTTGGGTGACCTTAATCGAAATTCTGAGGAAAACCCCACCTTCATTTTGAGGCGCTCTTTCGAATGGTGCCATTTAAAAAGCCGTGCAAAGCACCGTTTGTCCGTAAAAAGGTACATAAAGTCGATTTTGATTTATTTTGATAGTTTGTCCTTTATGGGTGACCTTGGGTGACCTAAATCGAAATTCCGAGGAAAACCCCACCTTCATTTGGAGGCGCTCTTTCGAATGGTGTCATTTTATTAAAAAACGTGCAAAGCACCGTTTGTCCGTAAAAAGGTACATAAGGTCGATTTTGGTTGATTTTGATAGTTTGACCTTGATGGGTGACCTTGGGTGACCTAAATCGAAATTCCGAGGAAAACCCCACCTTCATTTTGTGCCGCTCTTTCGAATGGTGGCATTTAATAAGCCGTGCAAGGCACCGTTTGTCCGTAAAAAGGTACATAAAGTCGATTTTGATTTATTTTGATAGTTTGACCTTTATGGGTGACCTTGGGTGACCTAAATAGAAATTCCGAGGAAAACCCCACCTTTATTTTGAGGTGCTCTTTCGAATGGTGTCATTTTAAAAAAAACGTGCAAAGCACCGTTTGTCCGTAAAAAGGTACATAAGGTCGATTTTGGTTGATTTTGATAGTTTGACCTTGATGGGTGACCTTGGGTGACCTTAATCGAAATTCCGAGGAAAACCCCACCTTCATTTTGAGGCGCTCTTTCGAATGGTGCCATTTAAAAAGCGGTGCAAAGCACCGTTTGTCCGTAAAAAGGTACATAAAGTCGATTTTGATTGATTTTGATAGTTTGTCCTTTATGGGTGACCTTGGGTGACCTAAATCGAAATTCTGAGGAAAACCCTACCTTCATTTGGAGGCGCTCTTTCGAATGGTGTCATTTTAAAAAACGTGCAAAGCACCGTTTGTCCGTAAAAAGGTACATAAGGTCGATTTTGGTTGATTTTGATAGTTTGACCTTGATGGGTGACCTTGGGTGACCTAAATCGAAATTCCGAGGAAAACCCCACCTTTATTTTGTGCCGCTCTTTCGAATGGTGGCATTTAATAAGCCGTGCAAAGCACCGTTTGTCCGTAAAAAGGTACATAAAGTCGATTTTGATTGATTTTGATAGTTTGACCTTTATGGGTGACCTTGGGTGACCTAAATAGAAATTCCGAGGAAAACCCCACCTTTATTTTTAGGTGCTCTTTCGAATGGTGTCATTTAAAAAAACGTGCAAAGCACCGTTTGTCCGTAAAAAGGTACATAAGGTCGATTTTGGTTGATTTTGATAGTTTGACCTTGATGGGTGACCTTGGGTGACCTTAATCGAAATTCCGAGGAAAACCCCACCTTCATTTTGAGGCGCTCTTTCGAATGGTGCCATTTAAAAAGCCGTGCAAAGCACCGTTTGTCCGTAAAAAGGTACATAAAGTCGATTTTAAGTGATTTTGATAGTTTGTCCTTTATGGGTGACCTTGGGTGACCTAAATCGAAATTCCGAGGAAAACCCCACCTTCATTTGGAGGCGCTCTTTCGAATGGTGTCATTTTAAAAAACGTGCAAAGCACCGTTTGTCCGTAAAAAGGTACATAAGGTCGATTTTGGTTGATTTTGATAGTTTGACCTTGATGGGTGACCTTGGGTGACCTAAATAGAATTTCCGAGGGAAACCCCACCTTCATTTGGAGGCGCTCTTTCGAATGGTGGCATTTTAAAAAACGTGCAAAGCACCGTTTGTCCGTAAAAAGGTACATAAAGTCGATTTTGGTTGATTTTGATAGTTTGACCTTGATGGGTGACCTTGGGGGACCTCAATCGAAATTCTGAGGAAAACCCCACCTTCATTTCGGAGCGCTCTTTCGAATGGTGGCCATTGCGAGGCCGTGCGGTGTACCGTTTGTCCGTAAAAAGGTACATAAGGGTACTCAACCTTCTTTACGCTTTTGACCTTGACCTATGACCTTGGCATTAAAAATAACATCAGATTCGTGACCCTCGTATGCGACTTGACCTACATGCGTATTTTAGGCGAAAAATTCGGCCGTTGCAAATTTCCGTTTTGTTGGCTGTTGGCTAACTTCACGGACATGCAGGGGGCGCCCCTCGGTAAGGAGCGCCCCTACTTGGATAATTATTCCCCCCCCCCTATCCTAAATTACCTTCCGCCGCCACTATACGGCAGTCAACTACCAGTTTAGGTTGTTAGTGACTTTGGACGTCAGTAGCTCAGCTTAATGTAATAGCATTGCACTGCTACGGAACCCACGATTCGCAGAGCGGTTGCGTTGCAGAACACAAGACTACTCGACCCTCATGAACCGGAGTACGGAAGTACCTACGGCTAGCGAATGCAACAAGTGGGAGACTAGCAGGGGTGGAGAATTAGGGGTTTTGGGGGTGCGCGAGCACCCCCTGAGCACCCTCACTACCAAAAGCACCCCCTCAAATTGACAAGAAACCTGTGTAAACCCCTTATAAAATCATATCTTATGCGAATAGACGGTGCTCCAAGAGAGTATAAACTAGTCTTCTAACTCATTTTACTCATTTTCCGGTAAATGGTTGACTAAAAACAAATGAAAGGTTCAGTCACCCGATGAAAAGCACCCCCCGGCATTTGGGCAATTATCCACCCATGGAGACTAGTGCCATTGGACAGCCGGTGGCGACCCGTGAGACTTCTATAACTCTTTGGGTTCGAGGCGTGTTCGGAAATTAACGAAGAAATTTTGCTTGGCAAAAATAGTCGGGAATTTGGACGCTGAACTTAGGTCAGACACGTTAAGACAAGGGTTCGGGAGTCAGAGTAGCGTAAAAGGTACAAATTGAGCACATATTGGTTCAAACTGAGCGTCTGCATCTGGCAATCACATGAACTAGGTATTTGGCAGGAAAAAGGTATAGACTGAGTGAAGTTTGGTACTAGGTGAGTAGTTTTGGTACAAATTCCAGAGTAGTACAAAGTGAGTATTTTTTGGTACAAAGGCTCGAAAAACTAGTGATGGAATAAATTATTCCCCTTTCTGAAATACTGCCGTGCTCATTCATCATTGGCTGTCATTTCTTTTAGCGGGTATTTCCATACAACACGCGCGGAGGCGTGCTTGCGATAGGCATTACTGAGTCATCAAGCGATAAGCTCGCTAGCTGACGATTTTATGGTTCGCACATGCTGCAGGTGGAACTAACATTGAAAGCCATAGAGTCTGCACTGACTGACCATCAGCAATCTTCTCTGGCCCACTGAAGACCTGATCTGACCTCCATAGGAATTATTTGGCCCCTATTATAGTAAGATCTCTCTGACCTCAGAACGTCTCTCTGTCCCCTGTCCTCTGGCCTGAAAGGACCTCCGCAGGCCTGAGAGGATCCTCCGTCGGGCTGACAGGATCCTTCGTCAGTCATGAGAGGGCCCTCCGTCGGCCTGAAGGGGCCATCAGTCGGCCTGAGAGGGTCTTCAGTTGACCTGAGAGGGTCTTCCGTCGGCCTGAAAGGGCCGTCGTCGACCTGAGAGGGTCCTCCATCGGCCTGAAAGGGCCCTCCGTCGGCCTGAGAAGATCCTCCGTCAGCCTGAGAGGGCCCTCCGTTGGCCTAAGAGGCCCTCCGTCGGCCTCAGAGGTCTCCGTGGGCAGAAGGCCCTCCATGATCCATCGACCTGAGAGGGTTCTCCGTCGGCCTGAGAGGGTACTCCGTCGGTTTGAGAGGCTCCACCGTCGGCCTGAGAGGGTCCTCCGTCGGTGTGAGAGGACCCTCCGTCGGCCTGAGAGAGCGTATTCAGTTGACCTGAGATGATCTTCTGTCGGCCTGAAAGGGCCCTCTGTCGGCCGTAGAGGATCCTTTGTCGGCCCTCCGTCGACCTGAGAGGATTCTCTGTCGGCTTGAGAGGGGCCATGTGGAGTCATGACCCGTTATAGGCCCCGGTGTCCCCCCACCATTTAGGGGCTTGTCCCCACTCACCTGTGACCACCCCTAACATACGCAACTACAGTCTACATTTCAAAATATTCGCACCACGTCGGGCCGGAGCCACTGCGGCGGCGGCGGCCGAGTCGAGAACGACAGGTATCCAGTGATGTCACGCTAGTGTTGGGAAAATGGTACACTAAAATACCCGGACGGTTCTACCCAAGGCCCTTTAAGTTCTACCTTACTTATACCGCGGGGCGCAAGTTGTTTGGTAGCCGTGACATCACCATGGCAGTCGAATCCCGCTCCACAAATAGTTCACCTTCGGAAATTTTTCAGAACACGATTTTATTATATTTTTTAATACAGTTTCTTTTTTTCTTTTCAAAAATGGTCCTACATCGCGCCAATTCAGGACATAAGGTTGTAAATTATTAATGTTATGGTGTGCGTTATTGGTCTGCGCATGCGCCCTGGTAGTGCTGGCACTCTCAGACGGTACGGTATATCATATATGCGCCGCATTCCTTCGCCAAAAAGTCAAATATCTTCGGCTGGAGAGTCTTTTCAGCCAAGAAAAGTTGCAGATAAGGATTTATCAACACGGGCTACAAAACTGCTATTTCAGTTCAAAATCCCATGTTGAAGGTGAACTATTTCCTTTAACCCGCGAGTGACTGGGGTATATTTCATAATGCGACTTACTGGGGGGGGGGGGGGGGGGCTATTTTTTGCCCCCCCCCCCCTCTGATCTCCGGAACTACTGGACCGAATGTAAAAATTCAAACGGCATTCGATAGCCCTGGGAAATTTATCGAAGGAAACATAATATTGTTGACCTCCGGGTCACCGATGACGTCACAGGTCAGGTCAAGTACAAAATGTTTGACCGTGTCAAAAGGTCTCGATGGATGGAATTGTCGCGCAAAATTGCGATATTAAACGCATAAACTGTCGATACATCGGTATGATTCGTGTGTCTGACACTTCTAAGTACCTTTCTAAGCTGTTTATGACCTTGGGTCAGGTCAGGGTCATCCGAGGTCACGAGGTCAAACTACAGATTACGGTCATTAGGCGTTGTAACACATGTTTATGGGTTTGTTTTTCGTCTAGAACGCGAAAAATGACCTTAGAACATTGTTTGTTCCATATAAATAGAAGTAAAAAGCAAAAATGGAAATGCGTTTTTTATGCATAGTAATGCTGTGAGAAGTGGTCGATTTGTAGCATTTAAAGGTCATAACTCGGTCATTTTTAAAGATATCGAATTTAAATTTGGTACACATATTCACCGCATACGTCTCGATCACATATATTCCGGTTTTTGGATAATTCTTATTTTTTCTTGAAAATTTTGTTTAAAAAAAATGGATTTCTCAAAATTTTGAATAAAAAAACACTAAAAAATCAGAGATGGCAGTTCGATAGCGCGGTCTATTGTCAGTAATTTGATTGAAAATAATTTAGTTTATCTCAAATATCGTACCTTTGACAGGGTTTTCCGCAAACCATTATTTTGCAACAAAACCCGAAGAACATGACGTCACTCTGACGTCATTCCCGGTTGACCTATCATAGCCTCATATTTTTCCGTTAGCCAACATGTGTAGAATTGATGTGAGAGAAGGTACTGCAAGTTTGGTGACGATACCGGTGTTCGTTTAGGAGTTATTGCAAAATAACAGGAGGGGGGGGGGCAAAATATAGCCCCCCCCCCCAGTAACTCGCGGGTTAAAGGAAATAGTTCACCTTCAACATGGGATTTTGAACTGAAATAGCAGTTTTGTAGCCCGTGTTGAGAAATCCTTATCTGCAACTTTTCTTGGCTGAAAAGACTCTCCAGCCGAAGATATTTGACTTTTTGGCGAAGGAATGCGGCGCATATATGATATACCGTACCGTCTGAGAGTGCCAGCACTGGTCTGAGCATGCGCAGACCAATAACGCACACCATAACATTAATAATTTACGACCTTCTGTCCTGAATTGGCGCGATGTAGGACCATTTTTGAAAAGAAAAAAAGAAACTGTATTAAAAAATATAATACAATCATGTTCTGAAAAATTTCCCGAAGGTGAACTATTTCCTTCAAAGGGAATAGTTCACCTTTAACATGGGGTTTTGGACTGAGATAGCAGATTTGTAGAGCAGATCTAAAAATGGTTTGTGGTGAAAGAAATACCTCTCTACGTTAAGTAATTTCGACACAGGACTAGTGGGCCCGATTTCAATCCCGCTGTTCCGGGCCACGATCTGGGAATGAACGCTCGCCGCCGCGCGGCCGGAGGAAGGTACACTCTCTGGCACCATGTCTCTGGTCACGACGCCTCGTTAATATCCGCTCAGCCGCCCGGGCGGAGCGGCGGCCCCTTATCAGAGACTGTACTTGGCGTCAGGCGGAGCGGGGCGGAGCCAGAACGCCAGCTGCTATCGTACGATTTCTCGTGAAATAGAAAGAGAAACTTACTTGTTTCTCTACATTTATCCATCAGTTGTCCAAACCAAAGTCATATTCATAGTTTTGAGCTCAAGATGCACCTAATGGTTGAACTTCAAGACAACTTTCAAGGTGACCTATTCCCTTTAAGGCGATGCAAAGAGGCTTGGTAGTTACCCCTCTGTCATTTGTTATCTAAGAGAGATGAATGCAAGTATTTATGCTCAATGGGAAGCTCGTTTCTTCAAGATTCCTGGAATGGCCTCCGATTTTACCTGAGACACTCCAATCGTTCACAATTATCGGTCGAGTGGAGGCAAGCCCACACCGCGTGCCGGAGCGGGGGGTTCGCTGTCAGGGCCCAGGGGCTATACACCGCCACCGCCGCGCCGGCCGCAAGTTGGTGAGAACCGTTGCGACGCCTTGCCCGAGGCCGCGGGGCCGGCAGGCCCCTGCCGCTGGCTGGCCGGCCCGGCGGCGGCATGGTGCTTCGAAATAGCCGGCCTGAATGCAAACCCTGTTACAGCTGATTAGACATAAAGACATAAAAGAAAAGTGCAACATAGAGCCTCTTGGGCCCATCCGAGAGGCTTAATTGTGATACATCGGTAATATGGTGTTTATAGGCATTTTCCAATAAAATTGATGTACCAATGAACTTTGAATATTATTTGCATTCGAATACACACAAAATTGTAATAAATATATTTCGTTTTCTATTCAGATATTTTCCGATGTGATGACCATATCCTACTATATAGTTGAAATTCTAAAAGAAAATGAGAATTATTCCAAAAAGTATACCAGAAATAGTTATGTGGTAACATAGTTAGTTTATTCTAGTTTGAGCCAGCCGCGACGTAGCCATGGCAGTCGCCAAAATTGAACCTACTCATTATATAAGTACTCTGACTTTACGGTCTTGAGCGCTCAGTACAATTTCCGTAGTTTCCGTTTATAGGTCGAGCCTGTTGGTCCGCTGCGCGTGTATGGAATTAATTGCGTGGGCTATTGTCTGTTTGGATTCCGATAATTAGTGGTAGTGGGATTGGACGTGTTACACGGCACTATTTCTGGTAAGTACTGACGAGTAGGAAGTTGAAGTGAGGACCAGTGTCAATGCAAGTGTGGACTGTGTGCTTGTGTGTAGGTAGCAGTAGGCCAGTATGCAAAACGTGGCAGGAACATCGACAAGATATTTGGGGCAGCCCAAATCCTGCCCCCAAATATGACAGCAAGCTGCCCCATTTGGGCAGGATTTTGTTGTTTTTTTTTCCCAGAGGAGGAAATTGGGCGATAGTCCGCTTTTGCACACCTTTATATAGGCAAATTTAATATTGTATACTAATTATACATGCCTGATTTCATCAGAACTGCACTCAAAACAGGGACATTCTCAGTACTTGCCTGACAATAATGTTTTTTATCACCCGTCAATAGCCTCAGCTGACCGCCCGCAATGACTCCACCATTACAACTAAATATAAACAATGTGGGCACAGAAATGTGTCAGATGCTAAGGCTGTCATATGACCTCATATGTATCTGGTCGAACAATAAACCCTATCACGCTCTCACTAAACCTCTATTCCTGGTGGAGCGCAGGACTTGTATTTGAGACCGAAGGTCGGCAGTGCAGCAGCCGCTACCATAGGTGTAACCACCTTCCGAAAGTAGGTAGAGACGGAGTGACTTTGAAGTCTATTCTTTCCATGCAATGCCCATAGGCGTTATGTTAAAATCTGAAAATGTTACTGGGGAAGTGACCCCAGTGGACCTTACTGGATACATATCTGACACATTTGACACAAAAAAATAGCCCATATTGTTTACATTTCAGTTGTAATGGCGGAGTCTCGTTTGTGGTCGGCTGAGACGATTGACGGGTGAGACAAAGTATTATTGTTAGGTAAGTACTGAGAATGTCCCTGTTTTGAGTGCAGTTCGAATTAAATGAGACATGTAGAATTAGTATAAAATATTCCATTTTCCTATAAAAAGATGTGCAAAAGCGGAATACAACCGGAAATTTCACTCCTCTGTCAGCAAATACTGTTGATGGGAGGGGGGTCGTCATCATAATCACGTTTTATGTGAATCAGTAAATTGTTACTTTACCCCAAAAAGTCAGAAGCTGCCCCAAAATGCCCATAGCTGCCCCAAAATGTCAAATTATGCCCAAAATTTTAAAAGCAGCCCCAAAATTTCAAAAGCTGCCCCAATTTTGATGTGTTGGTGCTAACCCTGCCCCGACTGGATCTAGTTGAAACTTGCCATGTTTTGCATACTAGGCAGTAGGCAAGTAGCTGTTGTTTTTTTCCTTTAGGTACCTGTGCATCAGATTCATTTTATTTGTTGTTGTTACCCCATTATTGGGGGGTTTCAGTTCAATTGTATTCAATTTATGCCTTGCTTGATTCCAATTCAATCTGATTTCATCCACCTTTCACATAGATAGGGTGAAAATGAAAGATGTAATTGTTGGTTGTGTCAAAATACCAGACTTCATGCAGTGTATTGGTGCTTTAGTGTCTGTATTGTCTACATACAGGCTACATCCAGAGTGTAAGATCCTGGGTGGGTCTGGTGGGGTCCAAAACAAAAACAAAACTGAAGATGGGGCCCCATCAGAACACCTCAACCTGAGAAGATGCTTGTAGGTCAGTCAGAATTGGAATGCCTAGTGCAAGTGCCTAAATAATAGGGCTTTACAACCAGAGTTGGTCCTCTGCAAGTTGGCATGTGCCATGCGGAGGCCAGAGTGAGCCCTATTGAGGCCAGAATGAGCCCTATTGAGGCCAGAGTAAGCCCTATTGAGGCCAGAGTGAGCCATATTGAGGGCAGAGTGAGCCATATTGAGGCCAGAGTGAGCCCTATTTGTATTGAGGCCAGCGTGAGCCCTATGAAGGCCAGAGTGAGCACTCCAGAATATGAGGTTCTTGTCCTCTGTGCAGGGGTTGGCACATCTCTCTTCGACACAGTTTCCTTCCTACATTATCCTCTCCACCATCAGGGTAATGAGCAAAGAAACCCAACAGGTGAGTTGAGTTTAACAGGTGAGTTGGAGGTAGGAGTGGGGCCCTCTGGAGATTGAGTTGGATTTCTGGTGGTTTGAGCAGCCTGCTCAAACCACCAGAAATCCAACTCAATCTCCAGAGGGCCCCACTCCTACCTCCAACTCACCTGTTCAACTCAACTATGTTGGTAAGGGTGGGCTCTAGTGGCTAGAGTGGGCCTTTAATTAGTCAGAATGAGCCCTTTGAAGGTCTGTGAGGAACTAAATCCTTGGTAGGTCAGGATAAACTCACCAGTGCCCAAATACAAAATGGGCTGCTCTGGGTGGAGGGTTAATCTTCTTCAGGCATATATTCAAGTATTGTATTCAGTGCTGCTTCTATTTTCGATTAAAATCATGAGTTTAGTTACACTGTTATTCAACTATGGTTATTGTACTTTCCCAAGGTAGGGGGCTAGGTATAGAGAATGCATCACTTGGTGATGATGATCACAAACATAAGCAAAGCCAAACTGCTCCTTTGAAGAGTTAGAGGTAATGTTTGACTTGGAAACATTTTATATTCTGGGTTCACCTGAAATGAATCAGTAAAGAAGATAATTATGTTTGACCATGAAAAGGAGCTGGCAGAATGCCAATATGTTTGTTTGCTGTCAACAGACTGCTTCTGATGCTGGACCAGCTGCTGTTGTATTTTAACCGTTTCTTCGTTCCTCGCCAAAGGTGAGTAGAAAACATTTGATGCAATATTTTACATAATAATGCTGCTAACTGTGAACTCTTCAATAGCCTCAGTATATTGTATATTGATAGTGAATGCATAAATATGAATGGTAAGTCTAGTATTGCCTTTCATTAGTAATGCAAGCCATTGTGCTGAGTATGGCCCGCTGTACTGTTTCTCTCGCTTCCCCTTAGGGTGTGTTCTGGCCCTGCCAGAATCCCCGGATTCCCTGAAATCCCCGGAATCCCCGCGGGAGTGTGCGACCAGAACGCCCCCTTAGTGCACGTGTCCCTCCCTGCTGAGTTGTTGAGTGAGTTTACCTCGCACATGCTCCGAGTGCGGTGGTAGGTACTGTAACCGAGTCAGTCTGGTTTGTGCTGCTTCAATTGGTGGGTCATCAAATCTGTGAGAAAATTGGATTGTTGGAGGTCAGTTTATGTGGGTCAGATTAGGCCAGTGTAGGTCAGATAAATTCAGGTGGGTCGGATATAAGGCCAGTATGTCAGAAAAGGTCAGGTGGGTTGGCGATAAGTTCAGTGGGTCAGACAAGGTCAATGTTCAGACAAAGTCAGGTGGGTGGGTCAGACAATGTCTGGGTCAGACAAGGTCAGTGTGTCAGACAAGGTCAATGTTCAGACAAGGTCAGTGGGTCATACAAGGTCAGTGGGTCATACAAGGTCAATGGGTCAGACAAGGTCAGGTGGGTCAGACAAGGTCAGGTGGGTCAGACAAGGTCAGTGGGTCATACAAGGTCAGTGGGTCATACAAGGTCAGTGGGGCATAACAGGTCAGTGGGTCATACAGGTCAGTGGGGCATACAAGGTCAGTGGGTCAGACAAGGTCAGTGGGTCAGACAAGGTCAGTGGGTCAGACAAGGTCAGTGGGTCAGACAACGTCAATGTTTAGACAAGGTCAATGTTTAGGCAAGGTCAGTGGGTCAGACAAGGTCAGTGGGTTAGACAAGGTCAGGGGGTTAGACAAGGTCAGCGGGTCAGACAAGGCCAGTGGGTCAGACACGGTCAGTGGGCATACAAGGTCATTGGGTCAGACAAGGTCAGTGGGTCAGACAAGGTCAGTGGGTCAGACAAAGTCAATGGGTCAGACAAGGTCAGTGGGTCAGACAAGGTCAGTGGGTCAGACAAGGTCAGTGGGTCAGACAAGGTCAGCGGCTGGGGAGAACCGTACCGAGGTGTCTGGAGCGCTAAGTTTCCATTAGTAGATTCTGCCGGTGAGCAGGACTCAATCGGATGGTATGAGTCAGTGTCCCACGTGTTAGTGTCAGCGCCAGAGTCAGTTATGTCCTACGCAACTAGCTCTGCTTGGCGGTCTTCGTTCGAAACACTTTACTTTCACGGATTCCAGTACGACACAGAAAAGGGGAATGTTTTTAAAGGGAATGTTTCACCTTTCTGAAAGTTGTCAAATATACGCTGGTTGTAGTCGAAAATATCAAGTAAGTGCTGCTGAAAACGATGGTGATATTTTTTCTTTCGAAAATTTACTCAAATTTATGCAAATTAGGGTTTTAAATTTGGGATGATGACGTCATTATTGAGCTATATACCGCCACTGATTGGCTGATAAAGTGGGATTGGCTGAAAAAGTGTGTCAGCCAATCAGCGGCGGCACTAGCCTAGATCCCATTTTGCAAGTGATAAATTAAATTGCTTAAAAACAGCTAAGTTTTTTTTGGGAAAATGACCTTAGTATTTTCAACATTTCAATAACGGCCAAAGCTATATCAGTTCAAAACCAATACAAAGGTGAAACATTCCCTTTAAAGGGAATGGGTCACCTTGAAAGTTGTCTTGAAATTCAACCATACAATCTTGAGCTCAAAACTACGAATATGACTTTGGTTTGGACAGCTGATGGATATATGTGGAGAAAGTAGTAAGTTTCTCCTTCTATTGCACGAGCAATCGTACGATAGCAGCAGTTTTTTGGACCGTTCTGGCTCCGACCCGCTCCGCCTGACGCCAAGTACAGTCTCTGACAAGGGGCCGCCGCGCTGCCCGGGCGGCTGAGCGGATATTAACGAGGCGTCGTGATCAGAGACTACGTGCCAGAGAGTGTACCTGCCTCCGGCGGCGAGCGTTCATGTCCCGATTGTGGCCCGGAACAGCGGACGAAACCGGGCCCGCTAGTTCTGCGTCGAAAAATACTTAACCCGCGCCGTGCCGGGGGGGGGGGGGGGTGTTTAGACACCCCCTCAGGTTTTTCGCCGATAGCGGAAAAACGGCGGCGTGCAGCGCCGCCGTTTTTGGCACAGCTGTTCGGGCATCAATTGCGCACATTATGTTTAAAAAATGCTTCGGGTCATCTCAGGTCAGGTCACCAGACCAGGTCACGTGACCCCATCCCAAAAAACTTATGGTCTTACCACAACCACAGTCCCAGTTTTTAGATGATCGGTTTTACACTTACAGGATTTCATAAGGTCATATATATCTACAATTCGTTTATCTTGGATTTTTTATATCAGCGACCTAAGGTCGGGTCAATTTCGTGATCTCACCATTATAAGTATATGGGAAATATTAACATGCTTCCTATTCCAAGGATACGCAAGATATCAGTATATTCCTTTTGGATCATGTTATTATAGGCCATTCTTGATTACCTAGATGTCATTTTTGTTCAGTGACCCCTACAGGGTCAGCCGAGGTCATCCGAGGTCACCAACAGTTGTATGTCAATAACTCTCGACATAATGACGATAGAGAAGTGAAACCGACACCAATGTGTTGTCTCGTCGAGGCACGTCTTCCCATATGCAACATGACCTACTTGGGTCACCACTTGACCTTTACCCGAGGTCAAATTTTTAATTTAACCTAACCTGGTCAACACTAATATTAGTCGAAGCGCCTTGACGAGACAAACACGATGGCATCAACATAATTGCCTTGTTATTAGGTAAAAAGCTATTAGTGAAAAACTGTTTTGTAAAAACTAGCCTTTTTTACATTTGATGAGCTCTGGAGCCTAAACTATTGACCTTAGCTAAAATCGGAGGACTTCCTGTCTATTGCATGTTTCAAGAGCTTCCCATTGCTCTTTTCCGTTTGTTCAGAGCTATCATAGTTCCTGTGATATCTGGGGGTTTCTGGAGCAAAGTCCTAAAACTGGAAAATTTGACCTTTGATGACCTCTGGTGACCTCAATATTGGCTTTAGGTAAAAAATATCTGAGGTACTTTCGAATGGGCTTGTCGAGAGCTTTTGAACGCGTTTTTCCGTGTCTTTCTAGCCCTTTTAATTTTCGAGTTACAGGGGAGATCTTAACCCCCCCCCCCCCCTGGCACGGCGAAGGTGGCGCCGAGCACCGGCACGGCGCGGGTTAACATAGGGAGGTAATTCTTTCACCACAACCCATTTTTGGATCTGCTCTACAAATCTGCTATCTCAGTCCAAAACCCCATGTTAAAGGAGAACTATTCCCTTTAAAAGGGAGCCATCTAACTTCAGCGCTGTCCAGTGAATGGGAGTATGATTAGTTTCTCTGCGTAATTTACACCTTGGCTAAGGTTAATGGTTGCATTGTAGGAATGCCAGGCTTTTCTGACAGAGGGTGCCGAATGGCTCTGCAATTTTGGACCGTTCTACGGTAGTTGTGGTATCACCACGCAAGGTCGCCTACCACCGAGACACCATGAAGAAGTGGAAGGCACATATCGTGTGATTATGATTACGTATTATAATTTGTTCTCGTCGCCATTCGCGATGACAAGTAGCTGCTTGTTATCGCAACGGCATAGCGAACCGAAGGCTGCGCGGAAGTTTATGTAACGATTTGCTTATTTTTCGGTCTTGTGCTACCTGCCATAATTACCGTCATGCACAACCTAATCCACTGCGAGTTGGTAGGACAATGTTCACTGATAACAAAGCAACCAATGGTTCCACGCCGATGCCGATAGAGCTAAACAAATAGTGCAATTAACTAGTGTCTCTGTGCTTCCCGTCTCAACTTTGGGAAGGTCATTGATATTGGGAGCGTGTCTCGCTGTTGGACTTGAAAATGTACGATAGACGCCTGTCCTGTGAATTTGGGCCGTTTTCTGGACTTTTTGGGTCCAAAGAATTTTGCTCTCTTCATATTTGTTCAGGAAATTTGCCCTCTTTTCGCCTGATCTAACCGACATTGTAGTTAAAATATAATTCACTTTACCTCACAAGGATTTAATATCTATTACAAATCAGGATTTTTTACTTTCCAAGTAAATAATTAAAACAAAAAGGAAAATCTTAACTTGCCTGACAATACAATTTTACTCTCCACCTATGGATTTTTACTCTCCGGGACCAGGTCATGAAATGAAAAATCCAACACTGCCTGTCTATTGACATCCATCTGTGCCTACCTAAGTATGGTTAAATCGCAACACTGATCCTGCTCCTTATACATTTATTTATTTATTTATTTATTTATTTATTTATTTATTTAACATCATCGCCGACGGGGTGAACCATTTATGGGCGAAGTCACACAGGTAAAACCACACGCATTCGCATACTTAAAAGATCACATTACATCCCTCACCCATAACCATCTATACCTATAATAATACAAAAGATCACCTAGAAGATCCTCTATAATACAAAAGCGATGGTTAAAAGCTGTTAAATGACACAAATGGATTTAAAATATAAAAATAAAATACGAAATAAGAAATATGTGATGAAATAGTGAAGATAAAATAGCAAAAATGAAGACAAAGGTAAAAATGAAAACGAATATAAAATTAAATAGAAATAAAAAGTAACAATAGTCACACACAGCAATACCTATCACATTTCGACACCGGTGACAAATAAAACGTACATAGCGCGTATAGACTACCTACTTACAATGAAGCGACATATGACCTTACTTTGCCACGAAATGATGAGAGAGTGTCTGAGAACAGGTCCACCGTGGAACATTTATCTACGAGCCTATTAGCCAGTCTAGGCAGCCTCACAAAAATGCCTTCCCTCACAGTTGACACCCTGGCATATGGAATGCTGAACAGAGTTCGAGATTGTTGTCTTGTGGCGCGGCAGGGTACATTGAGTGAGAATGACTGTAATATAAATGATGAACGGATTTTACCAGTGAGAACGTTACGCAAAAACATGATATCGTATTGAGTTCTACGCGCAGATACAGACACTGAGCTAAAATGTTTCAGTAAGTCACAATACACAAGCGACGATGACTGAGAGCGCACCTGAGCGTTGAGCCACATTAAAAACTTATGCTCTATCCTTTCCAATCGAATGACATGAGATGAAGCGGCGCCTCCCCAAATCACGCTACAGTACTCCAAGTTAAAGCGAACGTGTGCGCAGTACGAAGCAATGACGGATCGGTCATTGAGATATCCTCTGGGGCTGGCTTTTTGGAATGATCGAATGAGTACACCGAGAGCTCTGTTTGCTTTTTTCACTGAACTATCTACATGTGGCCCGAATGTAAGTTTTGTATCAAGTATAACTCCGAGGTCCCGAATTTGGTCAACGTGCTCTAATTCAGTCCTATCAATGTGATAAGTTGTTTCTAATGGCTTTACATTCGGAAAGATTTACATTTAGATGAGTTTAACTTTAACTTCCATACTTTTGACCACTCGTATAGCTTATTGAGGTCATTTTGAAGGGCTTGGGCGTCGGAGCTTCTGGAAATTTTCCTGTATAATTGTGCGTCATTCGCGAACAGCAGAACCCCAGAGGACATCCCAATAGGAAGATCGTTGACGTACATCGCAAACAGTAAAGCGGAGATTATACCTCCCTCGGGAGTACCCGAGGTTACCGGGCTCCATGCCGAGCACTGGCCGTTTACAACTACGCGTTGTGCCTGTTTTCAAGATATGAAGTAAACCATAGCAATGCACAATCTGAAATGTTGTATGAATTTGTGAGTTTGTGGAGCAGGAGAGCATGATTAACGCTTTGAAAAGCTGACGAAAAATCGGTGTAAATGCAATCTGTTTGAATACGTTCCTCAATGGATTCCCAGGCAGTGCTCAGCATTGATGCTAGGTTGGTCACACAGGAGCGGCCGGGTATAAAACCATGTTGCGCCGGTGACATGACAGGATCCACGTGACGCAACAGGGTAAAATATACAACTCTCTCCAGTACTTTTCCGAACAGAGGAATCAACGACACGGACCTGTAACAGCTCGGGTCCTTGACGCTACCCTTCTTAAAAATCGGCACGACATTTGCACGCTTCCAAGGTTCCGGGAATATTCCCTGCCGGAGCGACATCGAACATATTTTGGTCAGTGGTACAGTGAGTACATCTCGGCATTCACGGATAATCCTCGCACTTATCCCGTCAGGACCACACGCTTTGTGTTCCGGTATGCTATCGAGTATCGCTCGGACAGTGTCGATGTCGCAATACATATTGGTCAGCTGCGGCACATCGTATACTGGGGCAGCGGGAAACTCCGCGATAAGAGTGTCGGAGAATTTGGACGAGAATGCGGCATTCAAAGCGTTAGCCTTTTCCCTGTCGTCCGTGATATCTACACCTCCTACCTTGAGCATTGACAGGCGCTTGTTCCCACTCTTAGTATTCTTTAAGAAAGACCAGAATCGTTTCGGGTTGCTTTTAAAATCGTGTGTTAGTCCGACAAGATATTCACTATATTTGGTGTTAGCCGCAGTTTTAAAATCGCTCCTCTTATCGCGGAAGTCTGCCTCAGTTTCCTCACACCTATTTCTTTTCATTCTTCGAAATGAACGCTCCTTCTGTCTTAACAGAGTGCGTAGCTCTCTGTCGAACCAAGGCGGGTAATTCCGCTCGATCTGCACAGTAGGGATACAGTCCTTAATAGTCGCGCACAGAATATCATTGAACATGTCAACGGCCTCGTCTACATGCTTATCATCCAGAACCTGCCACGGGTACAATTCGAGCGACCTTCTCATCCTGCCAAAATCGGCGTCTTTATATTTAAATACAGTAGTTCTAGTAACTAACGGGGCTGATGCTTTTAGTTTTCTGACAGTACAGACAACTTCCTTGTGGTCAGAGTCGAATGTTCCGTCCCGCACTGTGACATCGGTGACACTTTGGTTGGACAGAACAAGATCTAGCGTTTTGTTGCCACGCGTATTTTGCCATACAAACTGCCTCAAGTTCGTCAGCGCGCAGGTGTCCAGAAAATTATGTGTGCGACGTGAATGGCGTGTGACGTTCGCCCTCGCCCAATCTGAAGTCGTCTCGCTCCACTGGATGTCTGGTATGTTGAGATCTCCGACGACGACGCCACGATGCGGGTAACGCTGCGTTACCGATTGGAGGGCAGTCAGTGTCCTGGCAAGCGATGCGTCATCATAGGGTGTGCAGTAGCATACTCCCAGTATGCACTTCGGTGTTGTGTTGAGTTCGACGATGAGCAGTTCTGTGTCGTCTGGCTCCAAGTCGTGCCGGCGCACCGGAGACAGGCTCGTGCAGACGGCACAGGCGACGCCGCCAGCGTGCGTCGGCCGGTCGCGTCTGAACCAGCTGTGGTTGGGCAGGCCGACCTGCAGTTCCGAGTCCACCGTGTCGTCGGACAGCCATGTCTCGGTGAAGGCAGCAACGTGGAACTGTTGAATCTCTGCCGAATGTGCCCAGAGAACACCCAGCTTATTGCGCAGACTGCGGACGTTCTGTTGTAATATCGTGATGCCGTCTCGCCATCTCCGCTCCTCCGCCGCTGATTCTCCGCCTCCCGGTCTTCGTCTACCCGCTCCCGGCCCCGCCACCGGACCTCCAGAGCCGGCGACGCTCGGGCGTGGACCCGGGCTTAACTCGATATCACCCGCTAACAGCGGAGACGGTACCATGTGCAGCCGTCCCCGCTGACGGCCCGCTACCCAGTTGGCGCTGTATCTGACAGTGCTGCGAAAAAATCGGGTCCGAATGCCCGGTGTGCGCAGGGCCGGAGAGTACAGCTGACGGTGTGTCAGGAGGCCGGTGTGCAGTGTCGACTCGGCGCTGCTCAGAGGAGTCCGGGAGGAGCTCACAGTGCCGGCCAGCAGACACAGCATGGCCAAAACCAAGGTCGCTGCCCGGTGTTGAACTCCGGCCCACCGGATGCAAGTCCGATGTCTTGTCCCTGGACTACGTGACCCACGACCCGTCTGGGGATGTGGCAGTTTGTCTTTCACCGACATATTCTTGTGTATTAAGGGTGACCCCAACATGTCTGCCGAGCGGGTACACCCTCAACCATCACCCGACTCTAAAATGTCCTATGTCGGGTGTGGACACTAAGAAGAAAGAATCTGCTTAATCTGCTAAATAATGTTACTTATGTTTAGTTGGGATTTTTTTGAGCCTTTCATATTTGAAATTTTGCATTTCCTATTTTTTTTCTTCTATGTAAATAAATGTCCAATCTTCCAGTTGCGGCGAACTTGGTTGTCAGTTGTCACAGTATATCTATCTTATCCATCCCCTGCTGCGTTGCACCAATAGCTGTTCGCGCGCGCTATGTGTTATCCGCGCCAACCCCTGCTCCCCCGCCCGCATCAGCGTCTTGCGTTATCGCTCCTTGTGTTATCTGTCGCCCCGCGTTATCGGACAAACTCTGCCGGCTGGAA
Source organism: Chirona hameri (assembly GCA_036785665.1). Taxonomy (NCBI): domain Eukaryota; kingdom Metazoa; phylum Arthropoda; class Thecostraca; order Balanomorpha; family Balanidae; genus Chirona; species Chirona hameri. The sequence goes on along the minus strand of JAXIVJ010000087.1, from coordinate 156,861 downwards.
ACTGGACCGTGGCGATCCCTGTCAGCCGTGTCAGTCTCGTACGACCCCGCGCAGCGCCGGTACAGCTGCTGTGGAGCGTGCTGCAGGTCAGCTGTCGTATGTCTCGACCCCCGAGCATGGCTCGGGTCAGTCCGTCCTCGGTGATTCCGTCCTCGGTCAGTCTGTCCTCGGTCAGTCCGTCCTCGGTCAGTCCGTCCTTGGTGATTCCGTCCTCGGTCAGTCCGTCCTCGGTCAGTCTGTCCTCGGTCAGTCCGTCCTCGGTCAGTCCGTCCTCGGTCAGTCCGTCCTCGGTCAGTCCGTCCTCGGTCAGTCCGTCCTCGGTCAGTCCGTCCTCGGTCAGTCCGTCCTCGGTCAGTCCGTCCTCGGTCAGTCCGTCCTCGGTCAGTCCGTCCTCGGTCAGTCCGTCCTCGGTCAGTCCGTCCTCGGTCAGTCCGTCCTCGGTCAGTCCGTCCTCGGTCAGTCCGTCCTCGGTGATTCCGTCCTCGGTCAGTCCGTCCTCGGGTCAGTCCGTCCTCGGTCAGTCCGTCCTCGGTCAGTCCGTCCTCGGTCAGTCCGTCCTCGGTGATTCCGTCCTCGGTCAGTCCGTCCTCGGTCAGCCCGTCCTCGGCCAGTCCGTCCTCGGCCAGTCCGTCCTCGGTCAGTCCGTCCTCGGTCAGTCCGTCCTCGGTCAGTCTGTCCTCGGTCAGTCCGTCCTCGGTCAGTCTGTCCTCGGTCAGTCTGTCCTCGGTCAGTCCGTCCTCGGTCAGTCCGTCCTCGGTCAGTCTGTCCTCGGTCAGTCCGTCCTCGGTCAGTCTGTCCTCGGTCAGTCCGTCCTCGGTCAGTCCGTCCTCGGTCAGTCCGTCCTCGGGCAGTCCGTCCTCGGTGATGAGTGCGGTGCGGGCTGAGGAGATAGTCGGTGGCGGTGGAGGCTGTGGAAAGCTCCGCTCGTGTGACCACTGCCGACCACATGTCGGACCGTCTGTGTTACCAGTGGTATCCGTGTGTCGCACCGGCTTTGTTACCACTGTATCTGTGTCTGTGTTACCACTCTGTCCGTATGTCTGACCGCATGTGTTACCACTGTCTCTGTCTGTGTTACCACTCTGTCCGTATGTCTGACCGCCTGTGGTTCCTCTGTATCCGCCTGTGTTTCCACTCTGCCCGTGTGCCTGACCGTCTGTGTTACCACCCTGCCTGTGTATCTGACCGCCTTGTTACCATTGTCTGACCGCCTGTATTACCACTATCTCGCCTGTTGTCGCAGAGCCACAATGCCCGCCGAGCAGCCGCTCACCGACCAGCAGATTCTGGAGCTGGCGGAGAAGAAGATGGAGGAGGAGCATGGATGGTAAGCCAGGTCACCAGGGCGACCACCACGTGGATCTTCCGTTGTACTCTGCGGGTGTGTGGTGAAGTGCTGTGAATGTCTTGGACGGCGAGGCGCGAGGCGGGCGCCCAGGCGAGAGTCCTGATTTGGGTGATAGCCTCGATTGGCTGTGTAGTTGATGAGATGAGTATCCGCTAGAGTGAAAAGGGCCTGTCTCGGTTTGGACAATTCGGAAGTCAAGAAAAGCATGCAAATATTTAAATTATATAAAACAATAAATATATCCAAATCCCTTGGCTTTTAGTGTGATTTTTCGCCTTATTTACCTGTACTGTGTTTTAACGCACGAGTACACATATAATGTTTTACCTTTGCCAGCAACTTTGTCCCCATCATCGCATGTGCGTCTGACTACAGCTGCATAGGATTGTCAGGTTTGATGTGATCAAACTGGGAGCTAAATCGGCTACGTGTGTCTGACTGTCTATCCTGTCGTCTGCAATTGCCGAATATTGCCTGTGTCGGCCAATTTTCACACGCGCCGAGGTGCCCTGCAGTTTTGTGAGTGTACACTGTGTTAACGCGCATTGTGCGTGTGCGTGTGTTTCGGGCGTGTTACTGAGGTACGTTTTCCTCCCCGTCAGCTGGCTTCCGGACGCGATCCGCTGGAATTCCACCTCGTTCAGACACGTGCGGGACGCAGAGAAGAGCATTCTGCAGTGTGAGTACAGCCCCCCCCCCCCCCCCCTAAAGTCCCCGTTCAGTGCCGCCCGACCACGTGTTTACCACTCTGGGGAGCTCGCATTGTATCGGCAAACCCTACTGTGCGCCGTGCCGCCTAGTCTGGGGCTTATCTGCATCACTGATGGTCAAAGTTGCAAGCGTTGCAAAGCCCCGAAGCGACCCCGCTTCATTTTCGGCACAGGACACTCATCTCCCTGATGCGACAACAGCGACATGGTGGTGGTAAATGTGATTTGAAGCGGAACTTTCAGCGCCACTAGACATATGTGCTGCATAGACCGCCGTTGTTGATATGCTTGATGTTGTCTGATGCTGCATTTCTAAACATATCGAGAGGCGTTGGCTACCTCAATCAGTTTATTTGCATTCATAGTTTGTCGTATTTTCATTTGTTCCAGCAGCGTCTTCACGCGCAGCAATATAATTATCAACAGGTTCTTACCAACAGACCCCCCAGTGCATCTGTTTTGTAACACTAAACGTCCAACATCCCTAGATCCACTCACGCGACTTCTCCGTGCCTTTGTCTTCGAATGTCCCCATAAATACCGCGGTTTTACCGTAATTCCTAATGTGTATTACTGCTGCACGCCCTCAGCTGTCACTGACCGCTGCACTGTTTGTCGACTTCCTATCCCCTAATCTCACCGGTTCGTCTGTACCGCCCCCAGTCGTTCCCCGACCGCACCGCTCCTTCTACGTGGAGATCGGGCCCGTCGTGGGCCGCAAACCCAACCGTCTGTGGACGCTCGCCTTCAACGAGGAGGCGAACGAGGTGCCGCTGGTCATGATCCACGGCTTCGCCTCCGGTGTCGGCCTCTGGTGTCTTAACTATGACGCGCTCGCCGCCGACCGGCCCGTGTACGCCTTCGACAACATCGGTGAGTTTCGGAGTTTGGTGTTTGGACCAAGCACTGTATTCTAGGGCCTTGGCGATAATTGGAACTCTCACCCTGTTCTGACGGGTACTAGGAGTCGGTTGACTTGCTGAGGTAGCACCTAGGGATTTGAACCTCGGTTTCTGGCTCAGGAAGCGGGTGGTGTACCACGAAGTCTGCTTTCCACCCCTTGGCGAATGGGCATTGAATGTGCGTCATGCGCCAATTTGCGTTCAAGTTTGTGGTTATAGAGCTTTGGTGGAGCACTTGCCTGTGAGTTGGGTCGTGCGGCAGCTAGACAAGTCTGGGTGTGAGCCGGGGCGGTGTTCATGGCGCTCGATACATGCCCAGCCAACCAGCGTGAAGCAGTGGGGATACCGGGATGTGGGATGGGGTTGGTGTATGACGTCATACTTCTGAGCTGTCGTGGGCTGCTCCTGCTGGCGCAGAGTTGCAGCAGTAGAGAACAGGCGTGGGAGGCAATGCCAGCCACTTCCTCCACGGTTAGCTCTGTAGTTCGGTCGTTGTGCTGGGGGCTGGGAAATGGTGAGTCAGTGCTAGTGTAGATGACTGATGACTCGTCATGCTAGAAAGCGACGAGTTTATCAATATTTCATTGTGTGTTAGTTTTGAGTCGAGGATGTGGACCTGAGGACGAGGAGTATAGGGCGGATCTGGGATGGATTTGGCAACATACATACCCTGGTGGGTGTTTGTCGAGACTGGCTGTGTTTGTGTCTGGCCTGTCAAGTGTCCCGCACTGCGCTGCAGCTGTAACGAGTGCAGCGGGTCTGCCGGCGTCAGATCCGTCAAACTGTCAATCCGCCAATATGTCCGGCCGGACAGTGTATCTCCTATCTCCTAGTAATACGTTATGGTACGGCGATACGGCTCGAGTGTGTTCTGCTCTGTCAGAAGTCAGCTGTGCGGGTTTCTGCGTGTGAGACTTCGTCTGTGACCGCAGCAGTCTGGCCTGAGTTAAGTGACGTAATCAGATGATTGTTATGTAGCATGAATATCTCATCTACGCACTTCGTACTGCCCAATCACAAGCAAAACTGAGCATTTACATGTACTGGTCCTCGCCAGTAATTATGTAAATAATTACTGACAACTTATCCTAAGGGGCGATAAGTTGTCTATTTTGTAATTAATTGTTTCTTATTTTCTGTCCTCCGTGAAACGGGTCAGCCCCAATAATCATCATCATGGATCCCGGACCCTAGAAAAAGTCACGGAACCGGGTTAAGTTAACGACGTATACCCGACGACGGGACCATCGAGTGTGGTATCTACACCTATCTACTGTGACTTAGAGCCGGCCTTCGCGTTCGCTCTGCGTGTCGTGTCGCAAGGTACACACTGACTACACACTATCGGAGTTCTCAACACGGCACGCGCCCGAGGGCAGGCCGGCCAGACCGCGATACGACGCCGTCCGGCGAGGAAGTCGGCCGTGGCCCCGACCTTTGGCCAATCGACCGAAGGTCACATCGGGCGGGCGTGCGGACGACTCAAGACGGCACGGGAGGGGGGGGGGGGGCGGCGCGACGCGACGCGGGACAGGGGGGGGGGGGGGGGGGGACGGGTGGGGAGTGACGGGAGGGGTGCTGGAGTGTTCGGCCGCCCCGAGTCCTCCAGGCACGCCCGACTGCCGAGTAATGGTGACGAGCGAATCCGAGAGCGCCGGCATGCGCTGTCCAGTCATCGGCTACTGGCTGGAATGGCTCGGATGCCAAGCCATTCCAGCCAGTAGATGGACTGGAATGGCTTGGATGCCCTGCGCTATTGACATTAGTCTTTGGCGCTGGGAAGAGACTGGGAAATACTGCTTAAAGGGAATAGTTCACCTTTAACATGAGGTTTTGAACTGAGATAGCAGATTTGTAGAGCAGATAAAAAACGGGTTGTGGTGAAAAAATTACCTCGCTACGTTAAGTAATTTCGACACAGGACTAGTGGGCCCTTTTAGAAGAAGTTTAATTTCCCTAAACTTGATTCGGGTCCTCACAACGGTTGTTTACGTTACAAGCAGCCTGCGTATATATGCCTAAAGTCCGTCGTTATTGTGTGCAATAGTTTCCATATCCAAGCTACCATATGCATGACGTCATAATTGTCATGAAGTTTGTTATGGCCATGAAGGAGAAAATAAAAACATGCCCATTTTTCTACGGATATCCATCTATCGTCCAAACAAATGGCATATTCGTTTTTCAGCTCAAAATACCCCTTATAGCCAAATTTCAAGACAACTTTCAAGGTGACCTATTCCCTTTAAAGGGAAATATTCACCCTTTCCTACACAAATGGAGTTATTGCTTGAAATCGACAGACGAGACCAAAATATATTGCAAATTGATCACATTTTGCGTATAAATATTCCTACCGAAAGATATTTCAAGTTAAAGTTGAAAGCGTTCCACGCTTATAACAGTCGGTATTCAGCAAGTACTCGGTAACGAATTCACTGTCCAAGCTTCAATTAGCCTGCCTACACATTGTTATTTATCATGAAGTTATGTAATATGTTTCCTGCACTCCATCTTTTGCGAATATGTACCACACTTTTATGAACAATCAACAGGCATTTGAAGAAAGTGTATCGAAATCGACAAATTGGTTTGGCCCCGGACGGCGACCTATTTAGAGTTCTCGACTCATTAAAAAATGGATGTTTTCATGTTTTCCCATTAATTTTCAACATATTGGTATGCAATACATTACAATGCACACTGCACACATGAAACATTTATCTAAACCGTTTTCCCCCATTATCAATCAATAAATATTTCAGAAAACCGTGATTCATTCGGCGGATTAACTTGGCCCCCTACGACGACGTATTTAGTGTATGCGATTTGTTGAGAGGTAATTAAATGAGAGTTATTCAACGTTGAACATATTGCAAGAAAAGCGCCAGATATGTCGCGCTTCCAATAGTGAAGGGAAACACCGATCATGAACTAAGAAAGAAGTATAGGTACTTGTTTTTTTTAATCCCCCCCCAAAAAAAGTCGAAATATAAAAAGTTGTGATTGCATTTTCACATTCAGACTCGATCAATGTAATGCCATACATGTTGCATAAGATAATGCCGAAAAATAGACCAAAAGGTGAATATTTCCCTTTAAGAACTTGGGCGTTTCACGTTGAGTATATCGAGGCCTGTAAAAAAAGTTTGCCACCAAGCTCCGAGACGCTGCTTTACTCTTTGATTTCCTAGCAAATTTAATAATTTCAATAAAGGTCGTCTGTCGTTTTTATGAGCCTGTCTGGTCCGTCACAAATTTAGTTATTGCGGGTCTTAACTTTGTCATTTGATGGCCAAATTATAATCGAAGTGGAGCAGATGAGCCAATTGTACATAACTGTTTGTGGAAGTTGTAAAGGTACGCAATTTCCGATATATTTAGTGCTAAAAAATGTCATTAAAATGGTAATATTATCCTGGGATTGTTTGAACAATATTAACAATACCCAGCATGATAAAGTTTTGAAACATTGCGCTTTGAAGTTCAAACAGACGTTTCATTATGCTTTTAACCCGCGAGGTGCCGGGGCTCGGCGCCACCTTCGCCGTGCCGGGGGGGGGGGGGGGGGGGCGCGTTTCGACGCCCTCCTCTAACTCGGCTCCTATGGGACGTAGACAAAAACAAACAAAAAACACCGTTCGAAAGCTCGTCAGAATGCATTTTGAAACTATTTCTGGCATTTTTTTTCAAGTCAATATTAAGGTCACCAGAGGGCATCAAGGGTCAGATTTTCAAGTTTTAGGACTTCGCTCCAGACATTCCCAGTTAGCACAGGAACTCTGATAGCTAGGAACAAACGGACAAAAGCAATGGAATGCTCTTGAAAAATGCAATCTGCAAGGTGTCCTCAGATTTGAGCTCAGGTGAATATTTTAGGCTCCAGAGCTCATCAAATGTCAAAAAGGCAATTTTTTAGCAAAACAGTTTTCACAAATATCTTTTTACCTAACAAAGATAGGACAATAATTTAGACGCCATCGTGTTTGTCTCGTCACGGCGCTTCGTATCATATGCATGATGACCAGGTTAGGTCAACTTAACAAAAAAATTACCTCAGGTCAAGGTCAAGTGGTGACCTAATTAGGTCGTGTTGCACATTTGGAGACGTGCCTCGACGAGACAAACACATTGGTGACAGTTTAATTTCTCTATCTTGATTTTGTCGAGAGTTATTGGCAAACAAGTGTTGGTGACCTCGGGTGACCTCATCTGACCCTGCAGGGGTCACTGAACAAAAATTGAACCTGGAACTTCAAGAATGGCCTATGATAACATGATCCAGAAAGAATTGGGCTGATATAATTCGTATCCTCAGAATAGGAAGAATTTGATTATTTCCCCATTGACTTTTCCCAATGGGGAGGTCACGGAATTGACCCGACCTCAGGTCACCGATATAAAACAAAATCCAAAATAAACGTATTGTTGTTACTATTGCTCTTATGAAATCCTGTAAGTACGAAATCGATCGGCCAAAAAACGGTGGCTGTGGTGCCACTGGAAACATTTTTTTTTTTTTAGGTGGGGTCACGTGACCTGGTCTGTTAACCTGAGCTGAGATTACCAGAGGTATTTTTTTAAAGATAATGTGCGCAATTGATGCCCGAACAGCTGTGCCAAAAACCGTTTTTTTTCTCGCTATCCTCGAAGAACCTTAGGGGGGGCGTCTAAACGCCCCCCCCCCCCTCCGGCACGGCGCGGGTTAACTTAAACAAACTCAAGTTTTCTCTCCCGTGGGCGCAAATTGACTTGAGGAGTCGGCGCGCCCTAAAACCCCAATAAACAAACAAGTTTTATCCCGAACGTTGGCGCTCTCTGTTTCACTTTTTACAGCTTGCGACTTTCACATTTTTTTTCCGTACCCATATCGGGAACAGCTGAACACAGCTGACTCCGACGCAGCGTCTGGCGGTGCCGTTGGACTGTTTTACCGCTGTGATGGGACTGACCGGAAACCCTCCACTTCCGGCAGGGTTCGGCCGCTCGTCCCGTCCCGAGTTCAGTAAGGACGCGACCGAGGTGGAGGCCCAGTATGTGGAGGTGAGTGTCGGGCTTCATTTGAGTTGAGACTTCTTTCAATTCTGCTCGCTCCCCTCCCCCCCCCCCCCCGTATGATGCTAGGCGGTGGTGCCGACTGCCGAGTGGAATCGGGGGAGAGTTGTGCTGCATGGCTTATATTGTAACTTATATAGATTGTAGTGAACATTGGATGTAGAATCTTATTTTCGTGATGGTCCGAACTTAAAGTGAGTGGGCCTACTCACGTCGCTTATTTGGCGTTATTGCGCAATTCCATGACAGATCGACCAAGTCATAACACCTTACATCTCAAATTTCGATAAAATTACGTATCGGGGGTTATCTGGACCGTAGATTCACGCTGTGCAATTGTCAGCCCCGTCCGTCGAATTGGTTTCGAGTTATAGCCTCAGGCATCGTTTTGATGTTGCGCAAAGCTCTAATTCGTCGAAAGACATCGAAAAGATGCCTGAGGCTATAACTCGAAAACCATTCGACGGACGAAGCTGACAATTTCACAGCTTGAATGTACGCATTGTACGGCCCAGATAACCCCCGACACGTATTTTCATCGAAATATGAGAAGTAGGGTGTCATGTCTTGGTCGATCTGACGTGGGCTGCACCGGGTGACCTCAGGTTACGTGAGCTTGAGGTCACAGCGAATACAAGGCTCATGTTATATATAATTGAAATCAGGTCGACGTGATAAGCATAGTGCCGTTGAATTGAGCTCTAGCACAATTACGTGCAAAGTTATTACCAAAGACTGATGGTGACCGTTATTTTTTTCTTCAAATGCTGATTTTTTTTTAAAACAGCGGCGCGCAGCGCCGCTGCGTTTTGGCACACCTGTTGGGACATCAATTGCGCACACTTTGAAAAAAAAATAACCTCGGGTCATCTCAGGTCAGGTCACCAGACCAGGTCAAGTGACCCCACCTCCAAAAATGTTTGCAGTTGTGCCAAAGCCAGAGTTTCTCATTGATCAGTTCGAAACTTACAGGATGTCATGGGAGCATAAGTATTTACAATTTGTTTATCTCTGAATTTTAATTTCGGTGACCTAAGGTCAGGTCAATTTCGTAACCTCCCCATATAAGTCAATGGGGAAATATACAAATGCTTCCTATTTCAAGGGTATGCATGATATTAGTCCAATTACTTCTGGATCATGTTATTATAGGATATTCTTGATGATCCAAGTGTAAGTTTTGTTCAGTGACCCCTATGGGGTCATTTGAGGTCATCCGAGGTCACCATCACTTTTTCTGTAAATAACTCCCGACATAATGCAGATAGAGAAGTAAAACAGACAGCAATGTGTTTGTCTCGTCGAGACACGTCTTCCCATATGCAACATTCCCTACTTGGGTCACCACTTGACCTTGACCTGAGGCAATTTTGTTATTTGACCTAACAAGGTCACCATGTATATCATTCGAAGCGCCTTGAAGAGATAAAGACAATGGCGTAAACAGTTTTCTTCCGTTACCTTTATTAAACACAAAGTTAATAGCGAAAAACGATTTTGCAAAAAAGCAAAAAAATATATTTTCTCAAATATTGACCAAGGCCTTAGTTGACTGCTTCCAAGGCCCTATAACCAGGTAAAAACACGAGCCATTTGACCTTGAACTCGGCGGACCGCCGGATAACGTCACTGGCGGGGCCCGGCTCCTTCGCCGAAGCCGCGCTCAAGCGCACGGCTGTAACTCGTAAACGAAAAAAACACCATCCTATAGAGGCATATTTTCGGAATCAGCGCATCGAGGAGGCCCTGTATGCAACATTTGGGGCAAATCGAGACACCTCGGAATATCACACTGCCAGTGTGATATCTGATGCTGCTAACTTGACGAACGTCAGCCATCGGAACCCGCACGCAACACGCCACCAACAGACTGTTCAATTTCAACGATTGCGCTATTGCTAGCTGAAATCTTGCAATTTGATTGTTGCAGCACTCTGCCGCCAGTGCCAATCAGAGGTCTTGAAAGGACCCATCTTTAGACCAGAAAAGGACCATCATCGGCTCAGATGCTTGATGCCTCAGAAAGCTGCCCATCTGGCATATCGGGGGGGGGGGGGCAAAGACCCATTTTGGTAAAATTGGAGGGAAAATGCCCCCGGGCCCCGGGCGTAGTGGGTTACATTAACCATGCGGCGTCAGGCGTCAGCAGTGTACGGGCGACGGGACATTGACAAACAAATAAATAAATACAATACAAATGACCTGGGGCAGAACAAAAGCCTTGGTCGAATGAATCCTAGATCCGCTTTTGTCATCATGTTTTTACAATTTTCAATTGTACAATTAATTTTCACAATTTGTTCACATTTTTTTTTAAAAAACAATTTGTTCACATTTTTTTTGTAAACAATTTGTTCACAATAACATTTTTTTGGGAGGGGGGGGGGGGGGGGGCATCAGCCAATGCCAAAGGGCCCACTTCGGTTAGCCCCCCCCCCCCCGTCGCAAAATCCTGGATGCGCCCCTGCTTTCAAGGCCTCTGATTGGCCTTTTCCAGACCTGACATGGGCCCTTTCCGGGCCTAAATTAGACTATTCCCAGACTCAAGACCCCCCCCCCAAAAAAAACTGTTATTGTGAACAAATTGTTATTAAAAAAATGTGAACAAATTGTGAAAAGTTGAAAATTGTGAAGAAGTGAAAAATTGTTTTGAAAAAACATGATGGCAAAAGCGGATCCCGGATTCATTCGACCAAGGCTTTTGTTCTGCCCCAGGTCATTTGTATTGTATTTATTTATATTTTTGTCAATGTCCCGTCCCCCGTACACTGCTGACGCCTGACGCCGCATGGTTAATGTAACCCACTACGCCCGGCTTTTTACGACTTTGATAAGCCTTTCCAGATCTGAGATGGGTCCTTTCTGGTCTGCATGTGAGCTATCATTGATCATGCCATGTCTGAGTTCAAGGGTAAACTGAGCCCTAATCAGTCCTGGGGCCTTTCTGGGCCGAATTTACCGAAACGGTCCTTCTCCGGCTCAAAGATGGGCCCTTCCCAGTCCTCTCCAGACCTAAAAATTATCCGTTCAGGGCCAAATTATACGGGCCTTCTCTGGACCTGAGATGGGCCCTTACCTGGCCTAAGAGCAGACATGAGTCTTTTCCGGAACTGATATGCTCACTTTCAAAGCCTTAAAATGGGCCCTCTCCAGACCTGAGACGGGCCCATTCAGAGCCTTAGATGGGCCCTTTCCAGACATGAGATGGGCCCTTTTCTGAGCCCTTTTCTGAAGATGTGCCCTCTCCGGACTTAAGATGGGCCCTTCCCGGGCCCGAGAGCTAATATGGCCCTTTTCTGGACCTGAGATGTTCGCTTTCTGAGGCTAAATTGTGTTTTATCAGGCCTGAAATGGGCCCTTTCTGAGTCCACGATGGGTCTCTTTCAGACCCGAGATGGGCCCCTCCGAACTGCGACGGGGACGGGGGGGGGGGGGGCTTTAGCCCCCATAGCCCCCCTGGCTGCGCCCCTGCTTGAAGGGACCCATCTTTAGACCAGAAAAGGACCATCATCGGCTCAGATGCCTGATGCCTCAGAAAGCTACCCATCTGGCATCTCGGGGACAAAGGCCCATTTTGCTGAAATTGGAGGGAAAATGCCCCGGGCCCCCTGCCCCGGGCGTAGTGGGTTACATTACCCATGCGGCGTCAGGCGTCAGCAGTGTACGGGGGACGGGACATTCGACAAAAATATAAATAAATACAATACAAATGAGCTGGGGCAGAACAAAAGCCTTGGTCGAATGATCCGCTTTTGTGAGCATTATTTTTTCTCTCACAATTTCCAATTTTTCAACAACAAAAAAATCAGATAATTTGTATCTCACAATTTTTCCTTCTTCACAATCACATTGGTTTTTCTCTCTTGGTGGGGGGGGGGGGGGGGGAGGGGGTGGATCAGCCAATGCTAAGGGCCCAGTTCGGTTAGCCCCCCCCCCCCACCCGTCGCGAAATCCTGGCTGCGCCCCCTGTCTACAGATCGGCAGGGCCCTCTAAAGGCCAGCAGAGGGCCCTCTACAGATTGGCTGGGACACTGCAAATTGACAGGCCCCCTAAAGACTGGAAGAGGACCCTCTACTGGTCGGCAGGGCCCTCTAAATGACGGCAGAGGCCCTCTACAGATTGGCAGGTCGATCTACAGATCGGCAGGGCCCTCCAACTAAAGGCCGGCAGAGGACCCTCTCCAGAGCAGCAGGGACCCTCTACAGATCGGCAGGGCCCTATAAATGCGGGCAGAGGACCCTCTACAACCGACAGGGGCCCTCTAAATGCCGGTAGGGGGTCATCTGCAGATCGTCAGGGCCCTTTAAAAGCTGGTAGAGGGCCCTCTCCACACTGGCTGGGGCCCTTATGTACGTATTTACATATACATGCCTTTAACAGACAAGCAAGTGCTGTTTTTATTCGTGTTACGATTTTGTTTAGGTTCGTGGGCGTTCTTTTATGCGACATAAGGCGTTTTGCGGGCGCCTGACACCATCCAAAACACTAGGGCCTTCGGCCCAGGGGCCCTCGCTCGGTCGCCAGAGGGGCCCACCTGGCTTCCAGGGTGGGGGGGGGGGCGTGGCCCCCTTGCCCTCCCCCTTGCCTACACCCTTGTGTGCTGGTCGAGGAAGACTCCCAATCCCAACACTTTGAGGGGGGGGGATGGGATGACGGTCGAGCCAGAGACGTTGATGCCGAAATTGTTCGCCATTTTAAGGGAGTATTTTGTACCAATGAGAGCATGCGTCGGGCTGCACCACGACTGTGCAGATTTGACTCCTAGACCGACCGTCCCGGCTGACTCGGTGGTTCGCGAAGCCCGGCCGGCGGCGCGCCGGCGGTCAGTCGATCTACGGGTCAAACCCGCTGAGTCACGGTGTCGGCCGAGTCCGCCGTCACGCGGCGGCGGCGGCAGCGGCGCTGGGCAGTGTTATATAACCTCCGGCTGCCGCCTATAGATCTATAGAAGACATGGCGGCAGCCTGCGGTTACGTAACACTCCAGCGCCGCCGCCGCCGCCGCCGCCGCCGCACCGGCCAGCGGCAGTGACGGCGACTCGCTGCACCATGACTGTTAAGCCCAGGCTACACTATGTGTGATTGTCCCGCAAATCACGCGCGTGCTCTCCGTGTTTGCAGAACTTCCGTGACGTCAGGGATCTGCCGATCACGCAAGGAAAATGGATAAACCACTGCATTTTTTAATGGATAAACCACTGCATAAATATCTACCAGCTTCAACACAAGTTTCAACACTCACAATTTGCTCCGACGCTTCTCCATTCATCTTCCGCCACGATACACAGCACAAATTATTCAAGTTTAGGTCGATTATACACTACAATACGCGAAATCCAGCAAAATGATAGAAACCCTGCATCACGCAATCACGGAAAACACTCAAAGAAGTTCATAATTCTGAACTTTATTGCGGGATTTCCTTGACGTGTGTGCGGCTTTTCCTTGACGTTTCATCCGGGATCTGCGTGATGCGCCAGTGAAGTTCACCCAATGCATTTACTATCAGCTGAACTTGCTCTGTCGGCGCATTTCATGCAAATCCCGCAAACACGGAGAACACGCGCGTCATTTTCAGGAAATCACGCATAGTGTAGCCTGGGCTTTAGGCACACGCTGAAGATGGTGGTGGTGGTGGTGGTGGGGAGGGGGGGGGGGGGCGGTGGCCGGCGATGTTTGCTGCTTTGTGCGGGATAGGAGATGGGCTTGGCGACCTTGAGTTTGAAATATTACCTGGGCTAAACACGCGACGGACCATATAGTTGAGAGCTTTTGTTGGTGATGCAAAATACCAGAGTGGTGAGTTTACAGCTCGAAAATCTCCTCATAACAACATAGCCATCCTTAGTAACTGGCTGTGGAAGGTTTTTCCGCTGCCAACGAACCGAGGACCAGTGCTGCCTCGATTCCGATGCGTGGCCATGACTCGGCGGATTGTTTTTAACCACAGCCGTCAGCCGCCCAACTGACTCATGTTGCCCCCCCCGTTTTACCATGAACCCATCGCAGTTTAATTCTCAGTACCAAGTTGAATGCTATAGACGATACACTATGCCCATATTTGCATCGCTCGTATAATGCCGTGTTGTCTCGTATTGATCGCCCTGCAGTCGGTAGCCTGTCGCTGCCTGTCGCTGCCTGCCTGCCTGCCTGCCTGCCTGCCTGCCATGACCAGCGCGTGCCATCTGACCCTCCCCCCCCCCCTGCAGGCCATTGAGAAGTGGCGGGAGCAGATGAAAATTGAGCGGATGATTCTGCTTGGTCACTCGATGGGAGGCTTCATCAGCTGCGCTTACGCCCTCAAGTACCCGGACCGGTGAGCACGGCGCCGCGGCACGTCACGTCACGTCACGTCATGTGACGTCACGTTGGAACAGTGCCACGTCATGGTTGCAGGGGCTTATGACGTGGTTTGGTGTCACATCATTGTGGGACGGATTGTCACCCCGTGCTTGCAGTTTCATATTGAATTGCGTGTTTTCTCCACATTGCATGCTCTGTACACTTAATTTTTGAACGAGATACGAAATAGCCACAAGTCGTTTGGGAGCGATTGCCGTCAATGTATTTGAGCCCTATAGTACCGCTAAACAACAGTGCCGCGTCCCATACTGTCGGTGCATGGGTGCAAAATGACCTTCGCTTTCGATGCGCCCTATAACATCAATACTAAAGCATCGTGTTAGTGCAGCCTACAACCTACCCGGTGTGGACCCCTGCCTCCCTCCCCCCCCCCCTGTCATCTGACCCCTGCCTCCCTTCCCCCTGTCATCTGACTCCTGCCTTCCTCCCCCCTGTCATCTGACCCCTCCCTCCCTTCCCCCTGTCATCTGACTCCTCCCTCCCTTCCCCCTGTCATCTGACCCCTGCCTCCCTTCCCCCCTGTCATCTGACCCCTGTCTCCCCCCTGTCATCTGACCCCTGTCTCCCCCCTGTCATCTGACCCCTGCCTCCCTTCCCCCTGTCATCTGACCCCTGCCTCCCTTCCCCCCGTCATCTGACCCCTGCCTCCCTTCCCCCTGTCATCTGCCCCCTGCCTCCGTCCCCCCTGTCATCTGACCCCTGCCTCCCTCCCCCCTGTCATCTGACCCCTGCCTCCCTCCCCTGTCATCTGACCCCTGCCTCCCTCCCCCCTGTCATCTGACCCCTGCCTCCCTTCCCCCTGTCATCTGACCCCTGCCTCCCTTCCCCCTGTCATCTGACCCCTGCCTCCCTTCCCCCTGTCATCTGACCCCTGCCTCCCTTCCCCCTGTCATCTGACCCCTGTCTCCCTTCCCCCTGTCATCTGACCCCCTCCCTCCCTCCCCCTGTCATCTGACCCCTGCCTCCCTTCCCCCTGTCATCTGACCCCTTCCTCCCTTCCCCCCGTCATCTGACCCCTGCCTCCCTTCCCCCTGTCATCTGACCCCTGCCTCCCTTCCCCCTGTCATCTGACCCCTGCCTCCCTTCCCTCTGTCATCTGACCCCTGCCTCCATTCCCTCTGTCATCTGACCCCCTCCCTCCCTTCCCCCTGTCATCTGACCCCTGCCTCCCTTCCCCCTGTCATCTGCCCCCTGCCTCCGTCCCCCCTGTCATCTGACCCCTGCCTCCCTTCCCCCTGTCATCTGACCCCTGTCTCCCTTCCACCTGTCATCTGACCCCTGCCTCCCTTCCCCCTGTCATCTGACCCCTGCCTCCCTTCCCCCTGCCATCTGACCCCCTCCTTCCCTTCGCCCTGTCAGCTGACCCCTGTCTCCCTTCCCCTTGTCAGCTGACCCCTGCCTCCCTTCCCCCTGTCATCTGACCCCTGCCTCCCTTCCCCTGTCATCTGACCCATGCCTCCCTTCCCCCTGTCATCTGACCCCCTCCTTCCCTTCCCCCTGTCAGCTGACCCCTGTCTCCCTTCCCCCTGTCATCTGACTCCTCCCTCCCGCCCGCCAGCCTGGAGCATCTGGTGCTGGCCGACCCGTGGGGTTTCTCGGAGCCCGTCTCCAACGAGGCCTACCGTCTGCGCATCCCGCTGGTGGTGCGTGGCGTGCTCTCCGTGGTCAAGCTGATGAACCCGCTGTCCGTGCTGCGTCTGGGAGGACGCTGGGGTGAGTAGAGTCTCCCTGGGAGGACGCTGGGGTGAGTAGTCTCCCTGGGAGGACGCTGGGGTGAGTAGAGTCTCCCTGGGAGGACGCTGGGGTGAGTAGTCTCCCTGGGCGGAAGCTGGGGTGAGTAGTCTCCCTGGGTGGCCGCTGAGGTGAGTAGAGTCTCCCTGGGTGGACGCTGAGGTGAGTAGAATCTCCCTGGGTGGTCGCTGGGGTGATTATAGTCTCCCTGGATGGACGCTGGGGTGAGTAGTCTCCCTGGGTGGACACTGGGGCGAGTTAGTCTCCCTGGGTTGACGCTGGGGTGAGTTAGTCCCCCTGGGTGGACGCTGAGGTGAGCAGTCTCCCTGGGTGGACGCTGGGGTGATTATAGTCTCCCTGGATGGACGCTGGGCGAGTTAGTCTCCCTGGGTTGACGCTGGGGTGAGTTAGTCCCCCTGGGTGGACGCTGAGGTGAGTAGTCTCCCTGGGTGGACGCTGGGGTGAGTAGAGTCTCCCTGGGTGGGCACTGGGGTGAGTAGTCTCCCTGGGTGGACTCTGGGGTGAGTAGAGTCTCCCTGGGCGGACGCTGGGGTGAGTAGAGTTATCTGGGTGGACGCTGGGGTGAGTAGAGTCTCCCTGGGCGGACGCTGGGGTGAGTAGTCTCCCTGGGCGGACGCTGGGGTGAGTTAGTCTCCCTGGGTTGACGCTGGGGTGAGTAGAGTCTCCCTGGGTGACCGCCGAGGTGAGTAGAGTCTCCCTGGGTGGCCGCTGAGGTGAGTAGAGTCTCCCTGGGTGGCCGCTGAGGTGAGTAGAGTCTCCCTGGGTGGACGCTGGGGTGAGTAGAGTCTTCCTGGGTGGACACTGGGGTGAGTTAGTCTCCCTGGGTGGACGCTGAGGTGAGTAGAGTCCCTCTGGGTGGACGCTGAGGTGAGTAGAGTCTCCCTGGGTGGACGCTGAGGTGAGTAGAGTCTCCCTGGGTGGTCGCTGGGGTGATTATAGTCTCCCTGGATGGACGCTGGGGTGAGTAGTCTCCCTGGGTGGACACTGGGGTGAGTTAGTCTCCCTGGGTTGACGCTGGGGTGAGTTAGTCGCCCTGGGTGGACGCTGAGGTGAGTAGAGTCTCCCTGGGTGGACGCTGGGGTGAGTTAGTCTCCCTGGGTTGACGCTGGGGTGAGTAGAGTCTCTCTGGGTGGCCGCTGAGGTGAGTAGAGTCTCCTGGGTGGACGCTGGGATGAGTAGAGTCTCCCTGGGCGGACGCTGGGGTGAGTATAGTCTCTCTGGGTGGACGCTGGGGTGAGTAGAGTCTCCCTGGGCGGACGCTGGGGTGAGTAGTCTCCCTGGGCGGACGCTGGGGTGAGTTAGTCTCCCTGGGTTGACGCTGGGGTGAGTAGAGTCTCCCTGGGTGGCCGCTGGGGTGAGTAGAGTCTCCCTGGGTGGCCGCTGAGGTGAGTAGAGTCTCCCTGGGTGGACGCTGAGGTGAGTAGAGTCTCCCTGGGTGGACACTGGGGTGAGTAGAGTCTCCCTGGGCGGACGCTGGGGTGAGTAGTCTCCCTGGGTGGTCGCTGGGGTGAGTCTGAGTAGTCTCCCGTGCTGCGTCTGGGAGGATGCATGCGCCATGTTCAAACTGATTTACCTTGGCGTGTTTCGGTTTGATACTATTGCGGTTGCAGTGAGTGATTTTCTCCATGCTATCAAACAACATCTTGAGAAGTAGCAGGACTAGCTTCTGAATCTCAACAGTATCTGAATATGGTTATGACGGCATGTGAAATTGTGAGTGAATAGTAAGTTCCAAATCTGTGTCCCATATGTTAACGTGGAGGTTGGCAAATTTGTATGTCGAAGTATTTACATGTCACAAGTGACTGGCCTTTTTGTTGATTTCCTAAATGTGGTATAACCTAACATTGGCGCAGCATGATAGTCGTGCTGTGGATGACTATAAGGCCATCAGCGCGGAGATGGCAGTGGATGTCAATGTGCGCGTGTATCGTGTGACGCGCTGCCGGACCAGTACAGTACCGTTCGCTGGTCCGCCGCAGGCTCCACTATGATCGCGAAGGCGCGTCCGGACCTGATGAAGAAGTTCTCCTCGATGGTGCGCAGCCCGGCCGGCTCCAACTACATGGCCAACTACATCTACCACTGCAACGCCCAGACTCCCAGGTTGGAGCGGAGGCCTTGTTGTCGGGGTGGTAGAGTGTTCGGTGGAATGGTTTGTATGAACTCATCCTTCGAAGTTTGTATATAGGTCAAGCTGAGATAGATCAGAACAATACATGATTAAGATCTTGGCGTGACAGCAAATTTGTTTGATGAATTGCTACATTTTTTAACTGATGTCCGATACAGTATTGCTCTGTGTAGCTATGCTTCAAAGACCCCGAAACGAGCCGTGTCGAATTCTGATTAACCTTTTTGCGTTTATTTTCAATACAGCCCAAGCTATGTTTGGGTATGTTGCTGCTTGCGGCGGAGTTACTGATCGACGCACATTTTCAATATCGACCGCTACCTGTGCGGTGCTCGTCGGTTAGTTTTGCCAATAGGTAGCAGCACTATTGCGCGTCATGCCGGAATAGGTGGCAGCACTTTCTCTGACCGGCCGGCTGACTCGCCTCTCTCCGTTTCGGCAGCGGTGAGGTGGCGTTTCACACGCTGAGCAGCGATTTCGGCTGGGCAAAGAACCCGATGGTCCGTCGGGTCGGCCAGGTGGACCCGCAGGTTCCCATGACGGCCATCTACGGATCGCGATCATGGATCGACGACTGCGGACAGAAGATCCGCGGAGAGCGGCCCGACAGCTACGTGGATGTCGAGGTGAGTGTGCGGTAGCCTGCTAGTTGGGAGGAGGTTCTTGTTTAAAGTTATTTGATAAAGTGCAATATTGATTATGGTTTATATTTTAGTTAATGAGCATTATTTGGAATATTTGTATCATCGGTGTTTGCCGTCCATGGTGTGCTTTTAAAAACTTTCGACCGGGGTCGACAAAGGAAGGTCCCGCCGAGATTTGAACTCGGATCGCAGGATTCAGAGTCCTGAGTGCTAACCGTTACACCACGGGGCCTGCTGTGTGGGTCGACCGACTCTCACACCATATCATCACGCCTATTGTTCCCAGTACTCTACATGGTTGCCCTTTCAACCTGGGCCTAGAACATAAAACAATACTCGCATTTAGAAAGCTCTTGTTCCCCCGCCCCCTTAATTTTAGTAGGTGGCGATGCCACTAGCCAATGTAAAACCGTGAGTCTCCCCCTCTCCGCAGACTATTCTGGGTGCGTCGCACCACGTTTACGCCGACCAGCCGGACACGTTCAACGAGCTGGTGACCACCGCCTGCCGGTTCTCGCGGTGTCGCCTGGAGGCTGAAGGCGCCCCGGCTGGCTTCTTCCTCCGCGACCAGGAGGATGAAGAGGAGGAACAGGCGGCGGCGCTGGCGGACCGCCCCGCCGCCGCCCCCGCCGCCGCCCCCGCCGCCGCCCCCGCCGCCGCCGCTGTGCCGTCGTAGGTCCGCGGCGAGACAGGACGGGGTGGGGTGGGGTGCGAGGTAGATGGTAGAACTGAGAGGTGGGGTTGAGCGTGTGCCACTTGTTTGTTGTGCCTTGTCATGTGTTCGCTCCGTGGTGGTACCCTGCGACTATGAACTGGTGCTGCACTAGCCTCAGGTACTGTCAAAGTGTCGTAGGCGCTTCTCAGCCGCTGTGTGGTTTATCGTGTCTCTTGTGTTTAGACGTCACGGTTGACTTGTCTGTCTCTGCGTTTATCCGTAGCTGTAAGTGTTGTCGTTTGCTGGGTTTGTGTACCTCCTGTTGTAGCTCGATGCCGCGTCGGAAAGGTCGCAGATGTTCTCTGAAGGCGTACGACTTTGATAGGATATTTCAGTTTTACTGGTCAACAGAATATGGAGGCAGGTCAGAAACTGGGACGCATCGCATTTCAGGGTCGGTGTGCCTTCGTATATCTCCCGAGTTCCTTGTGTATAGTATGCATTGTCTAGATAGTGGTAGTACATACTATTTCGGCTTTAGAAGTAGGGTGTAATGAAGTGAGCCAAGAGTCCCACGGAAGCAAAACTACGGACGACTTGCTTTCACAACATTGGTAGTGTTTGGCGTAGCCGGTAGGTGACTCCTACGGACATGTCGTATAGTGTAGTGGTTTTGAGAAGCTCGAATGTCGGGGTACTTTATATGTTAGTAATTTACAATCACTGTTACCTAAATGTTAATCGTGCACAACGTTAAGCGTACTAATCCGCCGCAGGTATCCCAGCCAGTATCGTGTGTGTGTGTGTGTGTGTGTGTGTGTGTGTGTGTGCGTGTGTTTGGAGGAGGCATTTTATTCCGAGCAAGGATCGGAGCTGTACCTAATCATTTCACTTCTGCTGACGAATGTATCGTGAGCTGTGTTCGTGCGGGTGTGTTGATTCTGAAAGCAGGGGGCGCGCGTGTCTGCTGTCCAGGATGGGTGTGTGAAAGCAGGGGGCACGCGTGACGTCACTGTCTCGTGGAGGACTGAAGGAGACAATTGTATGAAGTCTGTTTGAATAGTTTGATTGGGTTGGCCCAGGTATTGAATTTCGAATATGTCTAATGAATTCACACAACGAATCCATAGATAATCGGTGTCTTAAAGTGCCTAGGGACCACCAAGGCCAAGTCTGATCACTTATCAGTACGCATGTTGCTGTATTCCTTCATATCGTGTGCACTCTTTAGTATAGCAACGAAGCGTCGTTTGCTCGACGATCAAAATGTATATTTACAGTGCTCTGCCGGCTTTGCGCTGTCCCTATCTTATCCGTACATGATGCGGTGGTAGTATGTATCCGATCAGCTGTTCATTTTCCACATGTATTCCCCAAGCAGTTCCTTTCGTACCGCAAGCGCCAGCAAGGCTGTCTGGTCAGTGTGGCTGTGCCAGTGAATGTTAACAGTTGCTGGAAGTTGCTCTGTGAGGGTCGAGCGGGAGAGAGATGTGGAACTGTGGTTGGAGTGTGAACCAGATTGCGGCGCGTATGCGGCTGCTGCAGGACCTCCTGTAAGGGATTTTCACGGGGGGGACGCATATTTTTCGATGATTGGCAGCTATCTCCCAAATGGTGCTGTATTTTCGATTTGTATTATTGTACAATAGGTTTCACGAATAGGAAAATAATTGTATGTAGCATGATGTATTACAATAATTGTATCTGATCCTAGGTCATATAGAGAGATGCGGATAACAGAAGATGGGCACGGAATGCCTTAACCCGCGTCCCGAGCACTGCCGGGGTGGTTCGCACCAACCACGAACTGCCGGGGGGTGGATTTCGCCCCCACACCCCAAGATCTAGAAAACCACGCAACGAAGCGACAAGTGAACATCGCTGTTAGATAGCCCGAGACAAGCTCTTTCGAAAGTGAACATCGCTGTTAGATAGCCCGAGACAAGCTCTATCGAAAGTATATCGGTCTTTTTTAGGGGTCAAGTCAATATTGAGGTCACCAAAGGTCAAATTTGGGCTGTATGAGTGCCCTTGATAAAAACTGTATATAACTCGATAACTAGGAGTTAGCGACGCATCGAAAAAAGCGTTCGAAAGATCATATAATTTTCTGTCAATACAGTTGCATCATAATTTGCCTCCGGTAAATAGTTAGGTCAGGGTAATCCAGATAATCTAGTTTGAAACATTCTAAAAGTCGCCGAATTATTTTGAAGGAATAACTTTTGATAGAAACATTATAGAGTAAAACAGATTTCACCATTGTGTTTGTCTCGTCGATACGATACGCATCGAATGATATCATCGAACATCGAACACAATGGCATAGGTAAAGCATACTTAATAGCTCAAAAAGTGACTCATTCTTTCTTTGGAAGTCATAAGCCGGTTAGTTTTAAATGGACCATCCCACCTTAACATTATATTTGAGTTGAGATAGCCATTTTGATGGCTTGGCATTGAAATTAAGTATGGCAGCAGTTAAAACAACCACAATGATCTAATCATAAAGATATTCGAGTTTGATTTTGACATCTGTAAAAAATAAGGCCCATGTGTATTTAAATAGGGCCTCTAAACCGACAGCGTCGTCTCTACCAAACTGGTAATGATAGTCGACTTTTTTTAAGGTGAACCTTGGAGATATTTGCTACGTTTGAATGGTTTGGTAATTGGTTTGTTTTGTATTCAAAGCGCCAGAATTGGCTCGAATTAATTGTGCCCATACTTTGGCAGCGTAAAGGATTTTTGTGTAGCTCTCTAGAGCTCAATATGACACCAACCCAAATATTAAAACTTAACTTTTTATGAAATTGAGCACCGTTTGCGAAAAACAAATGTCATAATCGTGTTCGGCAGCAATTACTTCATATTTTGCAGCACAAGCGGCGTACATTCCACAACTTTTGGGAAGGTGGGACAGTCCCTTTAAAGACACTACATCAAGTCCTTTACGCACATTCACCGTGGCATTGAAATAATCATTTACCATCATTTACCTTAAGGTTTTTGAAGTCCTGATAAAATTATATTTTTTAATGAATTGTTTCTATGTTTCGGAACTTTATATAACCAAAAATCGGAGATAGTTGATTGACAGGCAGGTCTGTGGCGATTTATTCGACATCTCAAAATTGAATTGAGAGCGCCCTTGCCAGGCCTGAGATGCCACTGTTGAATCCAAAACGGTCAAAGTTGGTTTTGGGTGCAGATAACACAATGAAGAAAAAAAAAACTCATTCCGATTTCGCTAATGTGTACATTGGACTGAGCTAAAAGAAACTTTCCCTTATACAGGGTGTTAAAGTTTTATTTCTTATCAGTAAATGCGAATGTTTCGATCACATTTTTAATCGTTTTGGGGCATGACCCCGATGCCCCCTCCCCCTCTCCAATGGCCCCTCTGGCTATGGGCCTTGACTGGTCTTACAGACCCCGTGCTGGTCTGAGAAGGTCCATATCATGCCTGATGTAACCTTACGTATTGCCCTACTAACCGGTTTTTCTTCTATAAAATTATACCTTTCGGCCGGTCCCACTTGAGATGTTATGGGGAGCAAAATCGTATGTTTCCCTCCCCAATTGCTTGAGTGGGAGACAGCGGCTCCCCTGCCTCCGCTTCCACCGCCCCTGGGTTCGATCCACCACACCTAGCCACCTGAACCCAAAACACCCAAAAGACCCAAAACTGAACTACAGGGATTTCCCTGGCTCTGGATCCAGTTAACTTAATACACGTGATACGGTGGGTCTATTTTTCCTCACTTCTCTACTCGCAGTATTTCGTTGACTAGGTATTGCGCCCAGTATCGTTACCAAACTTTCATTACCCTCTTCAGACCAACCGAGGGGCCTTTCGGGCCGCCGGAGGGCCCTCTGAAGTCTGAAAGAGGACCTCCAGATCGGCCTAGGGCCTTCTCAGGTCCGACAGAAGCCTTCTCAGACCGACCCGAAGGGCCTCAAACGGACCAAGGGACCTCTCGGGCTGACAAAAGGCGCTCTCAGACTGAGAAAATACCGTCTCGGATCAGCCGCAGTCTCTCAGACTAGCTAAGGCCCTCCTAGTTTTTTTTTAACAGGCATTTTATAGGCAGCCTGATATTTGCATAGGCTGGTTTAAGAGGCTCAGGGCCTCTCAAACCGGGTTATACAACTCTCGGCTCCCTATAAAATGACCTCTTACACAAGCCTTCTTAGGTCGATCGAGTTCTCTTGTGACCCGTCTGGGACCTCTTTAACCAAGCTCTCAGGCAGGTCTGTGAAATGCCTTCTCAGATCGGCCGAGGACATTATGACCGGTCACTGGGGACATCAGACCCAGGGCCCAGGGCACTGTAAAAGCCTGACCTGACCCAGGACCCAGGGCACTGTAAAAGCCTGACCGAGTCCCCTTTCTGACCAGTGGAAATACCTTATCAAGACGCGCTGATGGCTTCCTTAAGCCTCTGACCGGCTGACCACAGGAAGGGCCCACAGTAGTGACAGTCTCAAAAAGGCCCTGACGCCTAGGAGATTGCTTTGCCCCCCACCCCTGAAACTACAATCTGCCGCCAATGGTCGAACTGAATGTCAAAAAATGCCGGCTATCAGTCCAGCATCACAAATCACTGCCCGGCGCCCCTTACCAAACATGCCGCGTAACTGTCAGGAGATAGGATGATATCGTGAATTTGCTTATATTGTCAGAACGCCAGTCAGAATAGGTACTTTTCCGCGCTAAAACTGAAGTGATATTTCTTAACAAATTACCATCGAGTTTTATTCACTTAGTTAATCGTTCTTTTTCTTTAGATCTGCGTCAATTAAAGGGTTTTCTTCGCCGATTCGAGTATGTCGTTTGTATACAGACACGATGACAATTACCTGGCCCCCCAGTGACCAGATTTCAGCTCAACTGGGGGGATGCGAACCCCCCCCCCCCCCTCCCCTCCGTTAACATGTTAGAGGAGGCCCTGGACTGTTGTGGCGGAAATCGTGCCAATTATCATGATAGAAACTGGCAATAAACTCGATGTGTATCGACCGTGTTTTTAAGTCGGTGGTTATCAGCGGTAAGGGTATGGTTACCCGGGCTTTTAGCAGTGGCGGTTCTTCCATTGAGGCAGATGAGGCCCTTACCCAAATTAGCCAAACATATTAAGTATAATTTTGTTTTCCCTAAATATTCAATAATTTTAGTAGGATTATAAGAAATTAAATATTTAATAGACAAAATATTTTTCCGAACAGTTCAAACGCGTCTCATTTTCATGTTATTCCAAGATGTTTGTTGGTATCGATAGGCGCAAATCAGCCTAGCCATTTAAATTTAGCATTGTGAATACTTGGGGCTGTGAGGCATTGCCTCACAGCCCAAACGTGTGTTTCGCCCAGATCTTTGGCGGTATCTCAGCGTAACAACACACGCTGAGTTTTCGTCGGGCGCTTCCGTTCCGGAGAAATTAGATGCGGCGTCAACGCGGCAGCAGCAAATGACCTTTGCGACAGGCGCCGTGCCCGTGAATCGTGATTACAATGTTTCGGGATATTTTGAATGCAGATATTTTGATAATGGTTTAATATCTTTTTTAAAACTCCTTTCAATGGCAGCTACCACTAACTTATGTAATAGTTACATATTGCTGCAAGGAGATCGGCGGGCCGTCCAGAATTGGATAGGACATTATATTTTGATGCATTTTTCTCAGCCGTGTTCTTCGCATATAGCCAATGATTGTATGTGTAGGCTCTGAGTTCTATTCTTAACACGCAGTCGCACAATTTTCTTGTCAACCGGCAGAATGAAGAGTCAAATCGAAAGCCTTACGTGCCGCGTGCCTTATGTGATACCTCCGTGTGTTGCGGTGAAGTATTCACCGTGGTGATCTACATATATTTGCCAACCTACTAAAAAACACGAAACAGCGCCCCCCCCCCCCCCCCCCCCCCCCTCCAACTGCCTCACCTACGCTTGACCCCTGGCGCCGCCACTAGCTTTTAGTGACCAGAGTGACCACTCCCCTCCCCGGTGCGGCCGTGGTGGAGCAATAACCACCCCTCCCCATTGCGCGGACCGCAGTACTAGAGGTCAGCACTAGACTCCAAGCTATGCGGTACAGCATATCTGCAGGCGTTTTCTACTGGTGCCATCTAGGGACGGGAATATAAGTAGACATGTGCTGTCGCTTTTCGCCCAAGGCAGTTGTTCCCAGCGTTTAACAACACGTAAGCTGTAGCACAACGTTGATAATCGTTTACAAATAATTGGTTTTAATGGTCTTTGCGATAACAGTGAAACAGAGCGTGGGATATATGTACATTGCGCGCCATCTTTAAACAAAACAGCTTTAATTTCTCACTTAGGATGCTCAATCGCCATTACATTATCCACCCTCCCCCCTCTGAATTCTCCATTATCCCATGTGTGGTAACTAACCGCTGATTGATAATCGATGTTCAAAGTGATTACGGTTTTCGCGCTTATTTCGGATTATAAATAAAAACAAGATTATAATGAATAATATAGATTAGCGTCGTTGAGTACCTACCTACATATCAGCAGTTCAATTTGTATTGCAGATCACGTATATACGGCTGATAGTTCAATCAGCACTAAATTCAGAGGGTTGTAAACTACTTCAAACCCTGCTCTGATCGGCAGAAAGCTGCAGACCGTATGCCCGCCCCTGATGACAACCCCTTTGTCCTGCTTCCACAGTAAACAACGAGCAATATAAGCCATATTTTCATAAAGTCGATCTTTTCGCACATTATCCAGAAACCTTGCGACTTGCGAGTATCGGGTCAGGTTGCGAATTCACGAGTAGGTGACTACAAGTACATTATAGTAAGTATTTATTGTTGTTTTGAGCGGTGATCCGCTGATGTCGAGCGTAGATGTTCCATCCGATTAGTTTAAAACATATCGGCACACACCTAACTTCGGCGACTGGATGCACTTGATGACACACAAGAGCCGTCTACAAACTACGAGGTGCTCGTATGTATCCTTCATACTGGAGGTATCAAGGATGGTCTCGATAGGATTCATGAGAACATGAATAATCGGCTCGAGCAAAAAAGCCTTACCCGCTCGTGAAATATCGGCACATGGGTATTCGGTAAATATTCGGTTCTAGCGCTCGCGTTAAAAAAAACGGTGCATTGGTTTACACACATGCACAAGTGAACAAACAAATGCAGCTCATAAAATACAATTCGAAGCCACGTTTTGTGTGAAACGACGGAACTCGACGGACTGGGCGCCAAATGTCAGCAGTCGGCGCTCCAAACAAAAATCATCATCGCTAAATAGAGATTCTCAATGACTACTTTGTGACGCTCGACGCTGCCTCCTTGCTCAGCGTGCTGATTCGAGCACACATCACGTACACGCTCCTTTCCCACAACCCGTTGTGCTCAATGCCACGTTCCCGAATCAGCAGCACTTATCAACTATATATCACATTCTCTGCAACTTGAAAACTTCTGACAGTCTCCTCTGTATCCTCCACATCACCAGAATTCAGAACACAGTCGCCGACGTCACTGATGCAAGCGGAGACCACTCAACAGCTATTACTGCACTGCTTCTGCAGCCAACACCGTAGCCTCTACCGCAGCGTGTGATGTAGCCTCTACTGCAGCGGTCACTGTAGTCTCCACTGCAGCCTCTACCGCAGCATCTGCTGTAGCCTTTACCGCAGCCGCCACTGTATCCTCTACCGCAGCGTCTGCTGCATCCTCTACCGCAGTGACTACCGCAGTGACTACCGCAGCGTCTGCTGCAGCCTCTACCGCAGTGACCACCGTAGCCTCTACTGGATTCGCCACTGCAGCAGCGTGGCGTCTGTGCCTCCGACGCTGATCAGATATCTGCCGCTCCGCAGGAACCTCACGCCGGCCACGTACGAGCTCTGCGGCTTGGAGCTGTGGCACTGCGCTGACTCCTGAATGTTTAGGGGGCACGGGTACCTGCCGGGGGGGGGGGGGGGCTTATCACTTATCACTAGCACTCATACAAGGTACATGGTACACGCGGTGGTGCTTATTGAAGGTGAGCGCCAGATCGTCCACGAAGCAAAAAGTTGAAGCAGGAACTATAGGAAGTCGAAGAAGAGCTTCCTCCATCCGACGACGCGGGGATAACAACTGCGTTATTAATCTGGACTTACTCCACAAGAGTTAAGTCGTTCGGGATCGGGGCTTTCTATATGCATTTTATATATATATATATATATATATATATATATATATATATATATATATATATATATATATGATTTAAAGTAATTATTACGAACGATCGCTGACGAAGATATGTAAAATACATACAGAAAGCTCCGAGGTCTAACGACCCAACTCGTGTGGAGTAATTCCAGATTAATAACGCAATTAAAACTGTAACTCCACATTATATCTTTCCGCGGGGGTAATGTTTAATCATATCATCACTGCGGATGCCTACAGGTATACTACATCTCATTGTCTGCATAGCTATGTGTTAATGCCCACTACCCACTACCCAGGTGCGTGTTTTCCCCAGGTTGTTAGCTGCGTGAGCTGACAACCAGCGCAGCCTCCTACCCTCACCCACCCCACCCCACCCCACCCTCGTGACCGCACCTGTACAGCTGGACGGCACCCTCTGAATCGCCGACGGCCAGCAGGTCGTGGTCACGTGACCTGCAGGCGGTCACCAGCACCCTGGCCTTGCGGGAGTCGGCGTAGCTGTCGGTCCAGACCGACTGTTGCCGGTCATAGTGAAGCTCCGGCCAGGCTCCTGCAGCAAACAGTACGAGTGAGCTATCGAGTCACCACCCGACCAGTCGGCAGTCACAGACTGACGGTTTGAAGATTCCGATTTCATCTCCACTGATGTTCTCCGACGTCCGACATGAGAACAACTTTTGGTGAATGTGCTTCGTTGCGACAAACGTTTAACGCCATAAGCCATTGTCAACGGTCAGTTACTGCCACAGTAACAGGCTGCATGAGGCCCCAGAATGAAAAGCCAAACCAAGCAGTGGACAATTCAACGAGACAACTTCTGAAATCAGAGGTCAGTTTGTGTAAGCAATTCGCGCAGTGACACACACACACACACACACACACAACCTACCGAGGACCGGGTAACCTACAGTGCAGTGACGCACGCACGCACACGCACACGCACACGCACAACCTACCGTGGACCGGGTAGCCTATGGTGCACGTAAACGTTGCCCAGTTCTTATCCCGGAGATTGTGCTGGAATTTCTCCTTTGCCAGTGTTCGCTTGTTCCCTGCAATGTCCACGATAGTCACTTAGTCATCTCGGTCAAACGCAGTCGGTGAGTGGAAATTGGTTGGGTTAATTGTTAAATAAGCGCGTTAACATACGTGATAAAAATAGAACATGTTGATAGAGAAGGTACCTAAATTTGCCAGTGGGCAATGCTGTTGCCGAAATATAACAATATAATTGCCAATACATATTATATCATTAAATGTAATAACATTAGTATACTAGCATCAACCTTCTCTGACTCATTCAACAAAACTGTGAACGTAGTTCCAACTGATAAGCATGATGAAACAACTGACACTACTGATACTGCTGATAAAATAATGCTGCTGGAACAACGTCAAGGAACTTCTCGAACATTTCTAATCGTCTGCTCCTTTAACCCTCGCCCTACGGGAGCTTTTTTCACCTTCGCCCTAACAGGGGGGGGGGGCTGCCAGCCCCCCTGTTAACTTCCAAACCAAGAAACTTAGAGCAATACGGTAAGAACCAGCATATTCCTTGTCATGAGAGGAATCTTAAAGTATGCGATTTTTGGGTTTCAGGTCAACGGGTGACCTTCCAGATCAAGAGAATGACCTCGGATCGACCACGTCCAGAACAGCGGTTTTGCTCTGCCAGAAAACCTCAAAATAAGAAATTTATAAATGTAAATACAAAAGTCATGTTCCTAGACCAGTTTTGCCTCAGAAATACAGAAAAAGGCATAAGTTCCTTACACTTAGGAGCCATCACTCAGTCAAAAATAGAGATATTACTTTGAAATTTGGTTTGGGTATTATCCATACTCAGTTCTCTCACATATATTCCAGTATTCTAACATCTTTGAAAATTTTGATTTTGTGGTGATTTTTCCCATTTTTTTTTTAAATTTAAGGGGTCAAAAACCAAAAATTTCAAAAATCCTAGTTTGCCATTTTAAAGAAAATGTTATTTTGTATCTGTGATAAATTGCGTTTATAATTTACTTCAAAACTCTGTTTTCTACGGTTTTTCAAATATTGATCGTTTTTCCACCAACATGACGTCATCAAAACATGATTATCTCCAAATTTACTTAACCAATTGCAATTAATTGTTTACACCATACGTATAATTGTCGTAAACTCAGCTACATAAAATTTTATCAAGATGCGCCGCATGTGTAAGAAGTTATTTAAGAAAAACTTTAGGAAAGGGGGGGGCTGCAGGCCCCCCAACCCCCGTAGGGCGAGGGTTAACACTCTAGTTAGCCTGTAAACATCGTAAGTTTGCGGTAAATAACGCATCGTCCAAGGTGCACCATAACCTGTCAGCTATCCACGTCTGCCGTTGCCTTCCCATCTTCCTGCCGTCTCCTGCGTCCACTCACAGAGTATGAGCTCGTGGTCGACGGTGACCGACTGTATGTACTCTCCGTCTGTGCTCCAGTCCAGCTGTGTCAGCGGCTGGCTGCCCTGCATCGGCCCGAACTTGACGTACACCAGACCGTCCCTGCCGACTTTGTACGGGTACACACTGCCCGTCTGGGCACCGACCGCCAGCATGTCGCCTCCTGCAGCAGTGGTTATGTCAAGTCAGGTCAAATCAGGTCACAGAGGGAAGATCACATAGGTTAGGTTTGGTAACATGGGGTAGAGTACACATAGCAGGTCACACAGGTCAGGTCACAAGGAGCAGGTCACACAGGGTAGGCCACAAGGAGCAAGTCACAAGGAGCAGGTCACAGGGAGCAGGTCACAAGGAGCAGGTCACACAGGTCAGATCACACAGGTCAGGTCACAAGGAGCAGGTTACAAGGAGCAGGTCACAAGGAGCAGGTCACAAGGAGCAGGTTACAAGGAGCAGGTTACACAGGATAAGGACACAGCACAGGTAACACAATGCATGTCACTACTTACAGGCGGGTTAAGGTCACACATCAGGTCAATATTTGGGGTCACATAGACCCATAAACTAGGATATGAGATGCGAAACGAAAGCGTCCATACAACGATGCATGTCAGAACAGTTTGAGTAATGATGAAGGAGGATATCGTTGCCAGACACGAATAAACTGGCAGCAGGCCTAGACATGTAGCAGCAGCGCAGCCACACAGTCCAGAGCAAGTAGCAACTAACATATATAGTGTAGCCAGGCACGTAGCCAGGATTTCGTCCAGGGGGGGGGGGGGGGGCGGCGCCTCAAAAGGGCCCTTCCCGAGCGTTGAAAGGGCCCCTTCCCAAGCGTTGAAAGCCCCCCCCCCAAAAAAAAACACAGGAAAAGGCACGTTACAAGGCTGGAAAATGCAGTATGGCAGGTATGGCATGGGCCATACCAACGTTTAGGAGCTGGAGTTAGCAAACTGCCACATCAACTTTGGAACCAGCGACACGAATTTGGAATCAGCTATACCAACTTGGAATATTTGTTAAGCTCAAGACCTGGAACTCTTAAACAAATTGCGCCGCGGAGCGGCGCGAAAATTTTGAGTATTATGGCCTGGGTTGCTTTCTCATCAATGCGTCGCATTGCGTATGGTGCGGACCTCTAAAATTGCTATATTGTGTGTTTAAAAGTGCGGGTAAAAGGTGCTAAAATAAACTATTTTGCCCAATAATATAGGAAAGTAGCAACATAACACATAAATGCGCCGAGAAACTGACCGATTTTTTTCCTAACCCGCATATAATTGAATTTGTAGTGAAATTGCGCCGCGGAGCGGCGCGAAAAATTTTGAGTTTGATTACAACAACTGTATTCAACTGCCTTTCAACAGTAAGAGTACAACTGTATTCTTACTGTTGAAAGGCCCAAGGTCCCTTCAGATCGTCTAGGGGCCCCTCTGACTTTTTCTACGCCCTTCCGACCTGTTCAGGGACTCATCTGGGATCCGCGAAGCGAAAAGACATGATGTGGAGTGGGTGATATATATATAATACAAAGAGGGCTAACTCTACAGGAAAAAATAAAATCGGATCTTTCGGGTATATTGTAGCACCCTGACGAAGGGTGTTACAATATACGCGAAAGCTCCGCTTTTAATATTTTTATTGTGGAGTAAATCGTCTTTGTATTTAATCTTCATCTGCGATCTCTACGTGCTTTGACCCTTCCGGTCTCACCAGAGACTCCTCTGACCTTCCAAGAAGCCCCTCTTGTGTGTCAAGGGGCCCATTCGGCCTGTTCAGAGGTCATTCCGACCTGGCCAGGGACTGCACTGGCTGCTTTGTCGCCCTGCCGACATGCTCAGGGGCAGGGGCGGCGGATTGCGGGGCGCAGGGTACCCAAAATCCCCCCTCAAATGAAAATCCTGGGGAGGGGAAGGGTCATGTTGCCCCAGATTGAGCAGGCTAAAATCTGGGGGGGGGGGGCAAAACTACCCTTTGCCCCCAGGATTTTCGACTGGGGGGATTTTGGGGTACCCTGCCCCCGCAATCCGCCGCCCCTGCTCAGGGGCCCCTCCGACCTGCCCAGGGGCCCCTCCAGTCTGGCTAGGAACTCATCCGGCATGTTCAAGGGGCCTTTCGACCGGCCCAGGGACCCTTTCGGTCTAGCCAGGGGCCCCTCTGACTTGCCCAGGAGCCCCTCCGATCGGCCCAGCGACTCTTCTGGTCGGCCTGCGCTGGCTGCTTTGTCGCCCTTGCCGACATGCTCAAGGGGCCCTCTGACCTGCCCTGGAGCCCCTCCGTGCTGGCCAGGGGCCACTTCGACATGTTCAGGGGCCCTTCTTACCCACCCAGGGGTCCTTTCGGTCTGATCAGGGGCCCCTCCGATCTGCGCAGGGGCCCTTTAACTTTCCAGGGGCCCTCTGGTCTCTCCATGGGCCCTTTAACCTTATAAGGGGCCCTTCTGACCTAGCAAGGGACTGCGCTGGCTGCTTTGTCGCCTTGCGACATGCTCCGAGGGCCCTCTGACCTGCCCTGGGGCCCCTCCGTGCTGGCTAGGGGCTCATTCGGCATGTTCAGGGGCCCTTCTGACCCACCTAGGGACCATTTTGGTCTGGTCAGGGCCCCTCTGTCCTGCACAGGGGCCCTCTTAACTTCCGAGGGGCCCTCTTGTCTGTCCAGGGGCACTCCAACCTGCTCAGGGGCCCTTATGA
This sequence comes from Chirona hameri, assembly GCA_036785665.1. NCBI lineage: Eukaryota > Metazoa > Arthropoda > Thecostraca > Balanomorpha > Balanidae > Chirona > Chirona hameri. Next base: position 123,972 of record JAXIVJ010000087.1, on the reverse strand, counting down.
CCTGGCAAAGGACTGCGCTGGCCGCTTTGTCGCCCTGTCGACATGACCAGGGGCCTCTCAACCTGCCCAGGGGCCCCTCTGTGCTGGCTAGGGGCCCATTCGACGTGTTCAGGGGGCCCATTCGACGTGCTCAAGGGGCCCTCTGACCCGCTCACGGGCCCTTTCGGTCTTGCCAGGGGCCCCTCTGACATGCACAGGGCTCTTTTGAACGTCCAAGGGGCCCTCTGGTCTTTCAGAGAGGGCCCTGGTGGCCCTAAAGGGCCTCTGAAGTCCGCTAAACTCTAAAGACCACGCTTCGTGTAGTAAAGAGCCTATGATACCGCGCTTCGCGCGGTCTCGTCGGCCCTTTTCGGCGCGCTACGCGCGCCGAAAAGGGCCCTCGCGCGCCAAAAATGGCCCTCCTGGCCTCTAGGGGGAGGGGGGGGGGGGGGGGGGGGGGGGGGGGGTCGGCCGCCACCGCCGCCCTCCCCTTGGCTACGTGCCTGAGTGTAGCTGATCCAGAATAACGGACCTGGACAGAAGCTGTGACAACTGAGGAAAGGGCAACTGACCTGGACTGTAGCTGAGACATATGAGACAACTGACCTGGACTGTAGCTGAGACATATGAGACAACTGACCTGGACTGTAGCTGAGACATATGAGACAACTGACCTGAACTGTAGCTGAGACATATGAGACAACTGATCTGGACTGTAGCTGAGACATATGAGACAACTGACCTGGACTGTAGCTGAGACAGCTGAGACAACTGACCTGGACTGTAGCTGAGACAGCTGAGTGGCTGGCCACAGACCCGGAATGTTCCGACCTGCGAGCCGTCGGTCAGTTTGAAGACGGTGAGGTGGCCGTCAATGGTTCCTACGGCCGCCACCGTGTCCAGCGGATGGATGGCGCACGACACCGCCTCACTATTCAGCTGTAACAGCACCACACACGTCCCACAATCACAGGCACAAACATCCACTACAACAAAACTAATTGATTTAGGGCCAATTTTAAATAAATATGACATTTTCCCCCCAAATTCTCTGGATTTAGCCTCCAATTTCAATATTAAAAACCGATTATAGCAATGTTTTCATTATAAAAGTTGCTTAGATTTTCTTCCAAATAGGACCTGGACATTAACAATTTAAAGCTCATTTCAATGGTTATGGGGAGCGATGGCTCCGACGCGATGATCCACCTTGGATCTGCCAGTGCCCACTTTCAGCTCGCGGTTCTAAAGTCATTGTCATGAGTTGGTTCGCAGCAGAGTTCGTCACGGGCCGGGCTGGCCCTATGGTCCATGGGCCGGGCCTGGGCTGGGCCTTAAAGGGATATTGCCACCTCCGGAGGATTTCTGAAAGCAACTTAAATGAATGGTGGGATCAACAATCATGTATGCTCAAGCTCAAACTTGCTCATGCAGCACCTAAAGCAGTGTATCGGCAAAGCATTTTGTATTGATTTCTGACTCTAAAACGTTGGTCCCAGCTGTGCTCAGCACTCTAGATACATGATGGCCGCTGTCATCCAGTTTGCCTGTGGTATTGACGCCCGCCCAAAGCCGAAGCGTACGAATTCGCCGAGACTTGACCTTGAAAAGTCTATCTGTGTTATAAGGTATAGGTCACATAACTCCTACGGTCCCAAAGTCGAGCCATAGCAATTCTTGCTGTTTTATTATGAAAGAGGCTAAGGTTGTTGAAAACATAATTAACTGCATACGCTTTTTAATTTTAAAGTGCATTGACGGAATGGTGATGTTAAGTTTGCAACATTCAAAAGAAAATAACAGTCCGCAAAGAAGTGATTCTAAATAGTGATGTGGCGACTCCAATTTTATGAATGCTTGACAAGCATGAGTGGTGCAAATGTATTTTGTTTATCTAATGGGGGGGGGGTTCGGGAACCAAATTTTGCAGATGAACTCGGACACGCTTAATCGACCGACACACACCAAAAACTCCATATTGGCCTGCGAGGTGGCAATGTCCCTTTAACTTTAAGGAAATCACTGGGCTCTGGACGGACCTGGGCTGAAAATGTTGAAGTAATGTGCGCAAGCTCAGGTAAGAGCGTAAACATATTTTAACCAGCAGTTCACTTCAACAGCAACACACCGTTGCTGTAGCTGTGGCTGTTTGTTCTTTTGGTTAGCACAGTTGGTTCATTGTTTCACATTTATAGTATACAAGTAAATATGCTATGGTAACGATTGCAAATTTTGTGAAATAATTATATGCTTAATCTGAACGGGCCGGACCAGGCCTGGGCCTCACATTTATTAATTTCACCGGGCCTGGTCCGGGCCTGGGCTTGGTGTTCATGGGCCTGGGCCAGGCTGGGGGTTAGTGGGCCCGTGACGAACACTGGTTCGCAGTTCGAAGTAGGCAATAACGTTCCGTGAAGTTTTGTTCGAACTACTTCCCACCACAGACTAACATCAATAGTAATTAATTATCACTTGTCCCGAATTACTGTATGTTGATAAGTTCAGTTTTTAACAGTTAAATATAAATCGCATTAAAAAATGATTCAATAACAAACATTTCGAACCAAACATAGGTTACTGGTAAGGGCGTTAACATGCCGTTACGTACCGGTGCCTTCCAGACGACCTTGCGCTGGTCACTCCACTTTACCACCAGCCTGTCGTAGCCGGCCGTGACGAAACAGTCGTCATCATGACAGGTGGCCAGCGCCCACAGGTGCTTACTGTGGCCAAACACCACCTGATGGAGAAACAAGGAACGTAGGCAGCTGTTTTGTGTTCACATGACACTCGAGATAAAGGACAGTTTCGCAGTGCGTAAATGTGCAATGTCATTAAATCACTTGGTAGTTAATTTGGCACAGATGGTCAGTTTGTTTCTGTTCCGTGTTCAAGCCGTAAAACATATAAGCAATGAATATCTATGATACGTATCAATATATGAGATAAGTATTATGATGTAGGAACTCTAATACTTCAAATACTAATATAAAATACTCTATTGCGAAACAGCAACTCCATGCACGTTGACTATGGAGTAAACGTAGAGTATGATTGCTTAATGAGCAGCGTTTCTGTCAAGTAAGCATGAGACATACCCCACTTCTGACACCAATGTAACATTTCCGGCGGCCGTGTGGCGTCACCGACCGTGTTGAAGCGGCGCATGATGGATCCCTCTAGGATCATGTTCTTGATGGTGCCGGCGTAAACGTTGCCATCGCTGGCGCCAGTACGCTGAGGACAGAGAGTGCGGATCCCGCCGGCCGCCTCCGGAAGCTGCCACAGACAGGGAAGTCAGGTCAGGTCAGATCAGAGGTCAAGTCAGGGGTCAGGTCAGGGGTCAGGTCAGTCTAGGTCAGGTCAGTCTAGGTGAGGTCAGGGGCAGGTTAGGTCAGGTCAGGATCAGGTCAGGATCAGGTCACGATCAGGTCACGATCAGGTCACGATCAGGTCAGGATCAAGTCAGGATCAGGTCAGGATCAGGTCAGGATCAGGTCAGGATCAGGTCAGGATCAGGTCAGGATCAGGGCAGGACCAGGTCAGTTCAGGTCAGGTCAGGGGTAGGTCAGGATAGATTAAGTCAGATCAGGTCAGGGGTCAGGTCAGGTCAGATCAGACCAGGCCAAGTCGGTCAGGTCAGGGGTCAGGTCAGGGGTCAGGTCAGGGGTCAGGTCAGGGGTCAGGTCAGGGGTCAGGTCAGGGGTCAGGTCAGGGGTCAGGTCAGGGGTCAGGTCAGGGGTCAGGTCAGGGGTCAGGTCAGGGATCAGGTCAGGGGTCAGGTCAGGGGTCAGGTCAGGGGTCAGGTTAAGGGTCAGGTCAGGGGTCAGGTCAGGGGTCAGGTCAGGGGTCAGGTCAGGGGTCAGGTCAGGGGTCAGGTCAGGGGTCATGTCAGGGGTCAGGTCAGGGGTCAGGTCAGGGGTCAGGTCAGGGTCAGGTCAGGGGCAGGTCAGGTCAGATCAGGTTTATATCAGAGGCCTATTTCACAAAGAAGTTAGTATTTACACATGTTTGCGATTACAAACGCAAGAAAATATTGCAAACCTCACAAAAAGACATTTCACAAACATTCACCACCTCTGAATTACCGATTGTAAAGAAAATTGTAAGCACAAATGTTAGTACAGCAGAAAGCTTGAAATCAAGAACGTTTGTATTAAACTTGATGCTAATGACAAATAATTTGATTGTTAACAAATTAATTTAACAAATATTTACATTGTGGTTAATTTGTGTTATGCAAAATAAAATTAGTTATAGGGATAATTATATTTTAATTAACATTTCATTGGAATGCAAACTCTGATCGTAAAAATACATCTTGGTAAGCAATTAGAGTAAACAGAATTTGGCAATTCACCGGGTGGCGGCAGGCGGAGCATAACAACAAAACTACTCTTAAAAGAAATATCGTTGAATAACAAATATTTACATTGTGGTTTATTTGTTTATTCAATATAAAATTAGTTATAGGGACAATAATATTTTAATTAACATTTCATCGGAATGCAAACTCTGATCGTAAAAATAGATCTTGGTAAGCAGTTAGAGTAAACAGAATTTGACCATTCACCAGGTGGCGGAGCATAACAACAAAACTACTCTTAAAAGAAAGATCGTTGAATTTCTCGACCTAACCTAGCCGATTTCCTACGTCGTAAAGGGTGAAGGTTCACTGCACATTGCACAAGACATCGTTGACCGCTGCAATTCTATCGCCATGCGGGTTCTCCGCGCGGAGGCGCCCACAGCGCAATCGGTAAGGTGCACTGGGACTTCAAAGCTGGAGATCCCTGTTCGAATCTCTCGGGAAATAACTTTTTTGGGGCAGCTATACCTATGCATAACTAAACAATTACCGTAACAACCTCGGCAACGTAACAACCTCACCAAGAAAATAACCTGAACAGTCAAACAATGTCAACTGTCAATGCAGTTTCTGAAATTCAGAACCCCTGACCCACTAGAATTACAAGTTTGTAATTGCAAACATTTCCTCACTTCCGTCAACCTTTGAGAAATAGAACATGTGCAATTGCAAACATTTTTACAAACAATATCTTTGTAAAGTAGTTTGTAAATAGTAAATTGAGATTTACTGCCCTGGGGTTTTGTGAAATCCAAACTACAAACATGTGTAAAAATTATTTGTAATTACAAAGAAATTATTTGTAATTACAAAGAAATTATTTGTAATTACAAACTTTTTTGCTTTGTGAAATAGGCTACTGATCAGGTTATCGTTATAGTGTGCGGTCCCGGTAGTATAGATGACGAGGTGACATTATTTGAGGTGCGGGACTCCAGCGATATACATTAGTGATACACATGACTTCATCGTATTGTTATTTATCAACCTGAAATCCAAACACTCATTTCCGATGCAATCGATGCTTAGTGGCCGTTGAATGATCCATTGCACGGTTCAAGAGATTGGATTTTCCACCGCTTCACCAGGCGACTGAACATTAATGCAAAGTGTTTGTGGGACATGGAGGCAAGTCCAATAACATTACATGATGTTCCGTCCACCTAACGGAGGTTCCGGAACTGCGGCTGACCGGCGTGTTTGCCAATCAAAGGAAGGCAGTGACAGTGACCCAGTTTTGGTTGGGTCGTTGTTAAGAAACCGCCCACACCAATGCACTTCAACATGGCTCGATATACTGAAATATGGCTTCACCAGCGGGCTTGCACTGGCCTTAAACGTGAAGTTTTACCGAGGTGAGCATTCCCCTACGAGGCCCTTCGTGATGGCGGCGACATATGACGGTCCATAACAGGGTTATTATGTATGGCGTTGTAACATGTAATCATTGTGATGCAGCGAAAGGTATTACACGGTCAGAAAAGAGCATAAGGGACCAGACGGACGAGTGAATACATTACTACTCTGTGAGTACTGAGTACCAGATGCCCGGTGGCCGGCGGCCAACCCGCGCCGCGCTGGGGTCTCCAGCCGAACGCGCGGCGCTGGCGGGGAAGGGGGGGGGGGGCAGACATTTACCCCCCCCTTGTGTATTCCGAATGACTGCAGCGAGACGTGCAAAGCGGCGATCGAAAGCTTTCAATAAGACAAATCTAACGCATACCCGAAATTATTAAAATAAGGCCACATGTCAGGTCACGGCCAGGTCGAATGTTAAAATCGAGTTATTTGAGTTGATGGGCCATACTTTCTTTTCAAAGCCATATATTACGACTATTATCCCACAAAAAGCTCTCAAAGGTATGATACATCTTCCACATTACCGAAAGTGAAATTGTAAGAGAAGGTCAAGGTCAGGTCACAATAGGTCACTATTGGCAAGAGGTCTACGAAAGTCATGCGACACATATGTTATGGGTTATTTTACACGTATAATTCGATAGCAGTAGCCATTTTCACACCCTGACCCCATACAATGGCCCTTAGGTGAATTTCAGGTCAAGGATATCTCAATGACCAGAGGATATCTCAAAGATATCCAGAGGATATCTCAATGACCGATCCGTCATCGCTTCGTACTGCGCACACGTTCGCTCCAACTTGGAGTACTGTAGCGTGATTTGGGGAGGCGCCGCTTCATCTCATGTCATTCGATTGGAAAGGATAGAGCATAAGTTTGTAATGTGGCTCAACGCTCAGGTGCGCTCTCAGTCGTCGTCGCTTGTGTATTGTGACTTGCTGAAACATTTTAGCTTAGTGTCTGTATCTGCGCGTAGAACTCAATACGATATTATGTTTTTGCGTAACGTTTTCACTGGCAAAATCCGTTCATCATTTATATTACAGTCATTCTCACTCAATGTACCCTGCCGCGCCACAAGACAACAATCTCGAACTCTGTTCAGCATTCCATATGCCAGGGTGTCAACTGTGAGAGAAGGCATTTTTGTGAGGCTGCCTAGACTGGCTAATAGGCTCGTAAATAAATGTTCCACGGTGGACCTGTTTTCAGACACTCTCTCATCATTTCGTGGCAAAGTAAGGTCATATGTCGCTTCATTGTAAGTAGGTAGTCTAACGCGCTATGTACGTTTTATTTGTCACCGGTGTCGAAATGTGATAGGTATTGCTGTGTGTAACTATTGTTACTTTTTATTTCTATTTAATTTTATATTCGTTTTCATTTTTACCTTTGTCTTCATTTTTGCTATTTTATCTTCACTATTTAATCACATATTTCTTATTTCGTATTTTATTTTTATATTTTAAATCCATTTGTGTCATTTAACAGCTTTTAACCATCGCTTTTGTATTATAGAGGATCTTCTAGGTGATCTTTTGTATTATTATAGGTATAGATGGTTATGGGTGAGGGATGTAATGTGATCTTTTAAGTATGTGAATGCGTGTGGTTTTATCTGTGTGACTTCGCCCATAAATGGTTCACCCCGTCGGCGATGATGTTAAATAAATAAAATAAAAATAAATAAGGTCAGGTCGCAGGTCAAAATTTGAAATTGACTAATCTAAATACACAAGGTATGTTTCTAGACTAGTTTTGTCTCAGACAGACAGTGGTGGCATTTATTGGTCCGTATCTAGTCAGTAAAGGCAACAAGAAAACAAAATTAAAAAAATGACGTCATGAGTTACTTTTTTCATATTATCGCCAACAGAGCTACGCTCCACTGACAGGCGAAGTCGTGAAGATAAGATAGACAATAAATACACTACGCAGCACACACATCACATATAACTATCACAATAAATACACTACGCAGCACACACATCACATATAACTATCACAATAAATACACTACGCAGCACACACATCACATATCACTATCACAATAAATACACTACGCAGCACACACATCACATATAACTATCACAATAAATACACTACCCAGCACACATCACATATCACTATCACAATAAATACACTACAAAGCACACATCACATATCACTATCACAATGCATACACTACGCAGCACACATCACATATCATTATCACAATAAATACACTACGCAGCACACACATCACATATCACTATCACAATAAATACACTACGCAGCACACACATAACATATCACTAGCACAATAAATACACTACGCAGCACACACATCACATATAACTATCACAATAAATACACTACGCAGCACACACATCACATATCACTATCACAATACATACACTACGCAGCACACCCATCATATATAACTATCACACAGCCTGAAGTCTGCAGTTACAGACTACATGGTTAAAACGTACTTAATCACATTGTCTCTAAAAGCTCCAAAACTGTCATTAAAGATGTCTGCGTTAAAAGCACTGCCTACAAATGCATTAATTTCTCTAAATATCCGGCAGAACATCCCAGAGTCTACAGTATGCTCGAGGCACCGAGCTCGTGCTCGAGTCGACCCGTGCTCGAGGCACGGTGAAAAAGAGACGGTGCGGGTCGATCGAGGCGGCACGTGCAGGGGAAACGACTCGAGCAGGACCTGAGAGTCCACTTTCCCCCGGAGGATGGTCCTCAAGAAGAGCAGGTCGTGCTGCACTCTGCGCGATGCTGGGGAAGGAATTTTGAAATGGAGCAGAAGACTACCATAAGAAAGAGAATCAGCTTGTCCGGAGGATGTATGAATGAGCAGTCAAATGAGGAACTTGTATTGCACTTGATCGACTCGCACCGTGTGGGAGTTGGCCGCTCCCGCCAAGACCACGCTACAGTATTCTAAAATCGAACGCACGTTCGCGAAGTACGCACTGCGCTCCGGTTGAATGTTAAGTGCTAGTACTGACTTGAAAAGAACGAGTAAGGAGGCCGTGTGCTCGATTCGCCCTGATGAATATGTCAGAGACATGTGATGCAAAAGTTAATTTGGTATCTAGTGTTTCGTCGAGGTCCCTAATTTTGCTTACATGATCCAGTTCGGTACTATTTATACAATATTTGATCTGGACGGGTGCACGCCTGAGAGTCATCGTAAACATCGTAAAAAAATGAAGATATTGCTTTGAAATTTGGTTTGGGTATCGTCCATACTTGGTTCTCCAATATAGTGCCGTTTTGTATATATTTGGAAATGTTGATTTTGTGAAAATTCCCCGAAAAAAGTTTAATTTTTGTTTTTAGGGGTCAAAACAAAACAAAAATGGGAAATTTGAGATAGCCATTTTAAAGAGAATGTCATTCCCTTACTTTTGACGTTTTTATTTGCAATTTTCTTCAAAGCTCGATTGTCTACGATTTGTCAAGCATGTATCGTTTTCCTACCAAAAATGGCATAACATAACGTCACTAAATCGTCATTACGTCATTATCTCCCAAACTACTTGTAGAAAGATTCGTCACAAAATTAGATATATTATTGACTGACAAGCAACATTTAAAATACCCGATCCTCTCTCGAATCCCCACACCCCGTGGCAGCGCAAAATCCCTCTCGATTTTCCCTGGCTATTCTCGTGTGCTTTAAACTACACTGCCTCACACAATATTATCGTGCTCTTGCAATGAACTCTACCTCACTCTACTTCACCAATTTCAATGACATTTTTAGAAAATACGTAGAATTGATGCAGCATGACCGAAAGTTTCACTTCGATATCTGTCATCGTTTTCAAGTTATTGAGACAATCCGGGAGGGGGGTAAAATTTACCCCCCCCCCCCCAGAGCCGCGCGGGTTAACGTGGGCAAGACAGGATGGAGGACCGGCTGCCGGGAGGATACACAAGGACTCGTCTTTACAATCAAACTCAGACTCAGACTTAAACTGTCTACAAGGCCATTCCGTAGCATACGAGACGTCCATGGGGCATTCGACACCCAGTCCCCAATCACTACGTACCCTGGTCTCGGCGCGCTTCACGTACTCCTGACTGCAGTCCCAGGCGCAGATGCGGCGGTCCCGCTCACCACCAGACATCAGCGTCACCTCTGACAGCAGCAGCAGCGACGTCACCGCCGACGAGTGCGCCTGCAGTGACGTCATACATACATTGTGACGGCATACGCTTACTGTGACGGCATGCACAGACTGTGACGTCATACGTAGACTATGACACCAAACACAGACTGTGATGTTCATATAATACGCTGACTGTGACGTTCATAGTAAATACACTTATTGTGACGTCATGCATACTGTGACGTCACATATACTGTGAAATTTATACTGTGACGTCCTGCATAATGTGACGTCATGCATAATGTGACGTCATACACAATGTGGCGTCATGCATATTGTGACGTCATACATAATGTGACGCCATGTATACTGTGACGTCGTGCATAATGTGACGCCATGCATACTGTGACGTCATACATAACGTGACGTCATACATACTGTAACGTCATGTATACTGTGACGTCATGCGTACTGTGACGTCATGTATAATGTGACGTAATGCATAATGTGACGTCATATATACTGTGACGTCATGTATACTGTGACGTCATGCATACTGTGACGGCATGCATACTGTGACGTCATACATATACTATGACGTCACATGCACACTGTGACGTCACGTACATACTGTGACGTCATACGGCGGCATGACGTAGGTGGACGGCACGACGGCGAAAGTGTTCAGCCAGTTTGCAAATATTGCTGGTGGAATATTTTGCATGATGTCTGGGCTTGTTTGAAAGCCTTTGTAAGCATGTTACGTATGATAAGCCGACAAAACGTTATGATAAGCCGACAAAGAGTCATGATAAGCCGACAAAGCGTTATGATAAGCCGACAAAGCGTTATGATAAGCCAACAAAGCGTCATGATAAGCCGACAAAGCGTTATGATAAGCCGACACAGCGTTATGATAAGCCGACAAAGCGTTATGATAAGCCGACAAAGCGTTATGATAAGCCAACAAAGCGTTATGATAAGCCGACAAAGCGTTATGATAAGCCGACAAAGCGTTATGATAAGCCGACAAAGCGTTATGATAAGCCGACAAAGCGTTATGATAAGCCAACAAAGCGTTATATGGAGTCATAGTATGTAAAATAGGTGCGGACGCTTACGCATTTGATAACGTTTATGGGCCAAATGACGACTGTCCTACCTTTTTTGCCAACTTAAGTGGACAACTAGACAACTTGGAAGTAGACCACATCATAATTGCCGGAGACTTTAATTTTGCCATTAACCCAGACACAGACTCTCTTAACTACGTACAGGAAAATAACAAACGCGCAAAACAAGCGTTTCTGGAAATTACAAACAAACACAGACTGACTGACTTATGGCGTTATACTCATCCCTCCGAACGAAAATACACGTGGCAACGTATGAACCCATTTAAATGCGGTCGTCTTGACATGTTCTTTGTGAGTGACCATCTATTGAATGTCATAGGCGACGTTGATATTGTACCCGGGTATCGAACGGAACACAACATGATAACAATGTCGTTGCGGACGGGGAAAACACAAAGGGGAAGTGGACTTTGGAAACTAAACACGTCACATCTACTCGATGACGCCTATATACGAACCGTTCAAACGTGCATTCATGAAGTACTGCAGCAATATGCGGTTCCGATATACCATCCTGACGTTTATAATGATATCAATAGCTACGCTTACATAGAACTAACCATAAATGAGTCTCAATTTTGCGAAACGCTTATTATGATGATTAGGGGCGAAAACGTTAAATATTCCAAACAAAAGGCCAAGCGTCATCGAAAACTAGAAAAACAGCTAGAAGCGGAAATTCGCGAAGCGCAAAATAAATTAACAGCATCTGGAGCACAACAAGATGCGTTAATATTAGATATAGCAAAAAAGCAACTGGAGAACATAAGACAACCCATGGTAGAAGGTCTAATTACTCGATCTCGCGTCACTAGGCATGAACAAGGCGAGAAAAGTTCCAAATACTTTCTGTCGCTCGAAAAGCGAAACTTTCAAAGAAAATCAATCCAGTTTATACAGGACGGTGATCAAAAGATCATGCGAACCGACACAATTATCAGCATGTTCACTCGCAATCTTCAGAGCAAGTACAACTCCGATAACAATGTTGTGCCAGATGCAACGCTAATCTCAGTCACCATAACAAACGTATTACATTCTCCTGTCAGTGACCGGTTAGACAAAATACTCACTTTGCAAGACCTAACCAGAGCGCTGCAGTCCATGAAGAAGGGCAAGACACCCGGTTCAAACGGGTTCCCAGCGGAATTTTTCCGTGCGTTCTGGCCAGAATTAAGTCCATTTCTATATCGAGCCTTTACAGCATCACTTTTAAAAGACCCGAAACTGCCATCGCACAAAGAAGGAATTATCACATTAATACCCAAACAAAATAAGCCAGCTAATTTGCTGAAAAGCTGGAGACCGATAACTCTTTTAAATGTAGACTATAAAATAGTATCAGCTGCAATATCATTTAGACTCCAAAGCGTGATGAATACATTAATTAGTTCGACACAGACAGCATATATTTCAGGTCGCTATATTGGTGAAAATACCAGGCTTATATTCGACCTCATAGCCCATACGGAGTCCACGAAAACGCCAGGTATGATTTTAGCGGCTGATTTTGAGGCCGCTTTCGAAACAGTTTCTTGGTCATATTTGAGAGCGGTAATGAATAAGTTTAATTTTGGCCCACATTTCCTGAAAATGATGGATTTTATGTATTTAAACCCAGATAACCATTCGCGGATTCTGCTCAATGGTTATCTGAGCGACAAAATACACCTACAGCGATGGATTAGGCAGGGAGATCCGGCCTCTGGACATTTATTTAATTTGGCGGTCGCGTTTTTGTCGGAACAGATAACGAAATATAAACTCCTAACAGGCATACGAATTACACAAACACATGAGATACGGATAAGCCAGTATGCCGACGATACGATCCTTATTCTTGATGGCACAGATCATTCTTTAAGAGGTGCAATAGACGAACTAGTTAGGTTCGCATCGATATCTGGACTAAAGGTAAATATAGAGAAAACATCATGTATGCCCATCGGTACACTGCGGAATTATCAAGTACCCAATGGAGTTGACATAAAACTGGTAGATGAAATAAAAAAATAGGAATTTATTTTAATCCTAATATTAACAGCATAGCAGATAAGAACTTAAAACTCAAACTGTCCTCAATTCAGCATGACTTAGTGCAATGGAAAAGGCGACACCTCACACCGATAGGAAGAATATGCATAGTAAAGTCATTACTTCTTTCGAAACTAGTACATTTATTTATGGCATTACCAAACGCACCTGCACAATATGTCAAACAACTGAACAGCATGCTATTTGAATTCGTTTGGGGAAACAAACGAGACAAAACAAAACGAACAAAATTAGTTCAAAACTATAAACATGATGGACTAGGGATGATAAGTGTTGATGCATTTATGGACAGTATGAAAATACGTTGGTTGAAACGCTTAGCAAATTCGAACGCGGACTGGACGATATTAGCGGAGATAAATTTACCCAGCTTGTATCATCTTCTAACATACGGAAGTGAAAAACTACAAACCTTGCGTAACACGACGTTAAACCCCTTTTATTCACACCTGCTTGGCGCATTAATTAGGCTTAATCGAGACTACCAACCCAGCATCGAAGACATGTTGTCGGAAACAATATGGTTTTCAAATCACAGCAAGTTTACTAAAACAATAATACGAAAGTGGGATGATAAGGGGCTACGATTTATTAGCGATCTATTTAATCCTACCACTGGAAACATTCTTACGAAAGAACAGCTCGAAAATTAATTTGACATCCAGATGACATTCTTGTGCTACATGTCGCTAATTCAGAGTCTCCCCTGGTTTACGCACAAAAGTAAAACCCTCTTATATCAACAGCCCAAACATTCCATTTAAAATAAGCCTAGTGCTAAATACAAACAAACTACAAAAACACGCTTACAACGCGTACACTCTAGCACTAGCAAAAAAAGCACGAAAACTCAGATAAACGATTACGAGATAAGTGGACAGCAGAGCTAGGCGGATACCTACAGGGGAGCTCCATAGGATTAAAGAATGCCACTACGTCATCCTATCTGCTTTATTTGCATTACAGAATTATCACGAGAATATACGCATCAAATAAATTTGTGTACGCGGCACAATTGGCACCTAACAATTATTGTTCGTTCTGTAAGAGTGCTGTGGAGACTACCGTTCATCTGTTTTGGAGTTGTCCAGGGGTAAAAATATTTAGCAAAGAAACCCTCTCACATATACGAATAACTTATAACATTGAAATGAGGGTAAACGCGATTAATTGTTTTTTATCTCTAGAAAATGTGTTCAATATTGATGCGCTGATAATAACGGTAAGCAAATGTGTGATACATGAAGCGAGATTAAAAGGTATACAACCAAACATATCAGCTATGCTTAATTCATTAAAACTAGAGGCTCAAAAAGAGTGTTATGGTGCAAAAGCAAGGAACTGTTTAGCAAAGTTTGAAAACAAATGGGGAGATTTAAAGAAGATACTCGGCTAAGGTAAACTCGTAAAATGATTGTTAAAAAAACAGATGTTTAGCTTGCGAGTGCAATGCGCGCGCCACACACCCTCCCGCATCTCACTTACGCACACGTACATGCACAAGCACACACACACACACACTACACACCCGGGGGCCCCTCTCCCAGCCGGGCTAACCTGAGACCGGCCCTACAATTGTTATTGTGTGGCCGGTCGGCCGGCCGGGCGCGCGGCACGCCAGTCTAACGGGCTGACGGGCGGCGCGCCCGGCCGGCCGATGGGGCACTGCCACGCGATGTCATGCGAACCTAGCGCGAGGCAGTGCGGGCGGGGGCTGCGGCCCGTCTGGAGCGCCGGGGAGGTACCCCACAGCTCTCCCCGGCCGGGGCGGTAACCCCCAGACCTCCCCGGAGCCGGGACGGTTGTACCGATGTTACTGGCACCGTTCCGGCTTGGCCAGGCGGGCTGCACAGAACACACACTCACGCACGCGCACGCACACGCACACGCACACACACACACGCACACGCACACGCACACGCACACGCACACGCACACGCACACGCACACGCACACGCACACGTACACGTACACGTACACGTACACGTACACTGTTGTCCGGATAGCGTCGATGTTTGTTGACCGACGATGTTTTGTGCCGATGATGGCGTGAATCATGACTGTGTGAATGTATGTAAGCATGTAGTTTAAGGCATCGAATAAACTGGCCCTTAAGTGGGAAAAAACTTGGAAGAAAGCAGAAAAAACGTTATGATAAGCCGACAAAGCGTCATGATAAGCCGACAAAGCGTTATGATAAGCCGACAAAGCGTTATGATAAGCCGTCAAAGCGTTATGATAAGCCGACAAAGCGTTATGATAAGCCGACAAAGCGTCATGATAAGCCGACAAAGCGTTATGATAAGGCGACAAAACGTTATGATAAGCCGACAAAGCGTTATGATAAGCCGACAAAGCGTTATGATAATCCGACAAAGCGTTATGATAAGCCGACAAAGCGTTATGATAAGCCGACAAATCGTCATGATAAGCCGACAAAGCGTTATGCTAAGCCGACAAAGCGTTATGATAAGCCGACAAAGCGTTATGATAAGCTGACAAAGCGTTCCGGCAGTGCCGGTCGGAAGTGTATTGTCGATCGCAGATCTGTAGTATCGGTAAATGTAGTGCTGGTAGTGTCGGGAGATCGGAAATCTGTAGTATCGGTAAATGTAGTGCTGGTAGTGTCGGGGAATCGGAGATGTAGTATCGGTAAATGTAGTGCTGGTAGTGAGTCGGGAGATGACTGAGTACTCGCCTCGAAGTCGACGCGTTTGTAGTATTGTGCGTCGTTGTCGATGGTCCAGGTGGTGATGTAGCCGTCCGAGTCACCAGTGATGAGGTCACCAGCCGGCTCAAACTCCACACACAGAATCGTCCTCGCCGAGGACTGAAAAGGAGGAATGAGCAGTGGTGTCAGCATCCTTGCCGAGGACTGAAAAAGAGGAATGGTCGGTCGTGTCAGAATGAAGCGAGGAATACACACAGCATGCTGCATGTTATACGATGGGACTTGGGAGCGTAGGAGAGCTATTTGGTTGTGTCGGTATTACATGTTATACGATGGCAGCGCAGGAGAGCTATTTGGTTGTGTCGGTATTAATTGTTATACGATGGTAGCGAAGGAGAGCTATTTGGTTGTGTCGGTATTACATGTTATACGATGGCAGCGCAGGAGACCTATTTGGTTGTGTCGTCCTATTCCTGTCTTCAATGGCAAATGGACGACAGATACGAGTCGGAGCGGGTGACGATGAAGCCACACCATCGTCCTAAATATATGAGGGAAGGGGATAATGTCGACAGTGAGCGAGACTCACCCTTCCGAAGACGTCCACGGCGTCGAATATGCCGTCTCTCCTCTTGTTCCAGAACGTGAGGTGGTGTTTTCCGTATGTGATGATGAGGTTGTTGTCCATGGGGTGGAACTTCGCCCCGTACACGTGATCCTGATGAGTCTATACGTGAAGACAAACTGAGCGTTAGTTTAGTGCAAGTGAAACATCCATATACGCTAATTAAATGAATATGTTTATGTTTGGATGGTGGTGTTTACGGTGTAAGTAGGGAGGGTTTGGTGTTCTAAATATGGTGACTACCCAGCACATGTGCTCCTTAACCCGCGCGGCGCTAGGGGGTAAATTTTACCCCCCTCCCGGATTTTCTCCATAACTTGACAACTATGACAGATATCAAAATGAAACTTACGGTAGCTTGTGGTGCATCAATTCTACGTCTTCTGCCATTTTTTTTTTAATTCGTGAATTTTTTGGCAGATAATGACGTTTTAGTGACGTCATGCCATGTCATTTTTGGTGAAAAAACGTTAAATGTTTGAAAAATCGTAGAAAATAGCGTGTTACTGCAAATTGCAAATAAAAGACGTCAAAAGAAGGGAAATAACATTGTCTTTGACATGGCTATCTCAGATTTTCAAAATTTTGGGTTTTTGATCCCCCAAAATGCAAAAGAACTGATTTTTGGGGAAGAATTTCCACAAACGTTTTTTGTTTGTAGATTTTCAAAAGAACGGAAGATATATTAGAGAACCGAGTATGAACGATATTCAAACCAAATTTCAAAGCAATTTCTTTATTTTTGACCGACTTATGGCTCTCTAAGAACAAGTAACTCATGACGTCATTTTTTAAAATTGCGTTTTTGGGCTTTTACTGACCAGATACAGACAAATAAATGCCACCACTGTATTTCGAAGACAAAACTAGTCTAGAAACATGCAATCTTTATTTAGATTAATCAATTTCAAATTTTGACCTTATTGTGACCTGACCTTGACCTGAGGACGATTATATGGTGTCAGGCTGTGAAAATGGCTGCTTCTATCGAAGTATACGTGTAAAATAACCCATACAACATGTGTCGCGTGGCTTTCGTAGACCTGTGACCTTGTGTGACCTGACCTTGACCTTGACCTTTGCTTACAATTTCACTTTTACTTATGCGGGAAATGCATTATACACTCTGGAGCACTTTGTGAGATAATAGTTGCAATATAAGGCTTTGGATGGAAAGTATAGCCCAAAAACTCAAATACTTACATTTTACATTTGACCTGACCGTGACCTGACATGTGACCTTATTTTAAGAATTTCGAGTATGCATTCGATTCTTCTCGTTGAGAGCTTGCGATCGCCGCATTGCGCGTCTCGCTGCGGTTATTGGTTCGGAAGATACGAGGGGGGGTAAAATTTACCCCCCCAGCGCCGCGCGTTCGGCTGGAGACCCCAGCGCCGCGCGGGTTAAAGCTGGCCAGCAATGTTGACTGGTGAGAGGACGTGCTACAACATACGGCGACTTTGCCGAGTATCTGCTCGTTGTGCCAGGTCAGCACGGCATGACTAGAGATAGAACGCTACAGTACAACATACGGCGACTTTGCCGAGTATCTGCTCGTTGTGCCAGGTCCAAACGGTGAGTAGGTGCTCGTCCCCAGCGTCGATTGCTAGGAGGTAGGCGCCCTGGTTCAGCAGCGAGAAACTGACGGCCGCCACGCCCACCTGAGGAAGACCATGCGAGTCTCATGTGATCATAATAGCTCATCATGCGGGGCGAACAGGTCATAGCTCTGCCACAATCTTACATGTAGTCTAACGGTTCATAACAAGCTGCTTTTGACTTGGATCGTTTTGGTAAAAAGACAAATTTAGCATCGCTTCCAAGGTATGCATGTTCCGCTACCGATTAAATATGTGGAGGTCAGCAGCACTCACGCCTTCCTATTCGACGCCCACCTGGGACGCACATACCCGGCACAGGCATACATTCATTTTCGGCGAAAATAAGACCAGCCATCACCGTTTACTCGTCGCAGCGCGGTTGCAGGCATGCAGCAATACTCCTATAGCAGCACTGGTACACCGTGCATGTATCTATGGCCTTACAGCCAGACTTGTGCTTGATTCCAGGGGAATATAATCCGATTCCGGAATCGATTCCGTTTGTGCTGGAATCGGAGTCGGATTCGATTCCATTGGCATCTGGTTGGAATCGGAATCAGGTGGAATCAATCAATTTTAGCAAATTAATGAGTCGGAATCGGAATCAATGGCGATTTCAAGTGATTCCGTAGCATTTGAGTAAAAATTACCCTAACCATTAATATATGCTTTCCTGAAGGAAATGTGCTTCTTTGAGCATACATAGCTGAAGCAAAGCCATACGATGAATTGTACCTAATGAGGATCAATAAATATGCTTAGTAATTCTACTTATTTAGGTGAAGACATACAACGATCTTGGCTTATTGCAATGCTATGCTTATTGTACCTACCATACATTCCATAATATTATCATATCTTTCAAGACATTGATTTCCTTGTGCATCATATGTATTGCAGAATAGCAGCTTGCAATATGTCCATGCCGCATGATTATAGGTATGCCTAGATATTATATTGTTTTGAACCTTCTTTAGACTTTGACGTTTCTGAACTGTCACGATTTTGCAGCACAGGCTAGTCCTTCAACACAATTCAGGCAAATTATTTGAAGTTTTACATCAAAATAGCCATATCAAATATACCTGTGTAATAAATTTAATATTGCTACTCGTGTCATTTGAGTAATTTGAACAAAATGTACGTATGATCGGACATTTTGTATGCAGAGTGGAATCAAATGTGAATCAATGGAATCGGATTCGGAATCAAGCTTTTTAGGAGCTCTGGAATAGGATTCAGAATCGATTCCCCTAGTAAAAATATGTATTGGCATCGGAATCGGAATCAGACCCATCTGGCTTGGCATGGAATCGGAATCGATTCCACTGAAGCGGAATTAAGCACAAGTCTGCGTTACAGCAGCAGCAACGAAGGAATTATTGGAAATTCATATAAGTGCCTTGAAAAACGGAAAAACCTTGCTTCAATTTTGGGCTCGTTTTTCGATCTTTGTACAAACTTGGCGCGGCCTCTGCGACAGGAACTGCCGCAGATACACGTCTATGATAACGAAAACGCGCCCGTTTCTCGTTTTTTTTTTCTCTCGTTTTTGTTTCTGCGATTTCTTTCTAACTTGTTTATGATAACCAATTGGCAAAAAAAAATCGAGCCGTGGCTCGATTTTTTTATATAAGAATGGGCTCTGGCCTGCGATGGACTGCGTGCCCGACCATATACGAAGGCCTCCTCTAACATCCTAACTGGGTGGGAGGCTGCAGCCCCCTCCCCCAGTGAAGCCGACAGCCCCCCCCCCAGTCGAGGAAAAATCGCGTCACTGGGGGGGGGGGGCACCTATTTGTTATCGGATGTATAACAAAAAAACGACATCGGTGGGGTAAATGAAGGCAAAATCTTAAATACACGTAAATTTAATAACGAGAGCGATAGAATAAGTAAATAAAACTCAGATAATAATTTCATGGCAAATATCGCTTCAGTTTCGGCGCAGAAAAGGCGATTCTGACCAGTGTCTGGACAATGAACAAGTGCTATCTGGTGGCAATCGGCACAGTGGAAGGATAAGTTTGTTTCCTTTGCCAGGGACCGGGGTTAAAATCCTTCGACGGGCCTCTGAAAACTCGACCCGGCTCCCAATACCCCTCGGAACAGGGTGATAGTTCCAATTATTGACTTGGTTCCAAGCGAATGTAGTGCTTAGTTCACAAACGAAACCAAACCAAAGAAGTACTCTCGTATGTCACGACTGATTGAGGGCCTGAGGTGGCCCTCAGCCGGTTAGAGGGCCTTGGGCCTGAAGAGGCCTCTGGCAGGTCTTGATAGGATCTTAAGCTGGTCTGAAAGGGTCCACGGTCAGCCTGCGGGTGCCCTCGATCGGTATGAGAGGGCAGGCAACCGCCCTAAGAAGGCCCTCGGCCGGTCTGAGAGGGCATTCATTGTATACCCTTTCAGGCAGGTATGGACCATGGACCCTTCCAGGCGGCTGGAAGGGTCCATTGGTCGTCTGAGATACTCCAGGCTGATCTGAGTTGATATTTTCCAGATCTGAGAGGACTTTATGCCCATCAAAGTAGCTCGGCCGATCTGAGAGGGCCCTCGGCCGGTCTGAGAAGCCCAGGTCAGATTTGAGAGGGACCCCTCTTAAGTTTGAAGAGGGAGATACTGCACTCTGAGAGGACCCTTGAAAAGTCTGACGGGGCATTAGGCCGGTCTGAGAATACCCTAAGCAGGTCTGAGAGGGCACATGACAGGCCTGAGATGGCCCTCTGCCGGTCTGAGAGGGCACCGTGCCGGGCCGAGAGGAGCCTTGTCAGGCCTGATGGAGACCCTTCCAATCGCTTTGCTTTATTCGTTTTTCAGACGGTCCCTCTTGAGGTTTTATGGGAGCAAAGGATATTGATTGCCTCTCGAACTTCTTGAGAGAAACAGCTGCCCCCCTTACCCCCTCTTCCATCACCCCCGGGTTCGACCCACGGCATTTAATCGTTTGAGCTTAAGAGACAGTGTGTCTCAGACCCATAGCTACAACTATTTTCCCAGCTCTTGACCCAGTTTCCCGAGACCGGCAGGGCCTCGAGATTTCCACGCCTTGCTATGGAGATCTAACAAACACCCCCTCGACAATTGGCACAGCGCCGCAGTTAACCCTCGCCCTACGGGAGCGAGGGTCCTAAAAGGACCCCTCCCCCACCTGAGGATTTCTTGCATAACTTTTTACACATACAGACAATCTTGCTGAAATTGTAAATAGTTGAGTTTGCAATAATGATACGTATGCTGTACGAATTTAATTAAATTTGGTTAAGAAATTTAGGAGATAATGATGTTTTGATGACGTCATGTTGGTGGAAAAACGACAAATGTTTCAAAAATCTTAGAAAACGGAGTTTTAAAGCAAATTGTAAACGCAATTCAGCAAAGATATATAATATAATTTTCCTTAAAATGGCAATCTCGGATTTGCGAAATTTTGGGGTTTTAACTTCTAAAATGAACACAAACATTTTATTTTTAAATCACCACAAAATCAAATTTGTTTAAGATGTTAAAAAACGGAATATATGTGAGATAAATGAGCATGGACAATATTCAAACCAAATTTCAAAGCAATATCTCCATTTTTGACTGAGTGATGGCTCTCTGAGTGTAAGAAACTCATTAAGTCATTTTTAATAACTTTTTTGGACTGTTTTGACCAGATACAAGCAAATAATTACCTTTTCTGTATTTCTGAGACAAAACTGGTCTAGGACCATGCCTTTTTATTTACATTTATCAATTTCTAATTTTGAGGTTTTCTGACAGAGCAAAATCGCTGTTTAGACGTGGTCGATCGAGGTCATTCACTTGACCTGGAAGGTCACTCGTTGATCTGAAACCTACAAATCGCATACCGTTAGATTCTAAACATGACAGGCAAAATGTTGGTTCTTACCGCGTTTCTCTATGTTGCTTGGTTTGGAAGTTAACAAAGGGTCTTTTTACCCCCCCCCCCCCGTAGGGCGAAGGTGGAAAAACTCCCGTAGGGCGAGGGTTAAGGTCCCCAGAAGTCATCAAAGGTAAAGTTTTGCATCTTGTGGATTCTGCCCCAGCGCCTTTTATCGCTTCGGGAACTAAGATCGCAGAAAATAAACAGAAAAACAGTCGATAACTCTTGAAAAGTGCCCCCCCCCCCCCCATTTTAGAACACCCCAATAGTTTAGCTTTAAGAAGTCACCAAAAGGTTATGCTGGCTATTTGCTAAATAACCGTTTTTCGTTATTAATTATTTACATAATAAAGATGGCAATGATTTTAACATCATTGTGTTTCTCTCATCAAGATACTTTCAGTCACACCAAGCATGACCGGGTTTGGTCAATCAAAACTTTGATTTCAGGCCAAGGTCATGTGATGACCAGGTGAGCCATGTTGCATATTGCGAAACGCGTCTCGACGAGACAAACACAATGTAATTTACGCCCTTAAAACTTTTTCGAAGGTGGGTTTACCTGCCTCTTGATGTGAAGCCGTGACCTAAAATGACCTTTGGTCAACAATTGCAGAGAGGTTGCGCTAAAGATCAGTGATTAGGTGGAAGCAAGATTTGCGGGGCTCCCGCACCACCGTTTTCTCGTCATTTCCGAAAAACTTGTTGTTGAGGTCTTCAAGCATTCCGCTAGCAGGGTGCGGGCTATATCAGTTCGAGTACCTACCTCCTTAAAGATCGGTTTCGTTGCACTCAGTTGCATTACTCGTACTCCCATTACCTCTACGCTGTGTATATTTTTCTACGCTGTATACTTTTATCATTAATCATCACCACTTTATCATCACTCTCATTTAGGTGACGCAACTAGGTATATTTAATTAACTAATTAAATTAATGGCAGTTAAATATGTTCATAAAAGTTAAATGGACTGGTACATAAAAACGCGCGTACGTCTACTTAACGTTTGCCTTGATCACAAATCCTCTACCTCGCGCTTGTTTTGAAAGATACAAATACCTACTGAGAAGTAATAACAAAATAATAAATAGCATAGATTACCTACTGATAATAAAGGTCGAATAGCATCAGCCATACATTCAGGAAAGAAGAAATTTGTGAACTTGAACAGGAAAAATTTGCGCGCCTTCGGCGCGCATTTTTAGGCTTCAAACATTTCGGTGCCCGTTCTTCTCTTCATATCCGCTTCTGCCTGACATATAAAATTAAGTGCAACTTTTGTGATTCATCAGACAGTTCATGTGCCGTACGCAAAACCCGAAAGTACAACAAGATTTGGCAGGTGGATGTCAAAAGCCTATCATCGGAAAAATGTGTGGGTGCCTCCCCTCCAGTCAAAATATCTTACAGGAGGCCCTGCATATGACTGATCACGTGACTAACCGGCCATGGACGTGACTATCCCCATGACTGACCTAGTTAACCACGTGACTGACCACGTGACTGACCTGCAGCTCGCGGCTGCCGAACACGTGCAGAGTGTCCAGCCTATCGACGCCCCAGACACGCACTGAGGCGGCCCTGGCGCCGGCGCCGGCCCTCTGCCCCGAGGCGATGATGTGTCGGGATGGGTGCAGGTCCATACTGTGGAGAGACGTTGGCAGGCTGTCAACAGTTACACCAGTGTGGTTAGGAGGACAATCTGTCACCAGTGGCTATGGTACCGGCAGTCTAGGAGTCAGTCTCCAACAAGCAGCTACAACATATCAGTAGATTAACTGTATTTTGAATCCAACAGACTCTACGAAAGATGAATCACATTATATTTTCCACCTGATGGAATGCTCAAAACATAATGTCCTCTGAATGTTCACTGCATCGCCCAGTGGCGGATTTACGTAAGGGCAAAACGGACAATTGCCACCCAAACCAAAAATCGGTAGGTTAACTTAGTGTTTGCCCCCCTCCCCAAGCCGTACCGGGAGGTTGGGATTTTTGTTTCAGGAAGTCGTGATTTACCGCCCCCCCCCCCTACCCCACATCAACGACTCTTCGCGCTGACGACCCGACGCCACCCCTTCCCCGCTCAACAACTTTTGGCTGACGAAACGGAGGACACTTTTATTTCCCCTCCCCCACCAAACTCGAAACATAGATCCGCCACTGGCAGTGCCTCTGTGTGTCGGTGTGCCGTATTATATATAGCTCACCACATGATGTCCTCTGAATGTTCCGTGTAGCGCCTCTGTGTGTTGGTGTGCCGTATTATATATAGCTCACCACATGATGTCCTCTGAATGTTCCGTGTAGCGCCTCTGTGTGTCGGTGTGTCGTATTATATATAGCTCACCACATGATGTCCTCTGAATGTTCCGTGTAGCGCCTCTGTGTGTCGGTGTGTCGTATTATATATAGCTCACCACATGATGTCCTCTGAATGTTCCGTGTAGTGCCGCTGCGTGTCGGTGTGCCGTATTATATATAGCTCACCACATGATGTCCTCTGAATGTTCCGTGTGGTGCCTCTGTGTGTCGGTGTGTCGTATTATATATAGCTCACCACATGATGTACTCTGAATGTTCCGTGTAGTGTCTCTTGTGTGTCGGTATGGCGTATTATATATAGCTCACCACATGATGTCCTCTGAATGTTCCGTGTCCTCTGTGTGTCGGTATGGCGTATTATATATAGCTCACCACATGATGTCCTCTGAATGTTCCGTGTCCTCTGTGTCTCGGTGTGTCGTATTATATATTGCTCACCACATAATGTCCTCTGAATGTTCCGTGTCCTCTGTGTGTCGGTATGGCGTATTATATATAGCTCACCACATGATGTCCTCTGAATGTTCCGTGTCCTCTGTGTGTCGGTATGGCGTATTATATATAGCTCACCACATGATGTCCTCTGAATGTTCCGTGTAGTGTCTCTGTGTGTCGGTGTGTCGTATTATATATAGCTCACCACATGATGTCCTCTGAATGTTCCGTGTCCTCTGTGTGTCGGTATGGCGTATTATATATAGCTCACCGCATGATGTCCTCTGAATGTTCCGTGTCCTCTGTGTGTCGGTATGGCGTATTATATATAGCTCACCACATGATGTCCTCTGAATGTTCCGTGTAGTGTCTCTGTGTGTCGGTGTGTCGTATTATATATAGCTCACCACATGATGTCCTCTGAATGTTCCGTGTAGTGTCTCTGTGTGTCGGTGTGTCGTATTATATATAGCTCACCACATGATGTCCTCTGAATGTTCCGTGTAGTGTCTCTGTGTGTCGGTATGGCGTATTATATATAGCTCACCACATGATGTCCTCTGAATGTTCCGTGTAGTGTCGCTGTGTGTCGGTGTGTCGTATTATATATAGCTCACCACATGATGTCCTCTGAATGTTCCGTGTAGTGTCTCTGTGTGTCGGTGTGTCGTATTATATATAGCTCACCACATGATGTCCTCTGAATGTTCCGTGTAGTGTCTCTGTGTGTCGGTGTGTCGTATTATATATAGCTCACCACATGATGTCCTCTGAATGTTCCGTGTAGTGTCTCTGTGTGTCGGTATGGCGTATTATATATAGCTCACCACATGATGTCCTCTGAATGTTCCGTGTCCTCTGTGTGTCGGTGTGTCGTATTATATATAGCTTACCACATGATGTCCTCTGAATGTTCCGTGTCCTCTGTGTGTCGGTATGGCGTATTATATATAGCTCACCACATGATGTCCTCTGAATGTTCCGTGTCCTCTGTGTGTCGGTATGGCGTATTATATATAGCCCACCACATGATGTCCTCTGAATGTTCCGTGTCCTCTGTGTGTCGGTGTGTCGTATTATATATAGCTCACCACATGATGTCCTCTGAATGTTCCGTGTCCTCTGTGTGTCGGTATAGCGTATTATATATAGCTCACCACATGATGTCCTCTGAATGTTCCGTGTCCTCTGTGTGTCGGTATGGCGTATTATATATAGCTCACCACATGATGTCCTCTGAATGTTCCGTGTCCTCTGTGTGTCGGTGTGTCGTATTGTATATAGCTCACCACATGATGTCCTCTGAATGTTCCGTGTAGTGTCTCTGTGTGTCGGTGTGTCGTATTATATATAGCTCACCACATGATGTCCTCTGAATGTTCCGTGTCCTCTGTGTGTCGGTGTGTCGTATTATATATTGCTCACCACATGATGTCCTCTGAATGTTCCGTGTCCTCTGTGTGTCGGTGTGTCGTATTATATATTGCTCACCACATGATGTCCTCTGAATGTTCCGTGTCCTCTGTGTGTCGGTGTGTCGTATTATATATTGCTCACCACATGATGTCCTCTGAATGTTCCGTGTCCTCTGTGTGTCGGTGTGTCGTATTAAATATTGCTCACCACATGATGTCCTCTGAATGTTCCGTGTAGTGTCTCTGTGTGTCGGTGTGTCGTATTATATAT
Source organism: Chirona hameri (assembly GCA_036785665.1). Classification (NCBI taxonomy): domain Eukaryota; kingdom Metazoa; phylum Arthropoda; class Thecostraca; order Balanomorpha; family Balanidae; genus Chirona; species Chirona hameri. Next base: position 97,721 of record JAXIVJ010000087.1, on the reverse strand, counting down.
AGCTCACCACATGATGTCCTCTGAATGTTCCGTGTCCTCTGTGTGTCGGTGTGTCGTATTATATATTGCTCACCACATGATGTCCTCTGAATGTTCCGTGTCCTCTGTGTGTCGGTGTGTCGTATTATATATAGCTCACCACATGATGTCCTCTGAATGTTCCGTGTCCTCTGTGTGTCGGTGTGTCGTATTATATATTGCTCACCACATGACGTCCTCTGAATGTTCCGTGTCTCTTGTGTGTCGGTATGGCGTATTATATATAGCTCACCACATGATGTCCTCTGAATTTTCCGTGTAGTGTCTCTGTGTGTCGGTATGGCGTGTTATATATAGCTCACCACATGATGTCCTCTGAATGTTCCGTGTAGTGCTTCTGTGTGTCGGTATGCCGTACTATATATAGCTCACCACATGATGTCCTCTGAATGTTCCGTGTCCTCTGTGTGTCGGTGTGTCGTACTATATATAGCTCACCACATGATGTCCTCTGAATGTTCCGTGTAGTGCCTCTGTGTGTCGGTATGCCGTAATATATATAGCTCACCACATGATGTCCTCTGAATGTTCCGTGTAGTGTCTCTGTGTGTCGGTATGGCGTATTATATATAGCTCACCACATGATGTCCTCTGAATGTTACGTGTCCTCTGTGTGTCGGTATGGCGTATTATATATAGCTCACCACATGATGTCCTCTGAATGTTACGTGTCCTCTGTGTGTCGGTATGGCGTATTATATATAGCTCACCACATGATGTCCTCTGAATGTTCCGTGTAGTGTCTCTTGTGTGTCGGTATGGCGTATTATATATAGCTCACCACATGATGTCCTCTGAATGTTCCGTGTAGTGCCGCTGCGTGTCGGTGTGTCGTATTATATATAGCTCACCACATGATGTCCTCTGAATGTTCCGTGTCCTCTGTGTGTCGGTGTGTCGTATTATATATTGCTCACCACATGATGTCCTCTGAATGTTCCGTGTCCTCTGTGTGTCGGTGAGTCGTATTATATATAGCTCACCACATGATGTCCTCTGAATGTTCCGTGTAGTGTCCTCTGTGTGTCGGTGTGTCGTATTATATATAGCTCACCACATGATGTCCTCTGAATGTTCCGTGTCCTCTGTGTGTCGGTATGGCGTATTATATATAGCTCACCACATGATGTCCTCTGAATGTTCCGTGTCCTCTGTGTGTCGGTGTGTCGTATTATATATAGCTCACCACATGATGTCCTCTGAATGTTCCGTGTAGTGTCTCTGTGTGTCGGTGTGTCGTATTATATATAGCTCACCACATGATGTCCTCTGAATGTTCCGTGTCCTCTGTGTGTCGGTGTGTCGTATTATATATTGCTCACCACATGATGTCCTCTGAATGTTCCGTGTCCTCTGTGTGTCGGTGTGTCGTATTATATTTTGCTCACCACATGATGTCCTCTGAATGTTCCGTGTCCTCTGTGTGTCGGTGTGTCGTATTATATATTGCTCACCACATGATGTCCTCTGAATGTTCCGTGTCCTCTGTGTGTCGGTGTGTCGTATTATATATTGCTCACCACATGATGTCCTCTGAATGTTCCGTGTAGTGTCTCTGTGTGTCGGTGTGTCGTATTATATATAGCTCACCACATGATGTCCTCTGAATGTTCCGTGTCCTCTGTGTGTCGGTGTGTCGTATTATATATTGCTCACCACATGATGTCCTCTGAATGTTCCGTGTCCTCTGTGTGTCGGTGTGTCGTATTATATATAGCTCACCACATGATGTCCTCTGAATGTTCCGTGTCCTCTGTGTGTCGGTGTGTCGTATTATATATTGCTCACCACATGATGTCCTCTGAATGTTCCGTGTCTCTTGTGTGTCGGTATGGCGTATTATATATAGCTCACCACATGGTGTCCTCTGAATGTTCCGTGTAGTGTCTCTGTGTGTCGGTATGGCGTATTATATATAGCTCACCACATGATGTCCTCTGAATGTTCCGTGTCCTCTGTGTGTCGGTGTGTCGTATTATATATTGCTCACCACATGATGTCCTCTGAATGTTCCGTGTAGTGTCTCTGTGTGTCGGTGTGTCGTATTATATATAGTTCACCACATGATGTCCTCTGAATGTTCCGTGTCCTCTGTGTGTCGGTGTGTCGTATTATATATTGCTCACCACATGATGTCCTCTGAATGTTCCGTGTCCTCTGTGTGTCGGTGTGTCGTATTATATATAGCTCACCACATGATGTCCTCTGAATGTTTCGTGTCCTCTGTGTGTCGGTGTGTCGTATTATATATTGCTCACCACATGATGTCCTCTGAATGTTCCGTGTCTCTTGTGTGTCGGTATGGCGTATTATATATAGCTCACCACATGATGTCCTCTGAATGTTCCGTGTAGTGTCTCTGTGTGTCGGTATGGCGTATTATATATAGCTCACCACATGATGTCCTCTGAATGTTACGTGTCCTCTGTGTGTCGGTATGACGTATTATATATAGCTCACCACATGATGTCCTCTGAATGTTCCGTGTAGTGCCGCTGCGTGTCGGTGTGTCGTATTATATATAGCTCACCACATGATGTCCTCTGAATGTTCCGTGTAGTGCCGCTGCGTGTCGGTGTGTCGTATTATATATAGCTCACCACATGATGTCCTCTGAATGTTCCGTGTAGTGCCGCTGCGTGTCGGTGTGTCGTATTATATATAGCTCACCACATGATGTCCTCTGAATGTTCCGTGTAGTGTCCTCTGTGTGTCGGTATGCCGTATTATATATAGCTCACCACATGATGTCCTCTGAATGTTCCGTGTAGTGCCGCTGCGTGTCGGTATGCCGTATTATATATAGCTCACCACATGATGTCCTCTGAATGTTCCGTGTAGTGCCGCTGCGTGTCGGTATGTCGTATTATATATAGCTCACCACATGATGTCCTCTGAATGTTCCGTGTAGTGCCGCTGCGTGTCGGTGTGTCGTATTATATATATAGCTCACCACATGATGTCCTCTGAATGTTCCGTGTAGTGCCGCTGCGTGTCGGTGTGTCGGTTCAGCAGGACGGCTACTGCCGCCACGTAGTAGAGCAGCTCTCCGGAGGGCAGCACCCACAGGTTGTGGTGGGCGTCCACACCCCGATATCCGTGACTGAGTTCATCTCCGTCAAGGAAGTCAACACCAATTGGGAAATACACACACCACGCTCATAGGAACATGTTCCGGTAATGCATACCTTATAAATATACAAAATTAAATTGTATTTAAGAACCGTCACTGAATTGTAGCATAATTATTCGGGTTTTAGTTTGCACACATTTGTGCTTATGTGGAACAACAGCATTAGTTATTAGTTAACCAAACCAAGATATTATGTTCTTTTTTTGTTGCGAAAGAGTATAGTTTCGAATATTCGCGACGCTTTCAAGAACTTCGAAACGCTTGGCACAAAAACAAACTAATTAATTAGTTCCTCATGCGCCTAAGCTGCCTGTACATCTCACATCTCTGCCCAGCTACGCTGCGCCCATCACAGAGAGAGAGGATACACCCATGCGAGCTTGAGGCGCTTCTCCGGCGGCAGGTACTGGACTGGCAGCTCCTTGGAGGTCTTGTAGAAGGTGCGCACCCTGCCAAGGAGGCTGACCTTGACCTGATCGGTGGCGCCGCGGGGTCCTGCTGTGCCGTTGACCGACTCCGACCGGTTCCTGCCGCCGTTCTTCTTCTCCTTACCTACAGTAGGAGGGGAGACAGGTGATGCTTTCCGACGTCGGTCCTTCTCCTTATCTAAAGTAGGAGGGGAAGGGGAGACGGTTGACGTGGGCTGACGTCGGTCCTTCTCCTTATCTAAAGTAGGAGGGAATACGGGTGACGTGGTCTGACGTCGGTCCTTCTCCTTATCTACAGTAGGAGGGAAGACGGGTGACGTGGGCTGACGTCGGTTTAGCTATGCGTGTGTCCCGTGTTTAAATTGGTTGTGGTGACTGGGAAATGCTGGTACTCGGTAGATAAACAATCTAGCCTTTCCTTTTTAGCCTGGTTTTACAAGTTGTATTACACATAGCTGCAGGGTACAAATTACAAATTCACAGTTGCAGTTCACAGTTTCACAGTTTTACAGTTACACAACACGCCACAGCTACAAATTTAATTCGAGCCGTTTGAAAAGCAGAGTTCCCCATTGACTGCAGGTGGTCTAGACTGGGAGCTGGGAGCTAGGGAGCTGACTGGTCCAGTGATCCAGACCAGTCAATACTTGCTGCAGGTCTCCAGACCGAGGGCCTTGACGCAAGTGGGACTCGGCCTCAAACGCACGCCTTACTAAGGCGCGGATATATTCGGACATAGTAACCATGAACTACTGGGAGAAGTTTTCTCCGGTTACTTGTTTTGATCCACTCTCTATCACTTATCTTCTCTCCCGCCACTATCTGCATAAATCATCTCCTCCTGGTCCCCCCCCCCCCTCCATCCTCTCCATTCCTCCTCCCACTCCTCTCAACCTTCACACGCCTTCTCTTCTCCTCTGCCCCTCCCTTCCTCCTCCCACTCCTCTCAACCTTCACATGCCTTCTCTTCCCCTCTGCCTCTCCCTTCCTCCTCCCACTCCTCTCAACATTCACATGCCTTCTCTTCCCCTCTGCCTCTCCCTTCCTCCTCCTACTCCTCTCAACCTTCCCATGCCTTCTCTTCCCCTCTGCTTCTCCCTTCCTCCTCCCACTCCTCTCAACCTTCACATGACTCTCCCTATCTTCTCCCGTCTTTCTCACCTTGCAGAAGAGGCTCGCTGTTGTGTCGGCGAAGGACCTTGTTAGGCTTCTTGTCTTCCGGAGCCGTCTTGCGTGGCTCCTCCCTCATTACCTTGGCACCCCTCACCGTGGTCTGCTCGCCCGTGCACAAATAGAACGTGTCCGTCTCGTAGAAGTCGTTTCTCAACTGGGAGAAGCTCTTTACCTGTGTAAAGAAGTATTCCTGTTAATGGAAATTAGATGTTTCATAAAGTGAGCCATGCTTCTGGATTTCTGTTTTCCTTCCCCGGGAATACTGATTGTCGTTACTGAGAACTTTCGTTCATCTTTATACGATATTACAGTACTCATCCTCATTCATCCCTTATCAAGGTTAGTTAAATCATGAAGCAATGCAACAACCAGATTTGAACACGGAGAAACACGTTAAGTGGCATTACATGACCTTATATAACATGTTCCTCCTTACATGATATGCCTCATGTGAACTGTGCCGACAATCTACAGATATGGACCAATCAGCTTACATAAACAGATATGGAACCATCGAAACGGATGGAAATAAAATATGCTTAAATGTTAACCAAAACAGATACGAATCACTTAGAGATACAAGTACATTTTTCAGATATTTCGTCTATGCCATCTTTCGGATCCCTTGCTAGTATTTCAATTCGAATTCCAAGAGTACAACTCTATGATGCATTTAAAAATGGACTCGAAAACACGCACTCTAATCGCAATGGGTCCGAAGCCATCAGTTCCGCCGACATGTTTGTGTAGTCGGGGCGCTCCGTCCCCGCTTCAGTCGATAGTCGGGGCGCTCCGTCCCCGCTTCAGTCGATAGTCAGGGCGCTCCGTCCCCGCTTCAGTCGATAGTCAGGGCGCTCCGTCCCCGCAGTTCAGTCGATAGTCAGGGCGCTCCGTCCCCGCTTCAGTCGATAGTCAGGGCGCTCCTTCCCGGCAGTTCAGTCGATAGTCAGGGCGCTCCTTCCCGGCAGTTCAGTCGATAGTCAGGGCGCTCCGTCCCCGCTTCAGTCCATAGTCAGGGCGCTCCTTCCCGGCAGTTCAGTCGATAGTCAGGGCGCTCCGTCCCCGCTTCAGTCGATAGTCAGGCCGCTCCGTCCCCGCAGTTCAGTCGATAGTCAGGGTGCTCCGTCCCCGCTTCAGTCGATAGTCGGGGCGCTCCGTCCCCGCTTCAGTCGATAGTCAGGGCGCTCCTTCCCGGCAGTTCAGTCGATAGTCAGGGCGCTCCTTCCCGGCAGTTCAGTCGATAGTCAGGGCGCTCCGTCCCCGCTTCAGTCCATAGTCAGGGCGCTCCTTCCCGGCAGTTCAGTCGATAGTCAGGGCGCTCCGTCCCCGCTTCAGTCGATAGTCAGGGCGCTCCGTCCCCGCAGTTCAGTCGATAGTCAGGGCGCTCCGTCCCCGCTTCAGTCGATAGTCAGGGCGCTCCGTCCCCGCTTCAGTCCATAGTCAGGGCGCTCCTTCCCCGCAGTTCAGTCGATAGTCAGGGCGCTCCGTCCCCGCAGTTCAGTCGATAGTCAGGGCGTTCCGTCCCCGCAGTTCAGTCGATAGTCAGGGCGTTCCGTCCCCGCAGTTCAGTCGATAGTCAGGGCGTTCCGTCCCCGCAGTTCAGTCGATAGTCAGGGCGTTCCGTCCCCGCAGTTCAGTCGATAGTCAGGGCGCTCCGTCCCCGCAGTTCAGTCGATAGTCAGGGCGCTCCGTCCCCGCAGTTCAGTCGATAGTCAGGGCGTTCCGTCCCCGCAGTTCAGTCGATAGTCAGGGTGCTCCGTCCCCGCAGTTCAGTCGATAGTCAGGGCGTTCCGTCCCCGCAGTTCAGTCGATAGTCAGGGCGCTCCGTCCCCGCTTCAGTCAATAGTCAGGGCGCTCCGTCCCCGCAGTTCAGTCGATAGTCAGGGCGCTCCGTCCCCGCTTCAGTCGATAGTCAGGGCACTCCGTCCCCGCTTCAGTCCATAGTCAGGGCGCTCCTTCCCGGCAGTTCAGTCGATAGTCAGGGTGCTCCGTCCCCGCAGTTCAGTCGATAGTCAGGGCGCTCCGTCCCCGCAGTTCAGTCGATAGTCAGGGCGCTCCGTCTCCGCAGTTCAGTCGATAGTCAGGGCGCTCCGTCCCCGCAGTTCAGTCGATAGTCAGGGTGCTCCGTCCCCGCAGTTCAGTCGATAGTCAGGGCGCTCCGTCCCCGCAGTTCAGTCGATAGTCAGGGCGCTCCGTCCCCGCAGTTCAGTCGATAGTCAGGGCGCTCCGTCCCCGCAGTTCAATCGATAGTCAGGGCGCTCCGTCCCCGCAGTTCAGTCGATAGTCAGGGCGCTCCGTCCCCGCAGTTCAGTCGATAGTCAGGGCGCTCCGTCCCCGCAGTTCAGTCGATAGCCAGGGCGCTCCTTCCCCGCTTCAGTCGATAGTCAGGGCGCTCCGTCCCCGCTTCAGTCGATAGTCAGGGCGCTCCGTCCCCGCAGTTCAGTCGATAGTCAGGGCGCTCCGTCCCCGCAGTTCAGTCGATAGTCAGGGCGCTCCGTCCCCGCTTCAGTCGATAGTCAGGGCGCTCCGTCCCCGCTTCAGTCCATAGTCAGGGCGCTCCGTCCCCGCTTCAGTCCATAGTCAGGGCGCTCGGTCCCGCAGTTCAGTCGATAGTCAGGGCGCTCCTTCCCGGCAGTTCAGTCGATAGTCAGGGCGCTCCGTCCCCGCTTCAGTCGATAGTCAGGGTGCTCCGTCCCCGCAGTTCAGTCGATAGTCAGGGCGCTCCGTCCCCGCAGTTCAGTCGATAGTCAGGGCGCTCCGTCCCCGCAGTTCAGTCGATAGTCAGGGCGTTCCGTCCCCGCAGTTCAGTCGATAGTCAGGGCACTCCGTCCCCGCAGTTCAGTCGATAGTCAGGGCGCTCCGTCCCCGCAGTTCAGTCGATAGTCAGGGCGCTCCGTCCCCGCAGTTCAGCGATAGTCAGGGCGCTCCGTCTCCCCAGTTCAGTCGATAGTCAGGGCGCTCCGTCCCCGCAGTTCAGTCGATAGTCAGGGCGCTCCGTCCCCGCAGTTCAGTCGATAGTCAGGGCGCTCCGTCCCCGCAGTTCAGTCGATAGTCAGGGCGCTCCGTCACCGCTTCAGTCGATAGTCAGGGCGCTCCGTCCCCGCAGTTCAGTCGATAGTCAGGGCGCTCCGTCCCCGCAGTTCAGTCGATAGTCAGGGCGATCCGTCCCCGCTTCAGTCGATAGTCAGGGCGCTCCGTCCCCGCTTCAGTCCATAGTCAGGGCGCTCGGTCCCCGCAGTTCAGTCGATAGTCAGGGCGCTCCTTCCCGGCAGTTCAGTCGATAGTCAGGGTGCTCCGTCCCCGCAGTTCAGTCGATAGTCAGGGCGCTCCGTCCCCGCTTCAGTCCATAGTCAGGGCGCTCCGTCCCCGCAGTTCAGTCGATAGTCAGGGCGCTCCGTCCCCGCAGTTCAGTCGATAGTCAGGGCGTTCCGTCCCCGCAGTTCAGTCGATAGTCAGGGCGCTCCGTCCCCGCAGTTCAGTCGATAGTCAGGGCGCTCCTTCCCGGCAGTTCAGTCGATAGTTAGGGTGCTCCGTCCCCGCAGTTCAGTCGATAGTCAGGGCGCTCCGTCCCCGCAGTTCAGTCCATAGTCAGGGCGCTCTTTCCCGGCAGTTCAGTCGATAGTCAGGGCGTTCCGTCCCCGCAGTTCAGTCGATAGTCAGGGTGCTCCGTCCCCGCTTCAGTCGATAGTCAGAGCGCTCCGTCCCCGCAGTTCAGTCGATAGTCAGGGCGCTCCGTCCCCGCTTCAGTCGATAGTCAGGGCGCTCCGTCCCCGCTTCAGTCCATAGTCAGGGCGCTCCTTCCCGGCAGTTCAGTCGATAGTCAGGGTGCTCCGTCCCCGCAGTTCAGTCGATAGTCAGGGCGCTCCGTCCCCGCTTCAGTCGATAGTCAGGGCGCTCCGTCCCCGCAGTTCAGTCGATAGTCAGGGCGCTCCGTCCCCGCAGTTCAGTCGATAGCCAGGGCGCTCCGTCCCCGCAGTTCAGTCGATAGTCAGGGCGCTCCGTCCCCGCAGTTCAGTCGATAGTCAGGGCGCTCCGTCTCCGCAGTTCAGTCGATAGTCAGGGCGCTCCGTCTCCGCAGTTCAGTCGATAGCCAGGGCGCTCCGTCCCCGCAGTTCAGTCGATAGTCAGGGCGCTCCGTCCCCGCAGTTCAGTCGATAGTCAGGGCGCTCCGTCTCCGCAGTTCAGTCGATAGTCAGGGCGCTCCGTCCCCGCTTCAGTCGATAGTCAGGGTGCTCCGTCTCCGCAGTTCAGTCGATAGTCAGGGCGCTCCGTCCCCGCAGTTCAGTCGATAGCCAGGGCGCTCCGTCCCCGCAGTTCAGTCGATAGCCAGGGCGCTCCGTCCCCGCTTCAGTCGATAGTCAGGGTGCTCCGTCCCCGCTTCAGTCGATAGTCAGGGTGCTCCGTCCCCGCTTCAGTCGATAGTCAGGGCGCTCCTTCCCGGCAGTTCAGTCGATAGTCAGGGCGTTCCGTCCCCGCAGTTCAGTCGATAGTCAGGGCGCTCCGTCCCCGCAGTTCAGTCGATAGTCAGGGCGCTCCTTCCCCGCAGTTCAGTCGATAGTCAGGGCGCTCCGTCCCCGCAGTTCAGTCGATAGTCAGGGCGCTCCGTCCCCGCAGTTCAGTCGATAGTCAGGGTGCTCCGTCCCCGCAGTTCAGTCGATAGTCAGGGCGCTCCGTCCCCGCAGTTCAGTCGATAGTCAGGGCGCTCCGTCCCCGCAGTTCAGTCGATAGTCAGGGCGCTCCGTCCCCGCAGTTCAGTCGATAGTCAGGGTGCTCTGTCCCCGCAGTTCAGTCGATAGTCAGGGCGCTCCGTCCCCGCTTCAGTCGATAGTCAGGGTGCTCCGTCCCCGCAGTTCAGTCGATAGTCAGGGCGCTCCGTCCCCGCAGTTCAGTCGATAGTCAGGGCGCTCCGTCCCCGCAGTTCAGTCGATAGTCCCCGCAGTTCAGTCGATAGTCAGGGCGCTCCGTCCCCGCTTCAGTCCATAGTCAGGGCGCTCCTTCCCGGCAGTTCAGTCGATAGCCAGGGCGCTCCGTCCCCGCTTCAGTCAATAGTCAGGGCGCTCCGTCCCCGCAGTTCAGTCGATAGTCAGGGCGCTCCGTCCCCGCAGTTCAGTCGATAGTCAGGGCGCTCCGTCCCCGCTTCAGTCGATAGTCAGGGCGCTCGGTCCCCGCTTCAGTCAATAGTCAGGGCGCTCCGTCCCCGCAGTTCAGTCGATAGTCAGGGCGCTCCGTCCCCGCTTCAGTCAATAGTCAGGGCGCTCCGTCCCCGCAGTTCAGTTGATAGCCAGGGCACTCCGTCCCCGCTTCAGTCGATAGTCAGGGCGCTCCTTCCCGGCAGTTCAGTCGATAGTCAGGGCGCTCCGTCCCCGCAGTTCAGTCGATAGTCAGGGCGCTCCGCCCTCGCAGTTCAGTCGATAGCCAGGGCACTCCGTCCCCGCTTCAGTCCATAGTCAGGGCGCTCCTTCCCGGCAGTTCAGTCGATAGTCAGGGCGCTCCGTCCCCGCAGTTCAGTCGATAGTCAGGGCGCTCCGTCCCCGCAGTTCAGTCGATAGTCAGGGCGCTCCGTCCCCGCAGTTCAGTCGATAGTCAGGGCGCTCCGTCCCCGCAGTTCAGTCGATAGTCAGGGCGTTCCGTCCCCGCAGTTCAGTCGATAGTCAGGGCGCTCCGTCCCCGCTTCAGTCCATAGTCAGGGCGCTCCGTCCCCGCAGTTCAGTCGATAGTCAGGGCGCTCCGTCCCCGCAGTTCAGTCGATAGTCAGGGTGCTCCGTCCCCGCAGTTCAGTCGATAGTCAGGGCGCTCCGTCCCCGCTTCAGTCGATAGTCAGGGCGCTCCGTCCCCGCAGTTCAGTCGATAGCCAGGCGCTCCGTCCCCGCAGTTCAGTCGATAGTCAGGGCGCTCCGTCCCCGCAGTTCAGTCGATAGTCAGGGCGCTCCGTCCCCGCAGTTCAGTCGATAGTCAGGGCGCTCCGTCCCCGCAGTTCAGTCGATAGTCAGGGCGCTCCGTCCCCGCAGTTCAGTCGATAGTCAGGGCGCTCCGTCCCCGCAGTTCAGTCGATAGTCAGGGCGCTCGGTCCCCGCTTCAGTCAATAGTCAGGGCGCTCCGTCCCCGCTTCAGTCAATAGTCAGGGCGCTCCGTCCCCGCAGTTCAGTCGATAGTCAGGGCGCTCGGTCCCCGCTTCAGTCAATAGTCAGGGCGCTCCGTCCCCGCAGTTCAGTCGATAGCCAGGGCACTCCGTCCCCGCTTCAGTCAATAGTCAGGGCGCTCCTTCCCGGCAGTGCAGTCGATAGTATGTCAAGGCTCGGCCGCGGCAGGCCTACCAGACCGGTCGATAAGGCATGACTTATACATGGCCGAAACTTCGCGCCATGACCACCCACCAGTCACTGGCGGATCTAGGGTTCGAGAATGGGGGGGGGGGATAAAATTTCGCTCCGCTTCATCAGCGAAAAAGTTGTTGACCGGGAGGGGGGGGGGCGGATGGAGTCGGGTCGTCAGCGCGAAACGTCTTTGAGTGGTGGGTGGTGTCGGGTCCTCAAAGCGAAAGTATTGACCAGGGGGATTTTTTCTTCCTAATGATCACTTCTTACAGCCAATGCAGGAATACGCGGGGCGGGTGACATCCTTGTATTGAATGCCCACCATGTTCCTGCGGAGGCAGTTGCCCCGAATGCCCCCCCCCCCCTGGATCCGCCAATAGTAAAAACCAGAAGAATTTTTTTTTTACCTCTTCTGTCACTTTAAAAAAAATTTGTAGCTGAGTTCATGCTGAGTCTGATCTTGACTAGTTAGAAATGCTAAACATTATGAGACCTCTACTCTTAGCACCCATAAAATGCACCGGGATAGGTACCTAAGCATGGTGCAAAATAGATGTCAGATTAAAAATTGGTACCTGAAATTACTTGAGTCTGGATATGACCTTAGGCCAAAGTAGCCATACCAAGCTATAGTAATTCAAAATGACCATGAGAATGAAAAATATAAACTTTACCTACACATTCACAAAGTGTGACTTTTATTTGGCTACATGTTTACAGGGAAAAGGAAAACAACGATACCCAAGTCCCAGTCACAATTCCTCAAATGCTGTCGAAATGCGTTCCACGCCCGCTATTCAGCGCTATGAACTTTGGCGCCAAAACGAGACGTTTTTTTTAAAACTTATGTTGGTTGTAGGAATCGTTCCAGATCGAAAATAGCGCCAGACGTGCCACGCATATTTGGAAATGTTGAATACAAAGTCAAGACCCATCATACTTAATATTAGGGAGCCACAAGTCAGTGAACACTCAAGATATTGCTTTGAAATTTGGTTTGGGCATCGTCCATACCTGGTTCTCCAATATATACTCCGGCTTTTCATATGATTTGATATTTGATATGATTTTATGAGAGAGAAAACCAAATTGGAGAAAAAAATCCACAAAATCAAAACTTCCAAACATATTCAAAAACCGGAATGCATATTGGAGAACGAAGTATAGATAATACCTAAACCGAATTTCAAAGCAATATCTTTAGTTTTGGCTGACTTATGGCTACTTAAGTATGATGTTGGTTTGGGTTTTGTATTCGACATTTCCAAATATGCACGCGCCACTTTCTCTCCTGCTACCAAAATGCTACAAAATACAGGAAATACGAACGAGGGAAAAAATAACGATTTTTTTTGCTCGCAAGAAGTTATTTTTCGCAGTCAGTACCCATTTTTCATCGCCAGTTTCAGCGGATTTTTTTTTGGGGGGGGGCTAATTTCTATTGCCGCCCACGTCGAGCGTGGGATGGGGGGGGGGGCTTTTGCCCCTGCCGTCCCCCCACCTGGATCCGCCACGTCGGGACAAGCCCGTGACGATTTCATAGACGGCAGGCTGTGGTTGACAGAGACCCTGTTCCCGTGGCGCCTCTAACCTCATCCAAGTTGCTCCGACTTGCAACTCTCCTATGCTATTACACAGATAGTTGCAAGTTGGAGCATCTTGGAGGAGGTTAGAGAAAGTTAGAGGCGCCACTGGAACAGGCTCAATGTTTCTGGCCCGGGGAGTTTTTTTTTAATATGGTAGCCTTGACCGGGATCGTTGCCCATGCCGGCCGAGCGCCGTCTGGTGAGCTAGACTGCGCCGCATAACACGACACCGCCCGCGGCCACGACCCAGGACCGCGGCCACGACCGGCGTATGGCCGTAACACGCGCACGGCTGTTACGTGCTTTAACACGACACCGCCCGCGGCCACGACCCAGGACCGCGGCCACGACCGGCGTATGGCCGTAACACGCGCACGGCTGTTACGTGCTTTAACACGACACCGCCCGCGGCCACGACCCAGGACCGCGGCCACGACCGGCGTATGGCCGTAACACGCGCACGGCTGTTACGTGCTTTAACACGACACCGCCCGCGGCCACGACCCAGGACCGCGGCCACGACCGGCGTATGGCCGTAACACGCGCACGGCTGTTACGTGCTTTAACACGACACCGCCCGCGGCCACGACCCAGGACCGCGGCCACGACCGGCGTATGGCCGTAACACGCGCACGGCTGTTACGTGCTTTAACACGACACCGCCCGCGGCCACGACCCAGGACCGCGGCCACGACCGGCGTATGGCCGTAACACGCGCACGGCTGTTACGTGCTTTAACACGACACCGCCCGCGGCCACGACCCAGCACGAGCTGAGAGCCAGCGTGTAGGGCAGTCTCTGGTCAGAAAATGGCGTGATGCGTCGAAATACAGCAGCAAACAATCAGGAAAGTGTCGTGAGCATGGTGCAGTGCATGACTGATGCTCCAGTGTTACGTGCTTTAACACGCGCACGGCTGGGGGTCTGCGCCAACCACGAACGGCCGGGGGGAGGGAGGGTGTGTGTGATTCCACAGCCCCCCCCCCCACACCCTAAGATATCAAACATCACGCATTGTGACACGCGGAAAACGGCGTTAGATAGCTCGAGACAAGTTCTATCGAAAGTATATCGGTATGTTTTATGTCAGGTATGTTTTATGTCAGGTATGTTTTATGTCAGGTCAATATTATATTGGTCATCAGAGGTCATCAAAGGTCAGATTTTGCTGTTTAATGAATTCGCTCCAGAAACCCCAAATATCTCAGGAATTATGATATCTAGGAACAACTGGAAAAAAATCAATGGACAGCTCTTGAAAAATGCAATCGCCATCGTTTCCTCAAATTTTATCTCAGGTTAATAGTTTAGGCTCCAGAGGTCATCAAAGGTCAAAAAGGCTATTTTTGGAGCAAAGCTGTTTTTCGCAAATAACATTTTACCTAATCCAGATAGGGCAATAAGTTTGATAGTGTTTACCTCGTCAAGGCGCTTATAATCATATTCATGTTGACCAGGTTAAGGTCAACCGTGAAATTTGACCTCATGTCAAGGTCCAGCGGTGACCGTAGTAGGTCCTATTGCATTTTGGGAGACGTGTATCGATGCGGTAAACACATTGGTACCAGTTTCACTTATCTATCTTCATTTTGTCGAGAGTTATTGACAAACAAGTGTTGGTAACCTCAGCTGACCTCGGATGACCCTGTATGGGTCACTTGAACAAAAATGGCATATGGGTCATCCAAAATGGCCTATTATAACATGATCCATAAGGAATTGGGCTGTTAATATCCTCGGAATAGGAATAATTTGAATATTTCCCCATTGACTTATAATGGGGAGGTCACGAAATTGACCAGACCTTAGGTCACCGATATACAAACAAAAATCCAAGGATAGACGAATTTTAGGTACCTATGAACTTAGGAAATCCTGTAAGTTTGAAACTGATCGGCCAAAAACTGTGGCTGTGGTATGCCCACAAAAGTTTTGGAGGTGGGGTCACGTGATCTGGCCTGGTGACCTGACCTGAGATTACCAGAGGTAAATTTGTTTAGACTATATGAATAATTGATGCCCAAACAGCTGTGCCAAATTTGGCGGTACTGCGCGACGCCGTTTTTCCGATATTCATGACAAACCAGAGGACGGCTGAAATTACCCCTCTCCCCCTCCAGCCGTGCGTCTGTTAAGTTTAACATTTGTGAGTGTGGTTATTCGAGTACCATGTTTTGTTTTTGCAAGCCGTAAACCCACATTACTGTCGATTATACCTACTCTCGACCGGAGAGGTCTAAGGGGTACATTTAGGGCCGGGTAGGTCTGTGGGATCTTGCCAATGTTTCTTTCTATTTTTATTTGACGATTTTGCGATCGTGATATCACTGTATCACCTCGCATCACTCGTATGGTGATGTGGAATCACATCACTCGTATGGTGATGTGGAATCACATCACTCGTATGGTGCTGTGGAATCACATCACTCGTATGGTGATGTGGAATCACATCACTCGTATGGTGATGTGGAATCACATCACTCGTATGGTGATGTGGAATCACATCACTCGTATGGTGATGTGGAATCACATCACTCGTATGGTGATGTGGAATCACATCACTCGTATGGTGCTGTGGAATCACATCACTCGTATGGTGATGTGGAATCACATCACTCGTATGGTGCTGTGGAATCACATCACTCGTATGGTGATGTGGAATCACATCACTCGTATGGTGATGTGGAATCACATCACTCGTATGGTGATGTGGAATCACATCACTCGTATGGTGATGTGGAATCACATCACTCGTATGGTGATGTGGAATCACATCACTCGTATGGTGCTGTGGAATCACATCACTCGTATGGTGATGTGGAATCACATCACTCGTATGGTGCTGTGGAATCACATCACTCGTATGGTGATGTGGAATCACATCACTCGTATGGTGATGTGGAATCACATCACTCGTATGGTGATGTGGAAATGTGGGCTTAATGAAGGGAGTAGTCTTGGGATCGAAGGTAATAGCAACGTTGTTCAAGGTAAACTTACGACAGCCGTAAAGTCGGAAACATGTGACAACAAAATAAGACTCCTTGTTATATAGGAATTGGCATGAATAAGAAATCAAGCCACTAAATGCCACTCACTGCACTCTGCGGCAGGCCTGTTTAGTCTTCTTTTCGAAAACAGTATTAGTTCACTCACCTCTTGTCCCCATGTGGTGTACATTTTACGAGCATCTTTCATCTTGATGACCTGGCCCAAGTCCTGGAGGACGTCTTCAAACCGCTGAGTTGTCTTCAAGTTGACTAGTACGTAGCTCTGTAACAAAAGCGCATTGATGTGTATATTGTTTACCAATATGTGACCGAAGAGTCATTTCTTTAACACTGGTATTATATTATTGTTCATTTTTGTCGGAAAAACTCAGTGTTTTTTTGTTTTAATTACAAAAGACCAATATTTCGGTACATCTTGCTGTACCTTCCGCAGGGTCAACATGCACAAATCGGCCACATCGACAAAACGACAACGACATCGAAAATTAAAAAACATCCGACAACAACGAACAATAATATTGCCTACCATTAAACTTGACTAGGAACGTACCTAATTCAGCAACACTGAAACCGAATAGTTGAGGAATTAATAAAATACTTAGTTTATGTAAATGCTTTGATGTCCGATGATTTTTGCAATTACATATCCCTGAAATATTCATCATTGGATTGTTATATTAGCCGTTTTCCCGAAGGATTATTACGCTGAAAAGAAAAGAAAAGTTTCTGAGAAGTTTTGGTATAGAAGTCTTAGTATATTATATATTCCAAGACATAAATGACTGACTTAGGCGATATTATCACTATTCAATAATTATGGAAACATGTATTGAGCTCATAACAAGTTTATGATACAAAATTGGCCGTGACGAAAGAACATATGCGTCTAGAGTCCATTCGTTCAGTTTAGCATACCGTCATACTAGTTACTAAATCTGGCAGCGTCATAGATCACAGGTATGTCTGCGTATGCACACTGATGTGCCCGCATCGATTCGTCGCCGCTTCCGTCCCGCGTGCCGCACGCATATTTACAAAGCCAGGTCGCACAAGCCGGCCGCCGGATTGGGCCGTATTGGGCGAGTCCATTGCGGCCAATAGCATCACACGCCACATCATTTTCTGAACCGTTCTGTAGTTTTGACAAGTTTCAGTCGGTAGAGATCTGGCATCACAAATGACCTATCAATGCTTATGCTAATGACCTAATGGCCACCAAACCCCATTTTTTTTTTCAACATATTATATTCTTACCAACATATTACAAAATTCTGAGGGACATTTCAAGCCAAAATCGCGTGTAAAAGTTATGTAGTTAAGGAATGGATTGTCGAACTAAGACTTCTATAGCAAAACTTCTCAGAACTTTTCTTTTCTTTTCAGCGCAATAATCCTTCGTGAAAACGGCTATTGTAAAACGACAAAAGAAGAACAATTAAGTAAGACATAGTACCAAGTGGAGTCAACTGGTCATAACCCGAAGTCTTCGTGGTACACGCTGTCACTTGCCGGCAGATCTAGATCATTAGATCACATAGACGGAGGCAGAGCATTACAGTACGGTGAAGTTCATATCAATCATCGTCTTTCCAAAATCATAACCAAACTGCGCTATGTCTCCAGCATTTTGTTTTTCGTCTCGCGACATGCAATCAGGGGTGGAGTTTCCTATTCAAATGGTGGGGCGACTGCCCCACCAACGTTATGTTTTGCCCCACCAACTTTTGTCAGATTTGAAGGTTTCCTGGCGTTGAAATGGCCATTTTTCATCTGAACATTGCAAACAATCAGCCTATATGATATTTTGCCCCACCATCTTTTTCTGAAAAGCTCCACCCATGCATACAATAGAACATATGAGCAAGAGCAATGTTCTTTTTATAAGAAAAGGTGATACAACACAATCGCCTCTCAGATGTGTTATTGTGCCGTGTTTCGTGTGGCCTTGTGCGATTGCTATTCACGAGCTGGGTGTCGCAACGCGCCGTCAGTGAGCGATCACGTCACTCTGACCAGCTCTCTACAATGCGTGCAGGCTGTGACCCTTCTGTGTTCTGAGAAACGTGTGTGTGTACTTGTGACTTTTGGCTGTCTAGATAAATAAATCAGTCAGGTTAATGGTGCTGGTGACACCACATGCATCGCGGGACACACGCGCACACACCTGTATCGATTTGTCGAGGTTGTTGATGATCTTGATCTTGCAGCCGTCTCCGGAGCGGCGACCGCCGTGCTTCCCGGACCCGGAGCCAGATCCGGAGCCGGAGCCGGGGTTGCTCTTGCCGAACACCCGCTTCACGACTGGAGAGAGCGGCTTCACGTAGTGGCGCGGTTTCCTTGGACTGAGATCGCCGGCCTCCGGCTGAGCCCTCTTCATGCCGTACGGAGCTTTCTGCAGCAGGCCGTCAGGACAGGTCATGTGACAAGTCTCGAGGACTGTAACTGTATACACAAAATCGGACGGACATACCTAGGGTCAGTCAGGCGCAGACGGTGGCGGCCAGCGCTGCTGTCAGAGCATTGTAGCACGTTTCCCCGGGAAAACGCGCCACCACTTGCGATTGCATGTCTGCAGCGACAACATCTCACCTATGGGTGTCTGCTACAGTATGTCTGCAAGCGACAACATCTCACCTATGGGTGTCTGCTACAGTATGTGTCATGGTTAATATTCAAAACGATCATCAATGTGTGAAAGGCGGTACTACATACAATTGAAGTGTGCTATTCGGAGAACAAAAATTATAATTGAAGAAAAACGTGATATGCATTTGTCATGGTGAGAGTCTAAGTTTAATCCAATCAACCCATTCCCAATCAACCCAATCCCAATCAACCCAATCCCAATCAACGTCGCATGAATGGAACGCAAGCATATAGTCAGAAAGAACTGCACAGATTATACTGTCACTGCCACTGAATGGGTTTGCAGAGTATTGAAACGTAGACATCCGCTGCTGAACTGTGCCCGTCATCCGCCTCAGACTCACATGTTCGCCGACTCTCGTCTCGAGCGCCAGGTTGTCGTGCCGATCTCGCAGGTCTGCGACTGTACCGCCCCTGTGGCCTGCTCTGTGACCTGTGTGCCCCCCTCCGTGACCTGTGTGCCCCGCTCCGTGACCTGTGTTCCCCGCTCCGTGACCTGTGTGCCCCCCTCCGTGACCTGTGTTCCCCCCTCCGTGGACTGTGTGCCCCCCTCCGTGGCCTGTGTGCCCGCCTCCGTGACCCGACGGACCGAACTCCGGCTCCGGCTCGAGCCCGGCCCGAGTGCGGCAGCAGGAGCAGCGCGCGTTCCGGTGCCCGACGCCGCTGTAGAGCCGCGCAAACACCGACATGGGCCGCGCCGACGGTGGCGCCGCCCTGGTGTCGACCTGGCGCCAGGCGGCAGACGGCACCGGCTCCTCGAGCGAGGCCTCGGACGACTCGGCCGACTCATCGGGCGGCGTCAGTGGCGGCGGCTCGGACACGGCCAGGAAGTGACGCGAGAACGGGGCTGACGTGGCCGGACGCCGCGTAGCGTCGAAATCCGTCACCGTAATGACGACCATTACACAGCAGCGCGTCGACACTACAGTGCACTGGGAGAGCTCAGATTGGAACTCAGACCTCAACTCAGCTCAGCTCAGATCGCCTCAACTCAGATCTCCGCTCGGTTCCGACCACTTCTGTAACAACTCTAACGCTTCTCGTGTTCAGCGCTTCAGTTCAGACCCATCTAAACACTCGGTTGACTGAGGACAACAAACGAAGTCGTCGGAGAGCGGATACTGAGCTCGGCACTTCCCCTCCGCCCCTGCCTCCTGAGCACTCCCCCCGGCTGGGAGGCGCGGCGGCGCGGCCTGCGCAGCGTTGGCGACGGCAGCGCCTGGAGCGAGGAGGAGCGACTTTCAGCGCGACTGCAGCGCGCCTCCGACGTCCCCAGAGAGCGCGAGGTCGGAGCGGAGGTCAGCGGGGCGGCCGACAGCGGCGGCAGCGGCCGAAGCGGTGTGGCGGCGAACCGCCGCTGGTAGCGCTCGCTCTGACTGATCCAGTCCCAGACGCGTCGCTGTCGCACCTGCTCCAGACTGTCCAGCACGCGGAACGCCGGCCCTGGCCGCTCCACACGCTGCGGGATCGCCGGCAGAGGGCGCCGCTTCTGCAGGCTGCTGGTGACTCTCAGCTGAGACGGCGGCGGAGGCGGAGGCGGAGGCGGCGGCGGCGGCGGAGGCGGCGGAGGAGGCGCCAGCTCCTTCAGTGCCGGCGGCGACGGCGGCGGTGGACGGCGCTCGATATTCCCGAGCTTAACTCGCCTCGAGTTTCGGTAGGCGGTGACGTCGAAGTAGCGGTTGGTGCGTCCCGGTGGCCGGTAGGCGATCCTCCCTCGTAACACTGTTCCTCCTGCCTCGGTCATCGGCGCCGTCCGCTGCGCTGCCCACCCGCCGCACTCCGCTCGCCTGCCGGTGCAGCACCGGCCGCCGGCACTCTGACCACCCTCCACCGATCTGTTTACACTCGGTGTTGACTGGTTACCGCCGTGGGAGATAAGATCGCCCCGGGCCGATCGACGTGGTCCCGGTAATGACGGCCGGCTGCGATTGGGTGACGGCTGACCTCGCCGTCTGGCGGGGTGATGCGATCAGGCGCGCCGCGGACCGGCGCTGGACGAGGGAGCGCAGACTGCGTGCAACTGAAGTGAGGTTCCACTGCGGCGACTGAGGGACACTCCACTAACAGAGGCGGAGCCAGTCGGACGGACAGGGGGGGGGGGGGACATTGGAGATTAATGTCTGGTCCAGGAGCAGTATACAATGATACTGGCTCAGAATTGTTCTAGATACTTTTCCCATTGAATGGTGAGTGTGAGCGGTGGGGCGCAGTTCCGCTCCTGGGCGCGCCGTTGTCGTACAAAATGGGCGCTCTCGATGTTTGTGCTGGAAGCTGCCTAACGAGCTATTGACACTACCGGCATGGAGTGGGTGGCTAATTGGCCAGAGGTTGCCGTCTTCAGCTGACCACCTACAGTTGACTGTCTACCGTTGACCACCTACAATCGACCACCTACAGTTGACCACCTACAGTTGACCACCTACAGTTGATCACCTACAGTTGACCACCTACAGTTGACCACCTACAGTTGACCACCTACAGTTGACCACCTACAGTTAACCGTTGCCAGTTGGCCACCGACAGACACCAATCTACAACTGACCACCTGCCGCTGCCTATCTACAGTTGATACCCTATAGTCGACCATCTACAGTTGACCATCTACAGCTGACCACCTACAGTTGACTAACAACAGTTAACCGATCTACAGCTGACCATCTACAGATCGCATACAGTTGACCATCTACAGACCGCATACAGTTGACCATCTACAGACCGCATACAGTTGACCATCTACAGACCGCATACAGTTGACCATCTACAGACCGCATACAGTTGACCATCTACAGACCGCATACAGTTGACCATCTACAGACCGCATACAGTTGACCATCTACAGACCGCATACAGTTGACCATCTACAGACCGCATACAGTTGACCATCTACAGACCGCATACAGTTGACCATCTACAGACCACATACAGTTGACCATCTACAGACCGCATACAGTTGACCATCTACAGACCGCATACAGTTGACCATCTACAGACCGCATACAGTTGACCATCTACAGACCGCATACAGTTGACCATCTACAGACCGCATACAGTTGACCATCTACAGACCGCATACAGTTGACCATCTACAGACCGCATACAGTTGACCATCTACAGTTGACGACATACCATTAACCGCTTACAATTGCCTTCCTACAGTTGCCTTCCTACAGTTGCCTTCCTACAGTTGCCTTCCTACAGTTGCCTTCCTACAGTTGCCTTCCTACAGTTGCCTTCCTACAGTTGCCTTCCTATAGTTGCCTTCCTACAGTTGACCACCAGCACTTAACACTGCCACACCGACCCAAACATTGGCTGGAATATCGCCTCGCAAACAACTAGTTTCAAAGAACGATTGATTTCAACACTAGCCCGAAAGTCGACCAGGTTTTCGGGTGCGAACCCTAACCGTTAATGGATTGGTGTGACGCCAGCCCCAGCACCGATTCAAAGACTGAACTGCGCACCGAGTCGATTATCAGCACACCAACCCCCGAACACCGCCCCTTATAAGGGTATACCCAGAGGCCAGACTACCAACTACTGACCTCCGAACACCACCCCTTACCCAGAGGCCAGACTACCAACTACTGACCTCCGAACACCACCCCTTACCCAGAGGCCAGACCCCCAACTACTGACCTCCGAACACCACCCCTTACCCAGAGGCCAGACTACCAACTACTGACCTCCGAACACCACCCCTTACCCAGAGGCCAGACCCCCAACTACTGACCTCCGAACACCACCCCTTACCCAGAGGCCAGACCACCAACTACTGACCTCCGAACACCACCCTTATCCCGACTACCGATCACGACTGTTAGCTAGCGTCAAACACTGGATACCGGATACCGGACATCCAGAACAGGTTAGTAACACTGCAGAGAAGCAGAGCTAGAGGGACAAATCTCGGATGAAGTCTCTGTGTGCTCACCGTAAAACTGAAACAAATCTTATTTTTCTGTCAAACAAATCGCATGTAGTTTTAAGAATTGAAAAATAATGAGCATTACCATGGCAAGTGGAACACCATCCATCTTTCTGAAAATATTTCATCATAGTCTCTTCCATCATTTCAATAAGAAACTTCTCTTTTCTTTTTGGTGTGTTTACGCGTGTGTTCTTGTTTGCTTGTGTGTGTACTGTGCATGTATGTGTATGTTCGTGTGACTTTCAGGCACGCCATTATTACTCGTGTTAAACTAATCTGCAGATGTGAACACTGGAAGTAACTCAGCCTCCGTCTCACCTGGAACTTGGAGGTGGACGAGGCGACGTAGCTCGAGCCGTCCGCCAACTCGTCAATGTTCTTCACCCGAGAGCCGTCCGTGTTGAAAATATGCCGAATTCCTGATGACAATTCAGGCCCGTGCAGGCCTAATGAGCCTGAAACAAGCAGAGCAGAAGGATTAGCTGGCGGAATCGTTACGGTAATACATATGGATGATACAGGGACGGGAACGGAACGGAACGGGAACGGAACGGGAACGGAACGGGAACGGAACGGGAACGGAACGGGAACGGAACGGGAACGGAACGGGAACGGAACGGGAACGGAACGGAAACGGAAACGGAAACGGAAACGGACACGGACACGGAAACGGAAACGGAAACGGGAACGGAACGGGAACGGAACGGGAACGGAACGGGAACGGAACGGGAACGGAACGGGAACGGAACGGGAACGGAACGGAATTGGGACGGAAACGGGACGGAAACGGGACGGAAACGGGACGGAAACGGGACGGAAACGGGACGGGAACGGGAACGGAACGGAAACGGAACGGGACCGAAACGGTACCGGAACGGGACCAGAACGGGACCGGAACGGGACCGGAACGGGACCGGAACGGGACCGGAACGGGACCGGAACGGGACCGGAACGGGACCGGAACGGGACCGGAACGCGACCGGAACGCGACCGGAACGGGACCGGAACGGGACCGGAACGGGACCGGAACGGGACATGAACGGGACAGGAACGGGACAGGCACGGGACAGGAACGGGATCAGAACGGGACCGGAACTGGACCGGAACGGGACCGGAACGGGACCGGAACGGTACCGGAACGGGACCGGAACGGGACCGGAACGGGACCGGAACGGGACCGGAACGGGACCGGAACGGGACCGGAACGGGACCGGAACGGGACCGGAACGGGACCGGAACGAGACCGGAACGGGACCGGAACTGGACCGGAACGGGACCGGAACGGGACCGTAACGGGACCGGAACGGGACCGGAACGGGACCGGAACGGGACCGGAATGGGACGGTAACGATTTGTTTTTATTTTAAAGTCACTTACCACCCGAGCCTAAAGTCATTCCATTCAGAATTCCATTACACGAAGAGACACACCACCACGCCAGAATAGGCTCCAATCGCTTGATAAAACTCAAATTCCACTTTTGTATTGCGTACCGAGACTCACAAGAACCAGCTTACAGTTCACTGAGGCACACGTGGCCGTCTAAGACTCACCGCTTCCCATGGCGACTCCAACCAAGACCTTCGCCTGATGGTTCCATCGATCCGACAGGAGCCCCTCCCCGTTACCCTAGTTACGGCATATTGTTTACGCAGCTGTCGCGTCACAGAGCGATACTTTATCAGCTGTTTATCAATGCAGCTATCGGAAGACGGAGACCATGGTCCCAGCATAACGCACATGCATTATTTAATATATAGTTAATAATATCAATTACATATTAATTAATAGGTCACAAATATAGGTCACCAGGAAACCATTGGACACCTCGGCCATCCTGACAACATTATGGAAACCAGTAAAGAAGTGGCCAAAGAAATGTTGAGGCGTTGTTGAAGGGAATAGTTCACCTTTAACATGGGGTTTTGAACTGAGATAGCAGATTTGTAGAGCAGATTGAAAAACGGGTTGTGGTGAAATAATTACCTCGCTACGCTAAGTAATTTCGACACAGGACTAATGAGCCCCTTTTAGAAGACGCTGTTTCGTGCCCCGATCGGGGCACGAAACTTGTTTCGGGTCCTCAACAGAGTTCGCCACGGGCCGGGCTGGGTCATGGGCTATGGGCCGGGCCTGGGTCGGGCCTCAACCTTAAGGAAATCACCGGACTCTGGACGGGCCTGGTCTGATAATGTTGAAGTAATGCGCGCAAACTTAGGTCAGAGCTTAAACATATATTAACCAGCAGTTCACTTCCACAACAACACACTGTTGCTGTAGCTGTGGCTTTTTTGGTTAGCATAGTTGGTTCATTGTTTCACATTTATAGTATACAAGTAAATATGCTAGGGTAATGATTGCAAATTTTGTGAAAATAATGATATGCTTAATCTGGACGGGCCGGACTGGGCCTGGGCCTCAATATTACTAATTTGACTGGGCCTGGTCCGGGCCTGGGCTTGGTGTTCATGGGCCCGGGCCGGGCCGGGCTGGGGGTTGGTGTTCATGGGCCCGGGCTGGGCCGGGCTGGGGGTTGGTGTTCATGGGCCCGGGCCGGGCCGGGCTGGGGGTTGGTGGGCCCGGGCCGGGCCGGGCTGGGGGTTGGTGGGCCCGTGACGAATACTGGTCCTGACAACGGTTGTTTAGGTTACAAGCAGCCTGTGTATATATGCCTAAAGTCCGTCGTTATTGTGTGCAATAGTTTCCATATCCAAGCTACCATATGCATGACGTCATAATTGTCAGGAAGATGTGTATGGCCATGAAGGAAAAAGAGAAATATACCCATTTTTCGACGGATATCCATCTATCGTCCAAACAAATGCCATATTTGTTTGTTTTTTCTTCAACTCCAAATAACCCGTATAGACAAATTTCAAGACAACTTTCAAGGCGGCCTATTCCGTTTAAAGGACGAGTATCCGTCGTGGGCTCCCATCGCTGATTGGCTGTCCAAATGTTTCAAATGAATCGTTTTTACCAGCCTACCAAACTTGATCGATGTCACTGAAGCGGATCGGAAGCTATTGAGAATAATAGAGAGGTGAACGACCAGTTTGTGGCGTCCTGTCATTGCTATTAATACATTTTTGCAAGGTTTCGTTTTTTCGAGGTGGTAGTTTTTTTTGGAAAGGAGGACCAAAATCGATGTACCAAGTCTCTTTTTAAGGTCCGTGGAACATGTTTTGAGTGGGTTTTTTATTTTCGGAAAAGCGCATTTCATAGATCACCTAGTGACGTCCCCGAGGAGACGGTTAGGTGGGTGCCGGTTAGGTGGAAGGATGCATGTGTTGTACCACTGTACAAAAAGGGTGACCGGCGCGATCCTGCGAATTTTAGGCCAATTTCTATTACCAGTGTGCCTGGAAAACTTTGTGAAAAATGTGTTTCTGTTCAACTTTCATCCTACATTGACCAAAACCATGTATTGTGTGACAACCAACACGGATTTCGAGGTAATCATTCGACTGAAACTGCGATGATTGATACACTTAATTTTCTTTCATCTAAAATGGAAAATGGTCATGTATCCACTCTTCTAGCGGCTGACACATCCCGTGCCTTTGATAGCGTTGAGCATACATGTTTGTTAGATAAATTAGGATGGTATGGCGTGGACAGGCATTGGTTCGAGGACTGGCTGAGAAATAGGTGTCAGAGCATCCAGGGCAGCGGCGCCGGGCCATTACCAGTGACGCATGGGGTAATTCAGGGATCATTACTAGGACCAAAATTGTTTTTGATGTTTACTAACGATCTTGCAGCACATTTACCATTTGGCAAGCAGGTGATGTACGCTGATGACGTACAGTTCTTAGATTCCGACCTGGTTGAGAACTTGGCATCACTAAAGGAGCGTATGGAAAGCACACTCGACGTTGCTCTTCTCTGGTTCACTCAAAATCGACTTAAACTTAATCCTAGTAAAACAGAGCTGCTGTTTGTCAAACCGAAGCAGAAAAGATGCAAATCCTTGACAATAAAATTTGGTGACGCAGAGATAAATCCATCTCCACACGCAAAAATTATCGGTGTATACGTTGACTCGTCGTTGTCATGGGAAAAACAAGTGTCTCAGGTCACCCGTCGCTGTTTCTATGTTCTCGTCGGTTTATCTAAATTGAGACACAGAATACCTTTCGAAACTAAGAAACTACTGATTCAGGCATTCGTGTTCCCCCATTTGCATTATTGTCTGACTGTATGGGGCGGTTGTTCTGCCACACTGCGTCATCGGGTGCAGAAGGTTATACATTTTGGAGCACGCATCGTCACTGGACTGTCCCGGCGTGAGCATATCACTCCTGCCCTGGAATCGTTAGGGTGGGATCGGCTTGACGGCATGTTGGAGGAGCGTGATGCGGCCATGTTGCGCAGACTGATGTCGCCCGGCGCGCCGCCGGCGCTTGCCGATCTCGTACGGAGTCGGTCCGATGTGTCGGTTAGGGCCACTCGTGGAACTCGTGGAGGTCATCTGGAACTCCCAAGAGTGCGGACAGAGCGTGGCAAACGCACATTTCCGTTTAGAGCCGTGAGTGTGTGGAATGCGCGCAAGGGTCGCCTGTGATTAGCGTCTGCAGACCTGGGAACAATTAACACCATTTTAGATAGATTTATGCATTGTGTACCCATTTCATTTTTATTCTCATGTTCATGACGTGAGGGCAGAAAAGCCATGTTTTATGGAGTCCCTTAATAAACCCGACTATGACCGGAGGTAAACTCGTGTGGAGCTGGCTGTCCGCCGTACGACGGCGGACAACCAGCTCCAGCTGCCCAGAGTGCGCACTGAATCTGCCCGTCTTAGCTTTCTTTATCGAGCGACGAGTACATGGAATGAGCTTTCCCTGGATGCGAGACAGCCCACACACCTGCGCGTGATGGGTCGAGAGGAGGCTGACTCACGATTGCAGACGAGTACGAACGCAGGTGGCTTATTTGTGGTGTAACGATCTCCTAACTGTTATATTCGCTGTTTTGTAAGCGCCTTGTTTAACGTGTGTTTAACAATCATTCGAGTTGATCGGACGACGACGATATGTGTGCTTTGCTATTATGTATCTAACGTGGAAACCATATAACCCATTGCAAGGAGGTTCCTAATTGACTATCCGTATCCGTATTCTGTATCTGTAAACAAATTAACAGGAGTGGGACAATTGATAGGCTAACAGTTGTGCCAACAATGGCGGCGCCAAATGCCGTCTTTTTCCGCTATTTACAAAAAAATAAGGGGGAGAATATCCGCCCGTGTTGTTGCGTGTGTTAACGTCTGCCAAACATATTTGTCCCCTCCCCCACATAAAAATCACGGCGATGCCAATGTATGGATGTAGGTACACCTAAGGAATTGGAGTAATCAACCTTGAGTTTCTTCGGTCTCTTCATACTCTGCATGCCCAACGTGCCCAATCTGCCCCACGAGTTGGATCACATTACCACAATCATGGGGTAAGTTAAGCAATACGTAACATCTTATTTCGTGTCATTTTTAAAGTATAGCGTGGGTTTTGTGAAAATAGTTTGGTTTTATTTAGGGAAGGTTAGTTTTCGGCTCCTTCCAGTAGTTTTGAGCCTCTGGCTCGATTGGCTCACTGGATCCACCGTTGATTATTGAAGCCGTAGTTCCTATTAAATCAAAGCATGACATTTGAATCAGTATTGCGGTATAAACAACATGACCTTGGACATTGGAATTGGACTTAGTTATGAAAAGGGTGCAAGTACAGAAAGAAGTACCTACCTACTTTGTAGCAATACAAAATGAAATGTTAACAGTTAACACCTATGGTATGGCGTGAGTTGTTGGGCAAAAACACGTTTATCAAAATATTGTTGGGCAAAAACACGCAAAAACAAAACAAAAA
Organism: Chirona hameri; assembly: GCA_036785665.1. NCBI lineage: Eukaryota > Metazoa > Arthropoda > Thecostraca > Balanomorpha > Balanidae > Chirona > Chirona hameri. The sequence goes on along the minus strand of JAXIVJ010000087.1, from coordinate 69,593 downwards.
TGTGTTCCCATCAAAGTCATGCTTACGTCTTTTTGCCTTTGTGTGCTAGGTTTGGATCTCCCTCCCCCGCCCGTGGTTTTCCCTTAAAATAGGCTCTGTTACAACTAATGTGTTGGACTTTGGAGGAAATTTGTATGACAATGACACCCATCTTGCGGAACGCACAAGATACGTTATTCTTCAGTCGATGTAATGGATCTTTATGTTTTGCAAAAGGTGTAACCTATAACCTGATCCCAGACACCGAGAGTCACTGATCTGCGGTAGGTACTGCGGCCATCTTGGCTGGGGCCTATAGGAGGCTGCTTTGCTCTGCGGTACAGCATTCAGCAGGATCCTATTAGATTGCATCGATTTAAGAGACATCTATTGGCTGAACAGGAACTACTGAGCTGTGCGGCACAGCATGTATCAGGCGTTCGATTTAAAAGACATCTATTGGCTGAATAGGAACTACTGAGCTGTGCGGTACAGCATGCAAGCGTTTGATTTAAGAGACATCTATTGGCTGGGATAGGAACTACTGAGCAGTGCGGTACAGCATGCATCAGGCGTTTGATTTAAGAGACATCTATTGGCTGGGATAGGAACTACTGAGCAGTGCGGTACAGCATGCATCAGGCGTTTGATTTAAGAGACATCTATTGGCTGGATAAGAACTACTGAGCTGTGCGGTACAGCATGCATCAGGCGTTTGATTTAAGAGACATCTATTGGCTGAATAGGAACTACTGAGCTGTGCGGTACAGCATGTATCAGGCGTTTGATTTAAGAGACATCTATTGGCTGGATAGGAACAACTGAGCTCTGCGGTACAGCATGTATCAGGCGTTTGATTTAAGAGACATCTAGTGGCTGAATAGGAACTACTGAGCTGTGCGGTACAGCATGCATCATGCGTTTGATGTACAGTGTTCTGAAATTACTTTTTGAATACATGCAGAGAGGTAACAAAACTGCCAAAAAACATGTGAAAAGGTAACAAAAATATGAAAACCAAAATATATTTTAATTTTACTCAAGTACTACACAAATATGAAATAAGTGATCATCCAGAGGTGAAACTCCTCATCAAGATTGTAAGGAATATGACATAAGTTGATACCATTCAATATTTTTTCAATGTTAGCATAACCACATAAAATATCAATAGTTTCCTATTGATATTTTTTTCATTTTGAAATATACATTTAATAATATAACCAAGATATACACAATTCAGCAAGCATAGTGGTCCAGTTCACAGTTCAACTCAAGATTGTAAGGAATATTACAAAGATGATATAATTAAATAGTTTGCTCACAGTTGTAAACACATTTCAGGCAGCATTGCATTACAAAGTAGGATGCAGAGAAGCATACCCATATTTATACATATAGCAACTGCACAAAGTTCATAAATGTGTTATGAGGTGATCTGATAAAGACCAAAATATTCCAAAATATCCATGACAAAATATAGTTCAACTATTAGTCTATCATGTAAAAAACTGAAATTTAAAACTATTATTTCACTGAATTGATATAATTCAACTAATTATTGGTCAAGTGACGGGTTGTGCTCTAGCCTCTAGCATAACCCATCAAGTAAATAATTAGGGCAAAACAAATATTGTGGCAATACCGTCAACTGATGTAACCCTGGACAACCTGGACATCCTAACCTCAGACTTTTCATGCTATCAAATGTAAGCAATACAGACTCAGTAAAACACTGTGCAGCTGTATTGTCTGCACTCGAGTCTGATAGCATGAAAAGTCTGAGGTTAGGATGTGTCCGAAGATTAGGTTTTTACCCTATAAGCATGATTGACAAATGCCCTTATTTACCCATACATATTAACATGTGGAATTTCATTAATTAGTAGATTAATGACAATATAAGTTCCTAGCAATCACTTTGGAGAGACATTCCTAACATTCTTACTCCATGCATTACAATGTTTGGTCTGGTATGCCAAAGCTGAGTGGTACCCCACTTCTCTCAACTTATTGAATTATGGGAAGAAAAATAAGATAAGGGACAGCATATAAATACAACGAGGGTATTTACCTGCCGCCACTCCTACATCAGCATGCCCACACCAAACTACTTTCTGCATTACCTAGGGCAGCCTTTGTATGTAAGCTGCCTGGCCTCGGTGTTCTATTGCCCTGGCTGCCTCAAAGACGCCGGAGATTATTTTGTATAAACAGCGCCAGGTTAGCTGCATCCTTGCGGCAGCTAAATTATTGGCGCTGAATAATGCCCGCAAAAATTGTTACCTCCTCAGAAAACATCTCAACATAAATCATTTTGCAAGACTATTCATTGGACATTTCCGAGGTTAAAGTGGTTTTGGCTGGTGAAAAAAAAACATTGAAGTTTTTGGTAATGACCTGTTTTTGTGTGATAAATAAGCAGATGGTCTTATAGTAAAAACATGCCGGTATAATTTGTGTTACCTCCTCAGAATAACGATAGATTACAGAACAAATCTTCCAACTTGTAAAAACCAAAATAAGCCACGTAAATGATAACATTACTTGTAAATAATGCAAGTCGTTTGCAAAATAGTTTTTCAAGCCATTACAGTCTTTAAATATATTATTTCATGTCTGCAAAATGTATAGCAGCATGATAAGTATCACGGTGCACGAAGCAGGTCAAAATGGACCTATTGACATTATGCAAGGAAAACAAATAACCTAAAATACAGGAATTTATATTTGTCATCAAAAATGATACCAAAGCTTCTCCACAGACTATATAACACTATGCCACGTTTTTGTGCAAATCTGACCGCTAATGAATGAGTATATAAAACATGCCAGAAACATGCCAGAAACATGCCAATAGGTACCTCTTTCTTACCTCCTCTCCTCACCAGTGCAGTGGTTCAGAAGCCAGCAGGTGAACAAAGCTATCAATTGATCAACTATGTTTCGACGTGAAATGTAGGTAGGTAGTATGTATGGAGGTATCTGATCAAACATAAGGTATACAAATGTCATCAAATCACCTAAAGGTGACGCAGATAATAAAACCCAAATACTGCACAACGCTCAATCGAATGGCAAAAAGGGAGGCGAATGGGAGGTAACTATTTCAAATTAAGAGGTATTTTGGGAGGTAACTATTTTGGTAAATGCATGCCCATCTGCATGTAATTTTCCCAATTTCAGAACACTGTTGATGTAAGAGACATCTATTGGCTGAATAGGAACTACTGAGCTGTGCGGTACAACATGCATCAGGCTTTGATTTAAGAGACATCTATTGGCTGGATAAGAACTACTGAGCTTTGCGGTACAGCATGCATCAGGCGTTTGATTTAAGAGACATCTGTTCACCCCCACCAGTAACGGTTGGCAGCACTCGGGCATTTCGGCGTTAAAAACCTACTACATCATGGGGTTCCCATGATAAATCGATGATTTTCAGACGAGGCTGGCTCGTAATCTATGGTAGATATTTTAAATCTGACCTCTGGAACAGATAGCTACAAGCCTTAGCTACAACGTTTCTTTGTATCATTTTTAGATATTCCGGGTTTAAAGGGGTTAAATGGGCTTGGGGGTTAAAAATGTCGGAACGACCGCTGACAGCTTCCAAATACTACTACATTACTCAAATATACACTACTTCGACTACTACTTTGTAGTAGTATTTAATCAAATCGCTTCCAAATGCTACTACATATACTGCAAATACACTACTTTGACTACTACTTCGTATATTTGCTGGCATTTAATTCAATCAATAAAGATTTAACCTATGGAAAATACAAGTTATTGATAGCAAACAATACCTTTAATTTATAATAGACAAAACAATTACGATACTAATTATATCTTCTATAATTCATTTGGGTGTTACATTCCTTACTGTTCTACCCGTTGTTCTATTACCCTGCATATATTGGCTGGATAAGAACTACTGAGCTGTGCGGCACAGCATGTATCAGGCGTTTGATTTAAGAGACATCTATTGGCTGAATAGGAACTACTGAGCTGTGCGGCACAACGTGTATCAGGCGTTCGATTTAAGAGACATCTATTGGCTGGGATAGGAACTACTGAGCAGTGCGGTACAGCATGTATCAGGCGTTCGATTTAAGAGACATCTATTGGCTGGGATAGGAACTACTGAGCAGTGCGGTACAGCATGTATCAGGCAATTGATTTAAGAGACATCTATTGGCTGAATAGGAACTACTGAGCTGTGCGGTACAGCATGCATAAGGCGTTTGATTTAAGAGACATCTATTGGCTGAATATGAACTACTGTTGCTATGCGGCACAGCATATATCAAGCGTCCTCCTGTAACCACAAGCCATACAATTACCTTTAGAATGCATATGTACAGTGGCGTACCGAGTATCAGGTCATGTAGGTCATGACCTGGTCCTTTGGACCCGAGGCGCCCATGCAAAGCTGGCGCCCCTTCGATCAGTCACGACGCCCCTCTGGCCAGTGACGACGCCACTCCGACCAGTGAGGACGCTCCCCCGGCCAGTGACGGCACTCTTGCGGCCAGTGACGGTGCCCCCGGACAGTGATAGCGTCCCCTGCCATAGACGGCGCCTCTTCGGCCCGTGGCAGCGCCCCTCCGGCCAGCGAAGGCGCCCCTCCGACCAGTGACGGCGCCCCCTCCGGCCAGTGAAGGCACCCCTCCGACCAGTCACGGCGCCCCTCCGGCCAGTGACCAAGCCCCTCCGGCGAGTGACGGTGCCCCTCCGGCTAGTGATGGCGCTCCTCCGATGAGTGTTGGCGCCCCTCCAACTAATGACTGCCCCTCTTCGGCGAGTGACGGCGCCCCTCCGGCCAGTGACTCTCCTTCCGCACGGTGCGGAAGGAGAGCCCCCCCCCCCCGCCCCCGACAAATGTCGCCAATATTGGTGGCGCCCCTGTCGATCGGGTGGCGCCCCTTAAGGCAATGACCTGGTCCTTTGTGAATTTCTGCGCACGCCACTGCATATGACCCCCGTCCTCTTTCACTCTTGGTTGATGATGGAGCTTCCGATTGATGCTAATATTTAATTGACATAGGTATCTTGAATCGGTAAAGATTTAATGGCGAATAAAAACCTCGGATCTTCTGAACGGTTTTCTCTGATCTTCTTGCGTTGTGGTCACCGACGATGATTAAAATTCAAACACAGGTCAAATACTGTGCTAGTGTGCTCTGTCTCGAATATTATTGAAATGTTAATTTCGAAGTTAATAACTCAATGCTCTTCTTTCAGCAGCGGGTGTCTCCTTGGATGGCAAGAACAAATAAAACGCAGCTACCGATACCATGCCGGTGTTTTGTGTCATCTACCATTTTTTTTCTTCAGTCGCCTCTTCTTGATGATCAGATCCCTTTTAATCTTCCCAACTGCCGGTCCTCTATCCTATGTCACCCCCACGTTAACTTGGGTCTGGTGGTCGCTGGCCACCGGGCATGTGGTGGTCCCCGTATCCCCCCCCCCCCCCCCGGGAGTGGTGGTCGCCTTCATGGCTTGGGCGCTCCTCGCAGCTTTGCCCTGCGGGAAGGGCCCTGAAAGTCCATGGACGGTTGCCCAGTCTGCGTTCCATTTAGGCCCACTTTACCCCTTCTCCTTCATCCCATGGTTGTGTAATGGTCCGAGCGGACCGAAGCGGCCTTATCTTAAGGGACAAAATCTGCCCCCTCACGGATTTTCTCAATAACGTGAAAACTATCATAAATGTTAACGTGAAACTTCGCGTACTTTATGCTATATCAATTCTCCGCCTTTACAAAAAAGTGCAATTAAATTGATGCAGTACTTTGGGAGATAATGACGTTTTAATGACGCCATGTTATGCCATTTTTTGGTGGAAAAACGATAAATGTTCGAAAAATAGTAGAACATCGAATTTTGATGCAAATTCCAAGTAAAACGTCAAAAGAAAGTAAATTCTTTTCAAATAGGCATCTCGGATGTTCGAAATTGTGGGTGTTTGACCCCCCCCCCCACCCACATAAAAATACTGGTTTTGTCGGGAAAATTTCCACAAGTTTTTTTCGAAACAAATATAAAAAACGGAATATATATTAGAGAACCAAATATGGACGAAACTCAAACCAAATTTCAAAGCAATATCTTTATTTTTGACTGAATTATGGCTCCCTAAGTATAGGTAACCCATGACGTCATTTTTTTAAGCTGCATTTGTTTTACTGAACAGATACAAACAACTAAATGCCACCGCTGTATTTCTGAGACAAAACTGGTCTAGAAACATGCCTTTTTATTCAGATTAATTAAATTCAAATTTTGACCTTATATGCGACCTGACCTTGACCTGAGGGATATTATATGGGGTCAGGTTGTGCAAATGGCTGCTACTATCGAATTATACGTGTAAAATAACCCATACAACATATGTTGCATGACTTTCGTAGATATTTTACGCATAGTGACCTGTTGTAACCTGACCTTGACCTTGATCTTTGCTTACAATTTAATTTTTGCTTATGTGGGAGATGTATTATCCTTTGAGAGCACTTTGTGCGATAATAGTCGCAATCTAAGTCTTTGGATGGAAAGTATGGCCCCAAAAATATAAAATACCTCCATTTTGACCTTTGACCTGACCGTGACTTGACATGTGACCTTATGTTGACAACTGTGCGTATGCGTTAGATGCGTCTCATTGATAGCTTTCGACTGCTGCCTTGCGAGTCTCGCTGCAATTATTGGTTCGGAAGATAACGTGGGGGCAGAATATGCACCCCCCCCCCCCCCCCCCCTGAGCGTGTTCGGCTGAATACCCCAGCGGGGCGCGGGCTAACCAAACCAAACTTCTTCTTGATCATATATAAAGTAAACGCGAAAAATAATATCTCATGCCAGTTATTGACTAGTGTGACAAGCATAGTGAGCGCTCCAGTTTGTAACTCTTCTTGACTCATGGCTATCGCGCATGTAACCTTCCAAGATGGAAAACAATTCTGAAGCCATCAATACCAAGTGTTTGATGAGTGCTTAAATGCACTGTACTGCCGTGTCTCACATGACACGTGACCGACAAACAACACTTACCGAACCTCTCGGACATCTTCTTGTAGAGATTGTCCATCGTGTCCCGGGTGGAGACGAACCGCATCTCCCAGCCCTGGAACCACGGGTCGCCGTTCTTATAGACGAAGATACGTTTCGCCCTCCACTTCTCCCCCGCCTCCGCAAATCTGCTGCTCACTTGGTCATAATCCGTCTCGTAACCGGTGTCCTCTTTCTTCATGGCTAGCCAGGACACGGAGCGGGACCGGGACCGGGATCGGGACTTGTGCCGCGGCTTGATCCTGTCCTCGCTCCTCGGCCTCGGGCTGAGGTCGAGGCTGGCATGCTGCTTGCTGGCGAAGTTGTCCCGCCGGTGCACGTCCTGCCGCTGACTGAGGTCCTGCAGGCTGCTGGTGTGGCTCACGCTCACGCTGTTCCGACGGCTGTCCACGCGCGGCCCCACGTTCTTGTAGCGCGAGCGCGACCGGCCCTCGAGTTCTTCAGGGATTTCCTCATCTGCGGTTTCGGCGCGGGAGGCGGCGCGAGAGTGGCCGAAGCCCCACTCGTTCGGGGAGTTGCTTCGCGCGCCGTACGGCACTGCATTTTGCAACAACATCTCCTCCTCTGTCAGCGCGGTCCTCGAGCGGTCCTCCTCCTTCTGACTCCTCCCGTCCTCCTCTCGAGTCCGCCCGTCCTCCTCACGAGTCCTCCCGTCCTCCTGAGTCTTCCAGTCCTCCTCACGAGTCCTCCTGTCCTCCTCACGAGTCCTCCCGTCCTCCTCTCGAGTCCTCCCGTCCTCGTCTCGCCGATCGGGCGGCGAATCTCGCCAACTGGACCCCTCTGCTTCGTTGTCTGCTTCGTTGTCAGCCCACGACTCTTCACCGAGCTCGTCGATGGGCGGCTGGCGCGACTGGGACGCGTCGTCGACGTCGATGGCGACGTCGTGTCGGCCGGGCTCGGCCCAGTCCTCCTCGGCGTCTGTGTCGGTGACGGTGATGTGCGGCGGGGGCAGCGCCGGCCGCTTTCCCGGCCGCCGCCGCCGCCTGTTATGCCCGTCGTCCCGACGACCAACCGACATCGCTCGCGCGGCGTAATCGATGCACGGACTGCACGGCGGCTGTGCACGGCCACGGTTCACGGTAGTGCTCGGCGGGACGCGGCGGCACGCGGCGGGACGCGCTGCACACACACACGGGTCACGAGCGGGACCGGCGGCAGTGAGGGGCCCGACTCCGACTGGACGCGGGCGGGCCCCGGCCGGACCGGGCCACGGTCAGTCCGTGTTTGGCGCCGTTGCCAAGGCGGGCTAGCCTGGGGTGCTGTCGTCACATGGTGGGGTCACATGATCGGGCCACTGCTGAGGGGAGTGTTGGGAAGGGGCATGCTGCCCACATAGAGGTGGCGTCAAGGAGTCGAATTGTTGTTTGTAGGTCAAAGATGAGTTAATTATCACCCTGAACGAATGTATTGGCTGCATTCCTTGTGGCACGGGAAATCAGAATTGTTTGTGCCGTTGTGCCCTGTGGGTTGAGTGGGTGGTAAGATATTAATGGACAAAGGTAAACAAAATGTTAGTGTGTATCCTATCAGACCTACAGCTCAGCAAAAGTGCACAAAGGAGACTCCAGCTCTGCCTCGCTAATGGCATAGTAATTAGTACGGTTCGCGACAATATGAAGGAAAATATTTTTTTACCTTATCATTTTTACTTAGGAACGCAATTTGTAGTTGTAACCAAGGTTACAATAACAAAAGGTTAGGCAGATCATACGTCACTGATTCTGAAGCTGTATGACTGTACTAAGGCTGTATGACCAAGACTTTATGAGTGGGACTATATGACCAAACTGACCTGGTTTTGGAATTAGCACATCCCTACCAATCCATAAAGGTAAGGCAAGCCAACATTTTCCCAGTAGGATCTTCATGGGGCCATCTCCAAAACACCGATTTCCCCGTTGGCCCATGTGTTGAAGGCCACGGACCATGACTTTAGTGACGTCATCACTTAGGAATGTCAAACATTTGGTGGGGGCTGGTTGTAACTGCCAGCTTTATTTTCCCGATTTATAACTATAACGAGTGATAGATGAAAAACAATAACTTTTTCGGAAATCTTCATGGTATATTGTTCAAACGACTCTATATTCGATAAGACCTGCCAGGCGATTCGCTCATCGCTGTTTGAGATGCATATCCTAGTTATTCGTGTTACATAGATAGCTATTTCATAGTAATTATAAGAAGTGGCAGCCACCTGTCCGTCTGTCCGTTCGGATGTCATCCGATTGCTTAATAACTCCGCACACCTTGCAGTCAAAACCGCGAAATTTGGCATGTTAGTGGGGATGTAGGGTAGCACTATCGTAGGCGAATTTTGCGTCAATCCATGATCACAATAGACTGCAGTTAATTATATTTGCAATTCATTGCAATTAAATATTCTTAGTATGCCGTGAATATCAGAACTTATATGCGCCACCCGGCTGCCACTGGACTGGCGTTTTGCTTTCGGGAGACACTGGCTCTGTGGTCATGAGAGTCAGGGTCAGTGGTTTGATAGATATTTAGGAGGTCGGTGGTGCAATAAAAGGCAACGTCACTGGCGTGTTTTTCTATCTTCTTCATAAGCTCAGCGCATCTCACTATTCTGCATGCTGACCGACCCGGGGTGCCCGTAACTGTACCAGGAGGACGGATCCCCCCGGAACCAGTGACTGCCGCTGGCTCGTTGTGCGGGGTAGTCGTTTGTGGACGGCTGGCCGAAACGGATGCGGATGAAGTTGCTCATGTACTTGGAGTAATGGATGAAGTAGTTATCCGAAAACTACATCGGTTTGCAAACGTTGAAAACATTTGGGCAGAACTTGAACGAAATGGCTTGTATATTTAATTTGATAAATTTAGTCCGAAGCTTTTGAATGGATACATTTCCTAGGCCAGGACCCGGCCAGTTTGAGGACCAGTTTGATTACCGAGCGGAGCGAGGTCTTCCGTCAACTAGGGGGAAAATATATGTATGGGACATAGCCCGACCGACCGAAAACCAGGCCCGACCATAGCAAGAGTTTTCAGAAGCTTATTTATTTGCAGCTATTCGGTCGAAGTGATTGGAAACTTGCACACAATAACGTTAATGTCGTAAAACTATTCGCCGGCGTTTCCTTTCAGCAAGCACAAAGTGTGCCTAAACAACAAATAGGGAACATTAACGCCATAATATGCCCTTTTTCTGCTACCGAAATTCCATTTAAATTCCTGTTAACTTCCATCAAGAAAGGTAAAAATATCGTCCTGATCCCTTTCTCGTCCTGATTCGTCCTGATTCTTCCATTGCACTGATACTTTTCCAAATGCTTGTATGATATTAAAACCTGTAATATTTCCGAACAGAATATGGATTTATGTCCCCAACACTGGGGGGGGGAGCAATCCCCCAGCCTGATGACTGGGGGGGGGGGCGGTGCCCCCCCCCCCCGTCCCCCCTACGGCGACGCCCTTGGCAAATTTCATCACATACATGCAAATGTCCAGATGCTCTGGTGTATATAGTCCAACAAACGCACAAGTAAATATTTTATCTGTGAATAATATCAATTTTAAAATTGACATTCATTATGTAATGAATGAAGACGGGGATGAACATTAATTATGTAACACCCTGTATATACGTCTCAATGCACTGTCACATGGCAACGTAAGAGGTCAAATTCCCATATGAAACGCTCTCGGTTCTGATAATCGTTCCCAATCAACATGTGGTCCATTCTCAGGATCCCCAGTCATGTGCCGACTTTGGACGGTCATGGCCCCCTCCCAGCGCCAGCTGTGCAGTTTCCACCACGCGTCGACCCAGATAGCGACAGCAGCACATCACTCCCGGTGACGCCACAGCTCTCCACTCACTACTCTCTCACACTCTGAAGCGTCGAGTCGCGGCCTCCTCCCGCCTCCTCATCTCTTCAGGTCCACAGTTAACACGTCTACAGCTACACCGCTGCTACACCTCAGCTGCACCGCAGCTACACCGCTATCTATACCAGGTCAGCTACACCGCAGCAATGTCGTCGTTCACCGCATCAGCACTGCTTCTCCTCCTCTCCCTGAGCTCGACCCGCGCCGCGTGCCCTGGCGTGATCGCCAGCGGGCTCTGTTTCTGGCTGGAGTCGTTCGAGGCCGAGCACGACGCGGCCGCCATCATCTGCTCTGACTCGTTCCCGTACGCGTCGCTGGCGCTGGTGCGTGACGACGACGCCAACGCGGCGGTGACGGCAATCACGACTGGACGGCCTGCGCTCATTGGTCTGGACCGGCGCTCCGCGGGGAAGTTCTACTGGGCCGACTACGAGCCGATCGAGTACGCTCACTGGGCTGAGGGACAGCCTGAGGACGACCTGCTGCAGTGCGTGGTGGCCAACGCCGACAACGTCGGAGGATGGGCCATGGCGAGCTGCTCAGTGACCCTGCCGTTCGTCTGCTGCGCCCCGGTCAGCGAGGTGTGATGCTACTGGTCAATACTTTCCGTGTCATGTCGTGGTTAAACCGTTAACAATTTGAATAAAGCAGCTTAAACAGTAACCCATAGTTGTGTTATTGTTGTTAGCGTCTTATCATACTCAACGTTATGTCAGCAATTGGTAGAAAAGAATACGCAGCATTTTCAAATAAAGAATATAATTTTATCCAGTAGTGATAATAACAATAATATTACCGTATGAAGTTATGAACTCAATGCGGTCGGGGCGGAGAGGGACACGTGCATGTCATAGATAAACGTAGGGAACTTGGCGGAAACCTCAGAATTAATTGTGCAAAGAACGACACGCTGAAGTTATGGATATATTTGAAGCTTTCGAACATTTCAAGACCGTGGGACTATTCAATATTACATATGAATAATTTAAACTAGAAACATAATCGAGATAAATAACAACACAAAGGTTGGGAATCCATCACTTAGTTATTTGCCTATTATATATATTTGCAACCAATGCAATTGTCCATAAATATTTCCCGACCACAGATGTGCTTGGAAGTTATCGAACTCCCAGGAAGACATTATCATCAGTTATCACATCATGTATAAACGGTGCATCGGTACAAAACCGCAGCACCGCAACTCGTAACAAACAACATGAACGAAGACTGCCCGACTACGACCGGTCCGTGAAGTTAGCGTCTTATTCAGCGACTTATTCAGCGACGCATTCATAATTGGCCCAAACCTCGGCCCAAGGTCAATTATGGCATGCTGACCACGAAAATAACCTTCATTTTGCTGTTCAAGGTCATCTTCAAGGTGAAATTTGAGGTCAAAAGACGTCCCGAATTTATTGCGGGATACTTTCCAAAGTGGTCTCAGATGATAGACAGAGTTCATATATAACGTCCGTGACCGTGACCTAAACCGTGACCTTTGACCTTGGAGGTCAAACGACGGGGTACCGCATAACGTCCCGAATTTATTGCCGGATTCTTTCCAAAGTGGTCTCAGATGATAGACAGGGTCCATATCTAACGTCCGTGACCGTAACCTGAACCGTGACCTTTGACTTTGGAGGTCAAATTTCAGGTCAAACGACGGGGTATTGCATAACGTCCCGAATTTATTGCCGCATCCTTTCCGAAGTGGTCTCAGATGATAGACAGGGTCCATGTCTATCGTCTGTGATCGTGACCTGAACAATGAACTTTGACCTTGGAGGTCAAATTTCAGGTCAAACGACGGGGTACCGCATAACGTCCCGAATTTATTGCCGGATTCTTTCCAAAGTGGTCTCATACGATAGACAGGGTCCATATCTAACGTCCGTGACCGTAACTCGAACTGTCACCTTTGACGTTAGAGGTCAAAGGACCGGCAATCAATTCGGGACGTTATGTGGTACCCGGTCGTTTGACCTCGAATTTGACCTCCAAGGTCAAAGATCACGGTTTACGTCACGGTCAAGGACGTTATGGGGCGTGGGTCGAGGGTCAAGGACGTATAAGGACGACCCTGTTTATCATCTGGGATCACTTTGGAAAGGATCCGGCAATAAATTTGGGACGCTATGCGGTAGCCCGTCGTTTTGCCTTGAATTTGACCTCCAAGGTCAAAGGTCACGGTTCAGGTTACGGCCACGGACGTTAGATATGGACCATGTCTATCATCTGAGACCACTTTTGAAAGGATCCAGCAATAAATTCGGGACGTTATGCGGTACCCCGTCGTTTGACCTGAAATTTGACCTCCAAGGTCAAAGGTCATTGTTCAGGTCACGATCACGGACGATAGACATGGACCCTGTCTATCATCTGAGACCACTTTGGAAAGGATGCGGTAATAAATTCGGGACGTTATGAGGTACCCCGTCGTTTGACCCCTCCAAGGTCAAAGGTTCAGGTCACGGTCACAGTCACAGACGTTAGATATGGACCCTGTCTATCATCTGAGACCACTTTGGAAAGGATCCCGCAATAAATTCGGGACGTTATGCGGTACCCTGTCTCATTTGACCCCTCCAAGGTCAAAGGTCATGGTTCGGGTCACGGGCACGGACGTTATATATGGACTCTGTCTATCATCTGACCCCACTTTAGAAAGGATCCGGCAATACATTCGGGACGTTATGCGGTACTCCGTCCTTTGACCTCGAGTTTGACCTTAAATATGACTTTGAACAGCAAAATGAAGGTCATATTCGTGATCAGCATGCCAAAATTGACATTGGGCCGAGGTTTGGTCCAATTCTGAATCTGTCACTGAATAAGTCGCTGAATAAGTCGCCAACTTCACGTCCTTAGTCCATGAAGTTGGTGTCGTATTCGGATTCGGATTCAGCGTCGAGTACCGATTCAAAAAGTTGGAATCAGGTCAATTCGAGGACGTTGATCACAAAAATGTCCCTTATTTTGACCTTGGAGGTCATCTTTAAGGTCAAATTCAAGGTCAAAGGACTGGGCGCCTCAAAAGGCCCTTAAAGGTTGCTCCAATGGCGAAAATAATAGTCTCAGTCGATTCCTCGGGTCCATATCTAACCTCCGCATTGGCAGCCTCACGCGTACCTCATATACTTGAGACCATAAAAGGTTATCAAAGGTCGGGCGCCTCAAAACACCCGCTCCAATCGCGAAAATAATGGTCTCAGTCGATTCCTCGGGTCCATATCTAACCTCCGCATCGGCAACCTCACGCGTGTCTCATATCCTTGAGACCATACAACGTTCGTAAAGGGAATAGGTCACCTTGAAAGTTGTCTTGAAGTTCAACCATACGGTGCATCTTGAGCTCAAAACTACGAATATGACTTTGGTTTGGACAACTGATGGATATATGTGGAGAAAGAAGTAAGTTTCTCTTTCTATTTCACGAGAAATCGTACGATGGCAGCTGGCGGTCTGGCTCCGCCCCGCTCCGTCTGACGCCAAGTACAGTTTCTGACAAGGGGCCGCCGCGCCGCCCGGGCGGCTGAGCGGATACTAACGAGGCGTCGTGACAGAGACTACGTGCCAGAGAGTGTACCTGCCTCCGGCGTCGAGCCGGCGGCGGCGAACGGCGAGCGAGATATCCCGATCGTGGCCCGGAACAGCGGACATGAAACCGGGCCCACTAGTACTGTGTCGAAATTACTTAACGTAGGGAGGTAATTCTTTCACCACAACCCATTTTTAGATCTGCTCTACAAATCTGCTATCTCAGTCCAAAACTCCATGTTAAAGGTGAACTATTCCCTTTAACCCGCGAGTTACTGGAGGGGGGGAGGGGGCTATTTTTTGCCCCCCTCCCGTTATTTTGCAATAACTCCTAAAAAAAAACATTGGTATCGTCACCAAACTTGTAGTACCTTCTCTCACATCAATTCTACACATATTGGCAAACGGAAAAATATGAGGCTATGATAGGTCAACCGAGAATGACGTCAGAGTGACGTCATGTTCTTCGGTTTGTGTTGCAAAATAATGGTTTGCGGAAAACGCTGTCAAAGGTACGATAATTGAGATAAACTTAATTGTTTTAAATCAAATTACTGAAAATAGACCGGGATATCAAACTGCCATCTCGGATTTTTGAGTTTTGTTGAAATTCAAATTTTGAGAAATCCAAATATTTTTTTTATTTTTTTTACAAAATTTTCAAGAAAAAATCAGAATTATCCAAAACCCCGAATATATGTGATCGAGACGTAAGCGGTGAATGTGTACCAAATTTAAAGTCGATATCTTTATCAATGACCGAGTTGTGACCTTTAAATGACAAAAATCGACCACTTCTCACAGCATTACTATGTATAAAAAACGCATTTCTATTTTTGCTTTGTACTTCTATTTATTTGGAACAAACAATGTTCTAAGGTCATTTTTCGCGTTCTAGACGAAAATCAAACCCATAAACATGTGTTACAACGCCTAATGACCGTAATCTGCATTTTGCCTCGTGACCTCGGATGACCTTGACCTGACCCAAGGTCATAAACAGCTTATAAAGGTACTTAAAAGTGGCAGACACACGAATCATACCGATTTATCGACAGCTTATGCGTTTAATATCGCAATTTTGCGCGACAATTCCATCCATCGAGACCTTTTGACACGGTCAAACATTTTGTACTTGACCTGACTTGTGACGTCATCAGTGTTCCTGAGGTCAACCATATTATGTTTCCCTCGATAAATTTCCCAGGGCTATCGAATGCCGTTTGAATTTTTACATTCGGTCCAGTAGTTCCGGAGATCAGAGGGGGAGGGGAAATAGCCCCCCCCCCCCCCCCCAGTAAGTCGCGTTATGAAATATGCCCCAGTAACTCGCGGGTTAAAGGAAGGGGCGCCTCAAAACACCCTTAGGGGTTGCTCGGATCACGAATTCCCGATGCCCCGCACCCTTGAACCGTTAAACGATCTTTTTTGTACTATACGTGTTTTTTCCGGTTGACTTTGTTTTCCCCCGATTTGTACCTACTATTATGCTGAATAACATAACACTAGACCTCACTGCTGAATCTGGTGATGTGAGACGTTCAATACTGTCGTGTTTGTAATTTTATCTGACATATAGTATCTATGCCTTGGTAATAAGCACCAATAATGGTCGTCGGTGGTCTCGCTGTCGGGTGGCCTCATAGACGCGCCTTCGCGTTGTTAGAGGAGCTGTAATGAAAGCAGGCTGGGGGCTTTTTACTAGTACCATAAACACGTTAGTACAAGTATATTTTACATTTGTTTTACATACAAAGATATGGATCTTTGTATTACATACAAAGATATAAGACACTGTTCGGCTGTGGATGATTGTGCAAACAAAAACATTGAATCTCCTTGGTGTCTTTCAGTGAGCTTTGAGAGATGGTAGCGTAGTTAAAGGAAATAGTCCACCTTGGGAAAATTTTACCCAACACGATTTGATTATATTTTTTAATACAATTTCTTTTTATATTGTCAAAAATAGCCTTATATCGCGCCGATTCAGGACAGAAGGCCGTAAATTTGTATTGTTTATCAAAACTATATGCATGCTCTCTGAGTCAGAGTCCTGACGTCACGCGAATGTAAAAAATGGTTCAGCCAATCAGATTCGAAAATAGTCGCGTAAATATAGACTCGCATTGGAGATGTGCCAACCGGCAGCCGGCGATTCGTTTGCTAGCACCAGCTGCAAGCTGATTGGCTGATGGTATAGCCTCTGCCCGGGCTAGAACCAGTACAACATTCTTTCGCCAGCACCGCATTCCTTCGCCAAAAACTGAAATATATTCGGCTGGAGAGTCTTTTCAGTCAAGAAAACTTGCAGATAGGGGTTTCCCAACACGGGCTACAAAACTGCTATCTCAGTTTAAAACTAATGTTGAAGGTGAACTATTTACTTTAAAGGAAATAGTTCACTTTTAACATTAGTTTTAAACTGAGATAGCAGTGTTGTAGCCCGTGTTGGGAAACCCCTATCTGAAAGTTGTCTTGACTGAAAAGACTCTCCAGCCGAATATATTTGAGTTTTTGGCGAAGGGATGCGGTGCTGGCGAAAGAATGTTGTACTGGTTCTAGCCCGGGCAGAGGCTATACCATCAGCCAATCAGCTGGCAGCTGGTGCTAGTAAGCGAATTGCCGGCCGCCGGTTGGCACATCTCCAATACGAGTCTATCTTTACGCGACTACTTTCGAATCTGATTGGCTGAACCATTGTTTACATTCGCGTGACGTCAGGACTTTGACTCAGAGAGTATGAATATAGTTTTGATAAACAATACAAATTTACGGCCTTCTGTCCTGAATCGGCGCGATATAAGCCATTTTTGACAATATCAAAAGAAATTGTATTAAACAATGTAATCAAATCGTGTTGGGTAAAACATTTCCAAGGTGAACTATTTTCTTTAACTGTCCCGAAAAGATTTCATCATGATAAGTCGACTTGGAATCAGGGGTGGTAAAAATAGACTATGGTTCTCCGACCAAATCAAAAATTGGAAAATGGTTCTCCAGCAACACTAATGCAATATCGTTCGTTGAAGCAATATTTATATTTATACTCTTGTGAAATATTGATCATACATGAAAAAATAAAGTTGCAGAAACTCTGATAAGCTACTCTGTAGCTGATGCAAGATTAAAGACATTGTAAAGTTCTTGAGACCCCTATAGAAGAAGAGAGTATAGACAGATCTAAGCAATATTTGTCATTTAATGTGAATATTTTATTTTATTTTATGACAGACGGAAAGGTGTACCAGTAATTCCAAAGCTATGACGTCACCAAAAACGATACATAAAGAGACATAAAAGAAAAGTGCAACAAAGAGCCTCTTGGCTCCATCCGAGGTTGCACCCCCACCAGTCTCGCCCCTTCAAATCACCTTACTCTACCTGCATAAAAGAAGCCCTCTGGCTTCCAGAGGGTCGCTTCTGGACTTCAGGGGCACCTCTGACAGGGCCTACAGGGGACCAGGGGCATAGCCAGGATTTCTCCCAGGGGGGGGATGGGATCAGAGGGACCATCGTAGCCAAGGGGGGCCCACATAATTCAAATAGTACAGTATGTTGTATGTTGTGACAAATCACTTTCGACAACGAAACAAATATATTTTTTTTTGGGAGTCAAAACTCAAAATTTTGAAAATCCGCGATAGCTATTTCAATATAATGTTTTTCCTTTCTTTCAGCTTTTTTATTTGCAATTTGCTTCAAAACTAGATTGTCTACAATTTTTCAAACATTTATTGTTTTCCACCAAAAATGGCATGACATGACGTGATTAAAACGTCATTATCTCCCAAAGAACTACACGATTTTCTTTGAAATGTTGTGATTAGACGAAGAATGGATGCAGTTTAGGGTACTAAAAGGTTTACGTCGATATCTACCATTGTTTTCAAGTTATTGAGAAAATCAGGGAGGGGGCAGATTCTGCCACCTCCAGCGGGGCGCGGGTTAATAAAAATAATATTCTGAATCTTCTTCAATTCGGATTGAGGAAACAACACTGAACGTATACATGCCGATTGTGCACATCTACAATGAAGTTTCAAAATTTCTACAAAATAACGAAATAACGTGCTTCTTATATCTTTATTTACAGAAAGCTTTGGATACCGTTTGCTTGTAAATTTTCTTGAAAAAATACACCACATTGTCATACCAGGGGCTTCTACAACACGATAGTCATATCTTAACACGCGCCCTGGGCCTCGTTTCGCCATTTTTTGGAGTAGCTAACCCCATTTTTGGGGTAATCAACTCCATTTTTGGAGTAGGTGCGTTTTATGAAACGAGGCCCTGGAGGGCCTCTAATAATTACACGCCCTGGTGGGGGGCGGACTCCCCCCCCCCCTAAGATCTCGAAAACCACGCAATGTATCGACAAGCGGAAAACGGCGTTAAATAGCTCGAGACAAGCCCTATGGAAGGTATACCTATCTTTTTTCAGGTCAGGTCATTATTGAGGTCACCAGAGGTCAACAAAGGTAAGATTTTCCAGTTTTAGGACTTCGCTCGAGAAACCCCCAAATATTTCGGGAACTATGGATAGCTAGGAACAAACGAAAACAAGCAATCGAAAGCTCTTTAAATATTTAATCGCCATCTGTCTGTCCTCAAATTTGAGCTCAGGTCAATAGTTTAGGCTCCAGATGTCATAAAATGTTTTTAAAAAAATGTGTTTTGCAAAACAGTTTTACGCAAATAATTGCTTACCTAATGAAGATGAGGCACTATTTTTTTACGCCATCGTGTTTGTCTCGTCAAGGCGCTTCTAATTCAAAATCGTAGAAGGATAAATATTTCCACTGGGGGGTCGCTCAGGAAAGTACGGGCCAACGTGTGTGTCCTGTGTGTCCAGACGAGATCTTTGGCCACCTCTGCAGGTCGACGCTGCGGTTATTGGTTCAGAAGATAATCAGATGGGGGGGGGGGGGGTTCAAAACACGCCACCCCAGCCAATGGTGTTCGGCTGAGACCCCAGCCAATGCCGGGTTAATACTCGTGCATTGGCAAAGCCTTGCGCTCCTCTCAGACGTTACTAGCATACACTGAAAAACAATCAGAACTTTGACTGATCTTCCTTCGAGAGCCTCACCGGCGCTCGACCGGCAGACCACCTCTACCACCACAGGACCCTCTAAAGGACAGCAAAGGCCCTCTGCAGATCGGCAGGGGCCTCTAAAGGCAGGCAGATAACCATCTGCAGATCGGCAGGGCCCTCTAAAGGCCGACAGAGGGCCCTATACAGATCGGCAACGCTTAAGGTCAACAGAGGGCCCTCTTCAGATTGACTGGGACACTCTGCAGATCGACAGGGCTCCTAAAGGCCGGAAGAGGGCCCTCTACATGTCGACAGGGCCCTCTAAATGCCGACAGAGTCCCTCTGCAGATTGGCAGGGCGATCTACAGATCGGCAGGGCCCTCTAAAGGCCGTCAGGGCCCTCTAAAGGCCGACAAGGCCCTCTAAAGGCCGGAAGGGCCCTATACATACCGGAAGGGCCCTCTAAAGGCCGGAAGGGCCCTCTAAAGGTCGGAAGGGCCCTCTAAAGGCCGTCAGGGTCATCCAAAGGCCGGTAGAGAGTCCTCTATAGATTGGCTGGGGCACTCTGCAGATCGACAAGGCCCCTAAAGGCCGGAAGATGGCTGCCGACCCTGCAGGTCGGCAGGGCCCTCTAAATGCCGGAAGAGGCCCTCTGCAGATTGGCAGGGTGATCAACAGATCGGCAGGGCCCTGTAAAGGCCGGCTACAGGTCGACAGGGCCCGCTAGAAGCCGGAAGGACCCTCAAATGCCGCAAGGGCCCTATAAAGGCCGCCAGGGCCCTCTAAAGGCCGCCAGGGCCCTCTAAAGGCCGCCTGGGCCCTCTATAGGTCGGTAGGGCCCTCTAAATGCCGGGTGAGGCCCTCTACATATTGGCAGGTCGATCTACAGATTGATAGGACCCCCCAAAGGTCGGCAGAGGGCCCTCTCCAGATCGGCAGGGACCCTCTACAGATCGGCAGGGCCCTGTAAATGTCGGCAGAGGGCCCTCTACAACAGACAGGGGCCCTCTAAATGCCGGCAGGGGGCTATCTGTAGATCGGCAGGGCCCTTTACAAGCTGGTAGAGGACCCTTTCCACACTGTCTGGGCCCTTTTGTACGTATTTACATATACATGCCTTTAACAGACAAGCAAGTGCTGCTATTTATTCGTGTTACGATTTGTTGGATTTGCTGGTAGGCTGGTGGGCGTTCTTTTATGCGACGTAAGGCGTTTCGCGGGCGCCTGACACCATCCAAAACACTGGGGCCTTCGGCCCCAGAGGCCCTCGCTCGGTCGCCAGAGGGGCCCGCCTGGCCTCCTCCAGGGGGGGGGGGGGGCATGGCTCCCTTGCCCCCCCCCCCTTTACCTACGCCCTTGCAGGGAACCCCTGGCCTTTGACCTCCAGAGGGCCTCTCTGGCTTCCAGAGGTCCCCATCTGGCCTTCGGTGGCCTTTCTGACCTCCAAAAGGCCCCCTCTGACCCCTAGGGGCCCACATCTGACCTCCCCTCTGACTTCCAGATGGCCTCCTCTGTCCTTCAAAGGCCCCCTCTGACCTCCATAGAACCCCCTCTGCCTTCCAGGGGCACCTGTGACCTCTGCGATGGGGTCTGCGAGATGAGGCCTCTTTGAAGCATGGAGGGGCCTCCTTAAATGACAGAAAGGGCAAAACAAATATGTTTCCCCCCCCCCCCCCCCTTGCCCGGCGACAGGGGGGGGGGGGCGACTGCCCCTCCTGACCCCCCCCCCCCCCCCCCCCGGTGGCGCCGCCGCTGTCTGCAGCGCAGCGAGCGGCACGTTCTAAACGTGGGTCCCTGTGATCTTAATTGCTGTAAATGTTAGGTCAAGTTTGATTATGTATCGTTTTTGGTGACGTCATAGGTTTGGTATTACTGGTACTTCTCTGTCTGTCATAAATGGGAAAAAATCGCATTAAATGACAAATATTGCTTAGGATCTGTCTATACTCTCTTCTTCTATAGGGACCTCAAGAACTTGACAATGTCTTTAATCTTGCATCAGCTACATAGTAGCTTATCAGAGTTTCTGCAACTTTATTTTGTCATGTATCATCAATATTTCACAGAGTATACATATAACTGAAATAGAGACATATTTCTTTTGTTCCACTACTTTTAAGTCCCAAGCTTTTAAGCTTGCATGCAGTGAAGGCAGTTATTGATTCCCATGGGTGGGGCAGCGGTGCTGACTAGTCACTTGCCCTACTTTTGCGTAGGGTAGCGGGATATTGATTCACTTATTTATTGTCATTGTCATCGTGTCTTGAGTATAAATGCATGAATGTATGAGGATGCGTGTGTTGTGTGCTTTGACTACCGCCGTAAGTGGGCTTCGGCCTGAGGTTGGTTTTATAACTAGTAAAACAAAATATAAATATCGCTTCAACGAGCGATATTGCATTAGTGTTGCTGGAGAACCATTTTCCAACTTTCGATTTGGTCGGAGAACCATAGTCTATTTTTACCACCCCAAGGCATTGCTTTCAGGAAAGCGTTTCATTTCATAAAGTATCTAACGAAACCATACCTGATAGTTGATACCATTCCATTCAAGGCAAATAACTCTCCGGATTTTAGTTTCAAAAATGCATATATTCTCCATCAATCACTCTGATACAAGACTACAAACAACGGCAATGGCTCGCTTCCCTTGGGAATCCATACCACGTCCATATATGTACACATGCCGGTCAGAGGACTACTCGCTAATGTGCCCGGCGCCGCGGGGGTGGCGTGTGTGGGTGGGTGGTGTGTGTGGGTGGGTGGTGGTGGTGGGGGGGAGGGGGTAGTGCATGGCTGTCGATATTGGAGCCAACAGGACCCCGGACCCCGGCGTCGCACCCTCACGGCATTAACACAGTGAGTGACGCACTGAGGGCGCGTGACGGGCGCGTGACGGGCGACGGCGATTCCCACGCCGAGTGAATAGCAACAGAGACGTGCAGTGCGAACAGTTCTGTACAGAAGCTCGCCAGAGAAACAACAAAGCGGACCTGATGGCGGCCGCTGTGACCGGCGCTCGGGCATCCGTGACCCAACAAGCCTCAAATAAATACAACTGTCGCTCAGCAGAGACTCTGCACTCTGCAGCCCGCTGGCCCGCCGCCCGGTCCTGCCGCGCCATCTGACATTCGGTCACGGCGTCCTACAGGCATGTGTAGCTGCAGAGGCGGCCTCGCGATGTCCGACCTAGCGAGCTGGCCAGGCTTCTCTCCGGCCGGCGAGGCTCAAAGTCCAATCAACTCTACAAGCCCTCTTCTTGACGGCCAGACCAGGACATTCACCAGGCGCACGACGCGCGGTTCCTGCGGTAACGCCGCCTCCGACTCTGCCTCCTCCAAGCAGGGACGGGACCCAGGCAGACGACAGGTTCATGACCTCACTGACCTTGCATTGTCCCACGTCGCGCGCATCGCCCATAGCTCTCACTCCAAAGTAGCTCACATTCGCTTCCCCAAACAAGCTCACTCTCCACACCATCTCACACTTCACAAATAGCACACATTACACTAGGTCGCATTTCACATCATCTCACCGTTCACACCATCTCATGCTTCACAGCAGCGCACGCTCCACCCAAGCTCACACTTCACACCAGCTCACAAGTTACACTATCTCACACTTCACACTAGCTCAAAATTCACACCATCTAACCTTTCACACCACCTCACACTCCACCCGCTGCCAGCAGTCGCACAAAAACACGGCACTCGCGAACCCCGGTCATGACGGCCCTCCCGAATGACGCGGCAGCTTTGGCTGACCTTCATGACTTCAGGTGGCTTCTCCATCTGCTGACAGGTGTGTGCACCGAACACACAGATGACCTGCGTTTCAAGCTGGGCATCTCCACGGACGTGCCGCGGAGGAGGTGGTGGTGGGACAAGCTCTGTGGCACGCCCTGCAGACGCGACTTGATGTGGCGAGGAGTGCCATGATGTGCTGCTCTTTCGCGAGACTCTGTGCTAGCCGCCCGCCAGGACAGTCGAGACTCTGACGCTGACTCCCACTCCGACTCCAGCTCAGACTCTCGACTCAGTCATTGCCGACCGTACACGCACACACAAAACGGACGCACCGAACGCACACAGACGTCACCAGGTGAACAACAAAGACTCGGTGGCCCGCCGCCTCTAGGTCTGTCATTTCCGTAAGGCCACGGAATTCATGTTTTGCACCCTCACACACGAACAATGATGCATATCGCTGACATGCATGGAAATCGAATACCTAACACGCCATCGCGGCACCCCATGCCTTCTCTCCAGTGTCTTCTCCTTAAAGCCTGTACAGTCGGCTCCGCCGAAAAATCGCAACGACGCTAGCGAGGTGCCCGCCACGAGCGGCACCGGGCCAGAACACTGCTGGCACGGCACACGCTCCGAGGCGGGCCTCTCATGTCATTCTAGGCACCACTCGTCGGTCGATGGCTGCCTCAGGGCGCAGCCTGAATGGCCGGCGAGGTGACGGGCAGTGGCGCCCTCTCCACCGCCGGCGGCTGCTGCCACAGAGGGCGCTGCTCACTGCCGCCGCCGCCAGCGCCGCCTGGCGGGCTGTCCAGCCGCATGGGCTGCATCGGCTGCATCGGCTGCAGCTGCTGCAGCGGCTGCAGCGGCTGCAGAGGCTGCAGAGGCTGCAGCGGCTGCAGCGGCGGCAATTGCGGCATCATATGAGCCGGCAACTGCGGCATCATGTGAGATATCATCTGCGCCTGCCGAGACTGCGCCTGCATAGGCTGCGCCTGCAGAGACTGAGCCTGCGACTGGGCTTGAGACAGCGGCGGCGGCGGCGGCGGCTGCTGCTGCACCGGCGACTGGCGGTATGAGACCTCATCTCTCTGCGGCGGCTGAGTCGGCGGCCGAGTCGGCGGCTGAGTCGGCGGCTGAGTCGTCGGCTGAGTCGGCGGCCGAGTCAGCGGCTGAGTCGGCGGCCGAGTCAGCGGCTGAGTCGGCGGCAGAGTCGGCGGCTGAGTCAGCGGCTGAGTTGGCAGCTGAGTCGGCAGCTGAGTCGGCGGCCTCTGCTGCTGTGCCTGATACTGAGACTGCGGCTCTGTCGGTTCGCCTGTCTCCATTCGGACGTGCGGCGGCGTCTCGGTCGGCGGCTCGGCGCCGACTCGGTCCGGGCTCGAGTCGGACGCCGCTCCTCCGATTGAGGACAGGGGCGGCACCGGCCGGCCCGGCGGCGAGCGGGGCGCCGGTGCCACAGAAGGCTTCATGTCAGCCAGGGGCGGTACTGCAAACAGACACCGACCAAGTCAGCACTCACCAGTCATAAGGGAAGGGTGCGTCCTAAAGATGACTAAAACTAGTCAAAATTTCTCATCAAGACAGGCTTAGAGAGAATATCGTATATAGTATTTCTCACTTAGTTTCTGTATACAAGGTGTACGCACTTTCCATACTCAGTTGAGGGAGAAATGTCCATCATGTCTAAATCCGCATGTTGTGGCGGAATATCTTTCGAGAGTCCTCAAATAAGTGTTCTTGTCAAAATTTTAACGTTTGTTAATCATAACTGAAATAATTGCCTTTTGGAGACACCAGAAACAGTCAAAACAATGCACGACTAACTAGTCATTCAGAACATCCTGCCATCTGTCGTGAGCACTCACAATTAATAGTTGGGACGGCGCCCGTCGATGACATCATGCCCGGAGGGAACATGCCCATCATCATGTGAATGTCAGGGAAGCCGAGCAGGTTCGGCATCTGTCCGCGTGGCGGCGCCACCGGTGGCGGAGGCCGGTAGACGGCCCCATGCTGCGCCTGAGGGCCCGGCGGGCGCGGAGGCCCCGGCGGGCCTGGTGGGCCTGGTGGGCCCCGGGGTCCCGTCTCCATGGCGGGTCGGGCCATGGCGGCTGAAGTGATCGGGTACGGCGGGCGGCCGTTCTGCTCCGTTTTCATGACCGGTCGGGCCATGGCGGCTGAAGTGATCGGGTATGGCGGCCGGCCGTTCAGCTGCGCTGGCAGCATCGGTCCGCGGCTCGGGCTCTCCTGCGGGGAGACACGCGCAGCCTCAGTCAGAGGGGGACGGTCACAGTCACAGTCACAGTCACAGTCACAGTCACAGACACAGTCACAGTCACAGTCACGTCACAGACACAGACACAGACACAGTCACAGTCACAGTCACAGTCACATTCACATTCACAGTCACAGACACAGACACAGGCACAGACACAGTCACAGTCACAGTCACAGTCACAGTCACAGTCACAGTCACGTCACATTCACAGTCACAGTCACAGCCACGTCACAGTCACGTCACAGACACAGACACAGGCACATACACAGTCACAGTCACGTCACATTCACAGTCACAGTCAGTCACGTTACAGACACAGTCACAGTCAGTCAGTGGGAGGGTCAGCCACAATCACATTCATTGTTGTAGCGACCACTCACAGTCACAGTCACAGTCAGGGGACTGTCATCTGCAGTCACATTCTGCGTGACGGTCAGTCACAGTCGTGCAGTGAGCGGGAGACGCCTCACAGTCGTGCAGTGAGCGGGAGACGCCTCACAGTCAGTCGGCGACAGAGAAGCCGCGAGGTGACATTGCACGAGAAATGAGGACGAAATCTAGCGTGCATGTAGTGTCCTGAGATCGTCGAACAAGGATGATGCAAAAGCAGAAGCTTTCAATACACTCATGACGTTCGGTACCATGGCTCCCGGACCATTTCGCAACAGGTCCAGACGACTGTGAGAATCATGACCCGCTTAACAACCGTTACAAAATATCAATATTTAACGCAATCGTATCTTTCTGTAGCAGGGGTATGCACATATTTTGTATCCTTCATATAAAAGGTGATTGAAACCAACGCATACCTCGAAATATCTGGCAGTGAAGTACAGTGCCAGGTAGTTAACTGGATTCGGTTACAGTTTCTTAAAAGGAGATAATCACCTTTTGATTTTGTTAGCAACAATTTCTTTGGCTACCGTTATGGTATTAAAATATTGTTATCTAAATTTAAGAATTAAATAAAATTATTCCCTAATTCAAAGTTGGAAGTTTGGGAAAATTAATGATCGGTATTTTCCCTCCACTATTGGAAAGCGCAACATCTGGCGCTTTTGCATCAATCTGTTCAACGTTGTTGAATGGGCACTTGAAAACAAATCGCCCACACTTAATAGGTCGCCGTAGTTTAGCTTGGCACCGGCCGTCCGGTGCCAAGCTAAACTGCCGATGTCAATGTACTTTTTCAAATGATTGTTGATTGTTCATAAAATGTGTGGCACATATTCGCAAAAGATAGAGTGCAGGAAACATATTGCTTCATGATAAATAGCAATGCGTAGGGAGGCTAATTTACTGAATTCGTTACCGAGTACTTGCTGAGTACCAACCGATATAAGCGTGGATCGCTTATCGGTAGGAAATTGACAATATCTTTCGGTAGGAATGTTTATATGCAAAATGTGATGCATTTACATTATATGTTGGCCTCGCCTATCGATTTCAGGTGCTAACTCCATTTTTGTTGGAAAAAGGTGATTATCTCCCTTTAAAGGGAATAGGTCACCTGGAAGGTTGTCTTGAAATTTGGCTATACGGGTATTTCGAGCTGAAAAAAACGAATATGGGATTTGTTTGGACGATAGATGGATATCCGTCGAAAATGGGCATATTTCTCTTTTCCCCTTCATGGCCATACAAACTTCATGACAATTATGACGTCATGCATATGGTAGCTTGACTATGGAAACTATTGCACACAATAACGACGGAGTTTAGGCATATATACGCAGGCTGCTTGTAAGGTAAACAACCGTTGTCAGGACCCGAAACAAGTTTCGGGGAAATTCAACTTCTTCTAAAAGGGGCCCACTAGTCCTGTGTCGAAATTACTTAGCGTAGCGAGGTAATTCTTTCACCACAACCCGTTTTTCGATCTGCTCTGCAAATCTGCTATCTCAATTCAAAACCCCATGTTAAAGGTGAACTATTCCCTTTAACTATGGCATCTAAAACTTCTTCTCCTTAACTACGTTTGTATTCATCTTTACTATGGCGACGATTGCTATGTTCCCTTGTTTATTTTGATAATTTATGTGCAGGTATTGCATAGGTACCGATATTTAACGTAGAACTGCAAGGGACAGCACACAGTACCAATGAACCAATGCAAACCTTAACTTCAAGGACTCAGCTTTGTTTCCCTCCTATTTCATTGAGGCACTTAACCCGCGCACTGCAGGGGGGGGGGGGGTGATTTCCGCACCTGTTTTTTGACACACCTGTTAGGCCATCAATTGCGCACACTTTGCAAAAAAATAACCTGGGGTCATCTCAGGTCAAGTTACCAGACCAGGTCAAGTGTTTGTCAATGGGGAAATATACAAATGGTTCCTATTTCAAGGATATGCATGATATTAGTCCAATTACTTCTGGATCATATTATTATAGGATATTCTTGATGATCCAAGTGTAAGTTTTGTTCAGTCACCCCTATGGGGTCATGCGAGGTCATGCGAGGTCACAATCACTTTTTTTGTTAATAACTCCCGACATAATCAAGACATAGAAGTAAAACAGACAGCAATGTGTTTGTTTCGTTGAGACACGTCTTCCCATATGCAACATGTCCTACTTGGGTCACCACTTGACCTTGACCTGAGGTCAAATTTTTAAGTTGACTTAACAAGGTGACCATGTATATCATTCGAAGCGCCTTGGCGAGATAAACACAATGGCGTAAACTGTTTTCCGTTATCCGTATTAAGTAAAAAGTTAATAGCGATATAAAAAAAATATAAAAAACATTTTGTTTCTTTTTTTACCTCTGGAGCCTCAAATATTGACCTGAAATCACATTTGAGGAACCTTTTTGATTACAAATTTCACTGGCTGGCGTTTGCTTTTTTTCCGTTTGTTTCTAACTAGCGTAGTTTCCGAGATATATGGGAATTTCTGGAGCGAAGTCCTAAAACAGGAAAAACTCAATTTTTACCTCAATTTTGACCTCATGACTTCAAGTTTGACCCGACCTAAAAAATACTGAAATACTGTCGATAGAACTTGTATCAAGCTATCAAATGACGTTTTCCGCTTGTCGCTACGTAGCGTAGTTTTCGAGATCTCACGGGGGGGGGGCGGAAATCAACCCCCTCCCCCTGCAGTTCGTGTTCGGCGCAAACCCCCTGCAGTGCGCGGGTTAAAACTTACGCAAATGCTGTCGGCTATTAACCCAACCGTAACTGTCATAATCTAAATATCGTCTGCTCCCCTGTAAGCCTTCAAAATATAATAGCATATGACGAGAGGCTCGAATCAAGCAACAGCCAGGCCAAGCATCTCCATAACACTCCTGGTAACGTGCACAGCGGAAATGTGCTGGGGGGCTACTGAATCGCCATTGTGCTTGCTTTATGTAAAACTGCAACTGCGCTGCCTTGCCGCACCTTATCGCAAAATAAATTTATCCTGCATCACTTAAATCAAACAAAGTGTTTGCACGGCAACGCAAACACGATAACCGTATGCAAGTATATTGACATCCGGTTCCACCCGGATGGATTATTTAGATAGTCTCGATGAGTCACGTTCGTGCATATTTCATCAGCGTTTGTGAGAAAGTTGCATCATTAATGTAACGGCGCGTTCGTAGAAAACGCTGCCGATGACCTCGCAGAAATATAAACGATAGCCAGAAATTGATCATGTCGAATAGTTCTGTTTATTCCAGAATATGAATTATGTAGCCAGTTCAACTAACAGCATCGCAGAGGCTTCGACCTATAGAATGGAGCTTAAAAGGGCAAACATGTTAGGCAGCATGCGAAATGGAACGGCATCGATCCGAATCCTTTGACACAACAATTTCTCGCCACACGCCAGACATGGCGTCTCAATTATGTACTGAATACAGTACAGAATTGTTGCCGGCGCTACAGTTGTCGTCCTTACACGGCTTCAGACCTGAGTCTTCACAAAGCGTCCGCAACTTGGACAACTCGGCCAGCCCCCAGAGCCGGCGACTATCGGCCGGCTTTCCCAGCCTGGCTCCAGCACATGGCTCGGATGTTTAACTTTCGGCGCCAGCGCGAAACGGTTTGGCCCGCGCGGCGTCGGCCGTTTGTTTTATCGGCGGGACGGGCCAGACCGTGGCAGGACCGGCACGGAAACCTCGCTTTATCGGCAGGACGGGCCAGACCGTGGCAGTACCGGCACGGAAACCTCGCTTTATCGGCAGGACGGGCCAGACCGTGGCAGGACCGGCACGGAAACCTCGCTTTATCGGCAGGACGGGCCAGACCGTGGCAGGACCGGCACGGAAACCTCGCTTTACCTGCAGGACGGGCCAGACCGTGGCAGGACCGGCACGGAAACCTCGCTTTATCGGCAGGACGGGCCAGACCGTGGCAGGACCGGCACGGAAACCTCGCTTTATCTGCAGGACGGGCCAGACCGTGGCAGGACACTATGGACCGTGGCAGGACCGGCACGAAAACCTCGCTTTATCTGCAGGACGGGCCAGACCGTGGCAGGACACTACGGACCGTGGCATGACCGGCACGGAAACCTCGCTTTATGGCAGGACACCATGGACTGATACCTGACCGGCACGGAAACCTCGACCATGGCGCGGCTGGATGAAACGACCGCTCAGCCGATAAGTCGGCGATATGTCTGCCGTATCGCGGCTGCCGGCGGCTTGTGTGAGTTCGCCGCCGACAGTAGTTCTCCGTAAATCACGTGAGCATGGCGCTGTGCCTCCAGGGACCAAGCGGTTTGCACCGCAAGCGCCTCAGGCAATCGAACCAGCGTCCCGTCACGGTGATTCGTAACGGGAAGACGATGGCGGCTTTAGGTGTTACAAGTCAATCTGTTTCTCGGGACCCAGCTGTCTAGAAACTTTGAGGTGTCTGAAAAGTTGTATTAAAGTCAAGTGTCAGGATAATTAGGATCGTAACTTTAAATGAAAGGATAAAACGAGATTAAATGGGCAGGTAAAAATGTTCTTATAATTTATTTGTCCAAAAGTTAACAATAACGAAATTGGCATACAAATTGTAAAGACAGCTCTCTTGTGTATTTTACAATGAATTTTACTTCGCAACTGAATTGATCTGGATCAGAGTTAGATTCACGCTAGTATCCGGGTAAAACAAACACCTTACTACATGATCACATTACTACACTACGTAATACAGATTCAAAGAGCGGTTCACATATTGAATTGCGCATGGAGAAAGACGGGATACGGCCCGATAGTACTAATCGACTAATAAGTGAAAAAGAGCCTCGGCAGCTAACATCTCCAGGGGGTCTCGCACAGGCCACACCCACAGAACGGAGCCTGAGAGCAACAATTATGTTATATACAAAGGAAGAGGCCAGGTTTGCCAGTTCAGACCCCCTCTGCGCAAGTGCCTAGGCCGCGAAAGCTGCTATGCCCGCGGCCGTGAGTTGCCTGTCATAATAGTTCCTTTTGGTGACGTACAATAGTTCCTTTTGGTGACGTACAATAGTTCCTCTTGGTGACGTATAATAGTTCCTTTTGGTGACGTTCCTTTTGGTGACGTATAATAGTTTCTTTTGGTGACGTACAATAGTTTCTTTTGGTGACGTATAATAGTTCCTTTTGGTGACGTATCTTTGTAAACACACGCACTAAAAGTCAGAAGCATATAGCAGGAAACTGAAGACTTTGAACGGGAATACATGACATGGAACTCAGATTGTAATGTTCAGCCGAATTTGAAACTTTCACCTGGTCTCGCAATCACCAACAACTCCAATACCAAGCTAAACTGATTTATTTTTCTTCTCGCATCCGGCCTTGCTAGGCAGGATAAGTGGATCCTCCATTTGCCATACTCTACACGGGCAAGTTGAAATTTTTTGGGGCCAGCTCCCCGTCGACTTCGTGAGCCTTTCACATCGCATTCTTCCGGGTTCAGAATAAATCAAATGAATTGTGAGATAATCCGCTTATTCTCAGGAAATAGGACATGTCCGTAAGGGTTATCGGGTACGTGGATGCAGGTGCTCCGCCACAGGGGGGGGGGGGGGGCGGAGGGTGACATGTTTCCCCCAACATTTTCGGATTTTAGCATTACACCTATGGGCGTTGCATGGAAAGAAACGACTTCAGAATGCCTCTGTCCCCCCAACTTTCGGAAGGTGGCGGCGCCCTTGCGTGGATGCCTGGCATGGGGGATTGACGGACATCTGATATTTAGATTCGAACATTATAAATTGCTTAGCCCACCTCCAGCGAGGAAACACTTGCCTTTACAACTATATGGCTCGGACAAACACACGCTTATAGCTTGTTACTGAACGTGACGTTATAATCAAATGATTATCGCAGGGCATAAATAACTATCCTTTCTGAAGGGATTATTCGAAAAAGTAAAGTACATCGCAGTTTATGGATAGTCCCACAAAAAAACGCAACTAAGCAATGGAACCATTTTGAGAATTCCTTTAAACTAAAGCTACGACAATGCGGAAGAAAGTATTTAAACTGATTCCACACATTTTCTTAGACTTAAAACACGAATGAGTATGCTAAACATACTGCGACGTGTAACACAAAGGAAAGTTCCGCTAACTGTTAAGTGAAAGGATGCATATGCCGGGCACTCAATTAAATACCCGAGGCGTTGCAAGTGTCCGAAATAATCAGCATTGTTAGCAAGACGAAATCGCTGACATCAGTCGCTATCTGTATAGCAAACAACGGAAGTGTATTCCTTCAAAACACTGATGTCATCGCCATGGTCACGATTTCACGACGGCACATCACTATCAAAGACACGGGCGTGTGCCCGTATCTTTTCACCTTCTGGTATCTGCAGCAAAAGCGAAAAAGGCGAAGTGAGATGTCACTATTTCGCACATCCTACACACCACCCTCGCTTTCCTGAAGCGGGTTGCCAACTCACATTGTTCCTAGCGATGCCGGCGGCGGCGGCGGCGGCGGCCGCGGCGTTAGCCTCCTCCATCTGCTGTTCCTTCAGGCCGGAAGTGTCTCGGAACACTACAGCGCGGATCACGTTTTTCACCGTGTCATCCGGCCAGCTGCCAAGCAGGATCCTTTGTGGCCGGCCGCGGCCCTTCGGACGCATCTCTGCGGGCGAACGGGGCACAGAGTCAGCAGGGGCAGTCAGCAGGGGCAGCTAGCAGGGATAGTCAGCAGGGATAGTCAGCAGGAATAGTCAGCAGGAATAGTCAGCTGGAATAATCAGAAGGAATAGTCAGCAGGGGCAGCCAGCAGGAATAGTCAGCAGGGGCAGTCAGGAGGGATAGTCAGCAGGGATAGTCAGCAGGGATAGTCAGCAGGGATAGTCAGCAGGGATAGTCAGCAGGGATAATCAGCAGGGATAGTCAGCAGGGATAGTCAGCAGGGATAGTCAGCAGGGATAGTCAGCAGGGATAGTCAGCAGGGGCAGTCAGCAGAGATAGTCAGCAGGGATAGTCAGCAGGGTACAGGGTCAGCAAGGTACAGGGTCATCAGGGTACAGGGTGAGCAGGGTACGGCATCAGCAGATATAGTCAGCACTCAGCAGGGCACAGGAGCAACAAGACACAGCAACGAGGGAGGGTGCAGAGTCGGTGCAATTTGACCTTCAACATGACAAACGGATCCTCCTTGACCCAGTGTCCAGTACTAGGCAGTGTGCCTCCGGATTCCGATCATCCAATCATGTTTATTTTGATACAGCGCTATTGGTGCTCAGCTGAAATTGTGTCTTGATGATAGAAGCCAGGCAGATGCTCGAATTCCAGCTGATGTAATGCTAACCAGACTTGTGCTTGATTCCAGTGGAATCGAATCCGATTCCGGAATCGATTCCGTTTGTACTGGAATCGGAATCGGATTCGATTTCGTTGGCATCTGGGTGGAATCGGAATTAAGTGGAATCAATCATTTTTAGAACATGGTGAAATCGGAATCGGAATCAATGGCTATTTCAAGCGATTCAGTTTCATTTTCTTAAAAATCACTGACCATGAATTAAGATTTCCTGAAGGAAATTTGTACCTTTGAGCATGAATAGCTTAAAGCAAAGCTAGACGATGTGTTACCGATTGAAGGTCAATACACATGCTCAGTAATTACACTTATTTAAGTGGAGACTTACAATGATCTTCGCTTATGACAAGCGAAGATCATTGTAATTATGTTTATTGTACCGTACATTCCAGAATATTATAATATTTTTTTAAGACATTGATTTCCCTGTATATCATATTCAAAATAGCAGCTTGAAATATGTCCATGCATCATGGTTAAAGGCAAGTCTTGATATTATATCGTTTTGAACCTTCGGTAGACTTTCACATTTTTGAACTGTCACGATTTTGCTGCGCAGGCCAGGTTTTCAACAAAGTTCATGATTTTGTGTGTAATATATTTAATATGGCTATTCGTGCTATTCGTGCCATTTGTAGAACATGTAAGAATAATGCGACATTTTTCAATGGAATCGGAATCGGAATCAAGCTTTTTATGTGCCCTGGAATCGGATTCGGAATTTAGTAAAATATCTATTGGAATCGGAATCGGAATCGGATCCAGCTGGCTTGGCATGGAATCGGAATCGAATCCGCTGAAGCGGAATCAAGCACAAGTCTGAATTGCTAACTCATACAAAATAGAATTCCGATAATGCACTCCCGTAACAGAGCGAGACTTCAGCGAAATGACCCGGGACGCATCCCACCGCTCGTTTCACCCGGGTGGCATCGTAGGCCACGCTTCCTTGCCACATCACCGGGGTGGCAGTGCACGCGCCCTAACGCCAAGTTCGGAGGCAGTCGGCTGGGCTGACACAATCGGCTTAAAGCACATTCCGCTCTGCGGGATTGCGCCTACTAATGCGGGGAAAACCCGCAACGGTAACAAGTATCGCCCCTGGCTTTCCTTCGCACGGGCGAATTAATATGCTACCGACCACAGCTATCGCACAGCCGGTCAGTGGTCTGAAATTGAACAAGTTAAATGCAGATGGGCATACATTTACCAAAATAGTTACCTCCCAAAATACCTCCTAATTTGAAATAGTTACCTCCCATTCGCCTCCCCTTTTGCCATTCGATTCAGCGCTGTGCAGTATTTGGGTTTCATTATCTGTGTCACCTTTAGGTGATGTTATGACATTTTTGTTACCTTATGTTTGTTCAGATACCTCCATACCTACCTACATTTCACGTCAAAACATAGTTGATCAATTGATAGCTTTGTTCACCTGCTGGCTGCTGGGGCCCCTTCTGAGCCACTGCACTGGTGAGGAGAGGAGGTAAGAAAGAGGTAACTATTGGCATGTTTCTGGCATGTTTTATATACTCATTCAATAGCGATCAGATTTGCACAAAAACGTGGCAGAGTGTTGTATAGTCTGTGGAGAAGCTTTGGTATCATTTTTTATTAAAAATATCCATTCCTGTATTTTAGGTGATTTTTTACCTTGCATCATGTCAACAGGTCCATTTTGACCTGCTTCGTGCACCGTGACACTTATGCTGTTATACATTTTGAAGACATTAAATAATATATTTGAAGACTGGAATGGCTTAACAAACTATTTTGCAAACGACTTGAATTATTTACAAGCAATGTTTTCATTTGCGTGGCTGATTTTGGTTTTTACAAGTTGGAAGATTTGTTCTGTAATCTATCGTTATTCTGAGGAGGTAACCAAATTTGTACCGGCATGTTTTTATTATAAGACAATCTGCTTATTTATCACACAAAAACAGGTCATTAACAAAAAAATCAATGTTTTTTCACGAGCCGAAACCAATTTAACCTCGGAAATGCCCAGTGAATAGTCTTGAAAAATGATTTAGGTTGAGATGTTTTCTGAGGAGGTAACAATTTTGCGGGGATTATTCAGCGCGAATAATTTAGCTGCCGCAAGGAGCAGCCAACTTGGCGCTGTTGATACAAAATAAGCTCCGGTGTCTAACTTTGTCTTTGTCTTTGAGGCAGCTTACAAACCAAACAGGGTACGTATATAATGTTATAAAGGCTCCCATAAGCTATGCAGAAAGTTGTTTGGTGTGGGCATGTTGATGTAGGAGTGGCGGCAGGTAAAGTATACCCTCGTTGTATATATATGCTGTCCCTAATCTTATTTCTCTTCACATAATTAAATAAGTTGAGAGAAGTGGGGTACCACTCAGCTTTGGCATACCACTCCAGACCAAACATTGCAATGCCAATGCATGGGGTAAGAATGTTAGGAATTCCTCTCCAAACTCCAAAGTGATTGCTAGGTACTTATATTGTCATAAATCTACCAATTAATGAATTCCACATGTTCATATGTATGGGTAAATAAGGATATTTGTCAATCATGCTTATAGGGTTATAATCTTCGGACACATCCTAACCTCAGACTTGTCATGCTATCAGACTAGAGTACAGACAATACAGATGAAGTGTGTTAGTGAGTCTCATTGCTTACATTCTGATAGCATGACAAGTCTGAGGTTAGGATATGTCCGGGGTTACATTAGTTGACAGTATTGTCTCAATTATGTTTTTGTTCTGCCCTAATTCAGTTGGGCAAACTACGGGGAGGCAATCAAAAAGTTGATCAATCAAAAAGTTGATCGAAGTGGGCGGAGCGATGCCCTTATAAGAGCATGCTTGCAGACCTTCAGTAAAACGTCAATATTTTAATAATCAAGCGATGAAATAAACCCAGAACCACAGAATCAGCAAGTAAAAATATGAAACTATGCAGAGTATATGAAAGCTACCTTAAAAACAAAAATTATAAACGTGCATTCGATGACCTATTGCAATCAACATATTGATTACGGGCATCTGAAAATTACGGCGGCGATCAACTTTTTGACTGCAAACAGCTGGCTAATCAATATATTGATTATGTTAATTTATACTGAAAATGTTATAATGTTAATGTTAATGTTAATGTTATACTGGAAAAGAAAGCTGAAATCAAATAATATTAATAATTAATCAAAATGGAATCATCTGATAAATAATGAATTAACTGGGAAGCATAACAAATGACCTCGATTTGATGAATTTAGGAAATACTATTTATTTGTATTCAGAAAGACACTTGCAAGCGGTGCCATGACTTAAGTGCTTTGGTACTTTTGCACCAATTGCTTGATTGTAATTTCTGCATTATTATGTGTATTATGAATACAATCTCACAAACAAAAAACAAAGACACAGTCAGTGAATACTGGAATAACACTTTTTTGGTAGATCAATAATTTTGCTTTCTTTTCCAACAAAAATATGATGTACATAGACTTTCTTTCGATGTACATGACACGTTTCAGTGTGGGGATGTACCAAAATCAATCAAAATATTGATTGCATGCCCATATTAGGGCATCGCCTCCGCCCCTTCGATCAACTTTTTGATCGATCAACTTTTTGATTACCTCTCCCTAGTTTGCCAAACTGAATTATTTACTTGATGGGTTATGCTAGAGCACAACCTGTCACTTAACCAATAATGAGTTGAATTATATCAATCCAGTGAAATAATAGTTATAAATTTATTTTATTTTCTTCACCTGATAGGCTAAGAGCTGAACTATATTTTGTCATGGATATTTCGAAATTAACTAGTTTTTCTCAGATCACCTCATAACACATTACTGAACTTTGTGCGGTTGCTATGTATACATATGGGTATGCTTCTGCAATCTGCATCCTACTTTTGCAATGCAATGCTGCCTGAAATGTGTTTAACAACTGTGAGCAAACTATTTAATTATATCAACTTATGTCATATTCCTTACAATCTTGAGTTGAACTGTGAACTGGATCACTATGCTTGCTGAATTGTGTAGATCTTGATTATAAATATTATGAAATTGATGAATTATGTTCCAAAACGAAAAATGTTGATAGGAAACTAGTTTGTATGTGGTTATGCTAACATTGAAAAATATTGAAATTGAATTATATCAACTTATGACATATTCCTTACAACCTTGATGAGGTGTTTCACCCTCCGGATGATCACTCATTTTTGTAGCTACATGAGTCAAATTCAGACATATTTTTATTTTTTTATTTTGGTTACCTCTTCACATGGTTTTTAGGCAGTTTTGTTATCTCTCTGCATGTATTCAAAAAGTAATTTCAGAACACTGCAGCCGGTTAACATGTATATATATATATATATATATATATATATATATATATATATATATATATATATATATATATATATAAGCCCTTGCCGAACTCAGAAGTCTCTTGCAGCAGTTACGGCTGGTTTTTCCGAGGCTGTTGTCGGCATTATAATACACATATTGCCCGCGCAGTGAGGCCTTAACAGCAGCTCTCGTTACCCAATTCCGGGTTATCTCTACACTAGGCGCGATCAGGAAAATACACCATGTTTCATCAAGTACTCCAGTTTCATAACGTACACGATGGACACGAGCAAGCAGCGGTTTCTCAAAGTAAGGCTAGCAGCATGCGCACATTCGATGTAAAGGAAGGGGTCACCGCGCCAGCAATGGTTTTGTAAACAACCAATGGAATTAAACGGCCCACACGCAGCACATAAACCAGGCATAATTGCATGAGACATGGAATCCCACATTCTCGAGTTCCTTGATTCAGTTTAACGTTCCTGTTCGTGCAAGCACACACGGTTGATCCTTTTCATTCCATCTGACCGGCAAAGGCCGGCAAATGTTTTGACCAAATGAAGTGTTCCGATCAAAAGTAGCACCTAATTCCACCCCCATGATTTACGCATCAGACTCTGCTATGGTCCATTTCAAACTATTTCACTCTTAAAAAATGAAAATCGTAAGATGTAAATGTCAATGTCAATATGTCAATATATAAATCAAGCAGTATCTTAGTACTACTTTACTTAGCAGCATTTTATTCAAAGGATTTGTACGAGCTATATATCAACCTAGCGACGGCACAAACTATCTAGGTGATTAGTTACTCGAAACCCCGGGACACTTTCATCGGCGAATAATTATAATGTCACAAAGCTATAAGTATAGCATAAAAGAATAAGGAAATGTTTTGCCTGACTGATTTATGTGAATTACATGACATCGTTACATGCCAGCATGTACGCATACATTTTCTTGGACGAAAGCTGAAATGCGAGCAAATAACAGGGTAATGCATGCAATGTGACTGGCATTCTTTTTACATAGATAATTACATTGAGCTTAATCTTACACGACATTCTTTTGTTAAAAAATGAAACTAAGTCAGTTAGATATCAACAATGACGTTACGAAGCTTCCTGCGGCTCGTGAATGCTTCGCGCTGCGGCAGATATCTAAATGTGATTTGAGGACGCCAAACGCCATAAGCACTTACACTCAGTGCGTTTTGCAGCTATATTACCGGAGGCCTGGTCAAGGCCGTTCAAGGCCGCCGCGGCTCCCAAGGCCAAAAAGGCGGGGCTAAATCGTCAGCCAATCACGAAAGAGCAGGTCCGGAGGGGTGACGTCATACTTTCTGCGGCTCCTGCGGTTGCTCCAGAGCAGGCGCAAAATAACTTCGACATACATGGCGCGCGTCCGACAAAGGTTGCGCTCTGTTTTGTTGGTATCGCAGTTCACTGGTGGTTGTTTGACCAAAAATGACAACTCGTAGTGGCTCGGAGATATTTATGTAGTTGAGTGGTTTTGGAAAACATTGAGGGTTTCCATGAAATTGCCTACTCGTTGAGAACGTTACACGTGCCATCTATCGGACGCCATCAGCGGCCGCAAAAGTGTTCAAGGTTGTTCAAATTAAGCTCCGCCTTTTGGCCGCGGGAGCCGCGGCGGCCGCAGACCCCTTGGACAGACCTCTGTTATTACTTTTGTCGTGAACACTGGAAAGGTTGGAACTTCCGAATTATTATTATTGGCAAAACATCGATGAAGAGAGCATGTGCGGAATGTTTGTCAAACGGTCAGCGAAGTATTGTATATACAAAAGAAGAGAACAAAGCCAACTGAACAGTAGGTGAGGCCAAAAGATAAACCTACCCTGGATTCAACGTCAAAATTATGTTAAGCAAACAATACACGCTTGGTCGAAGAGAATGCCAGCGGGAATAATGCCTCACCGTCTGCATTTTCTAATACAGTTCTTTGAATTGGGATATTTGTCGGAACACATATGGAAATGCGCAAAACCGCATATAAGTCTGTTCTGCAAAGAGCAGTACACAAGGACTCCGACAAGTACATACCTGGTGACTTAGCACGTCTGGAAACTCTGGCGCCTGCTTAAGTTTGTTACCTGGCAGACTTAGCCAAGCAAAACCGGCTTGGTTCCCTCCCATCCGGCTTAGCTGGGTAAAAACCCGCGGCACAACAAAAAAAAAACGGAGCGACTACATCGACAATGTTGCAGGCGGCTCAGTGTGCATTGGCGTATGACGGAGCGTTTAGTGCTACCATAGTGCTAGCATACAAAGGGAATTATTCACATCCGAATGACGCAATCGACAACTGCAAGAAGGTTGAAGGTACATCGCGTTTGCTTCAATTGTGACATCAGATTACAGACAGGGGCGCTTTAGCTGAAATTCATTTTTTTTCTTCTAACCTCCACCCATTAATAAGTGACCAGGACTCAGGAGTGCCCCCGCCCTCGATCCCAACGACGCACGACATCTTAAGTTAACACCAGAGAACAAAAGAGGAAATGTCGCGGCACTCCCAGCTAAGAAATGGAAACAAACATAAAAAGCATATGAAGAGAGGTAGTTTGGGTGTTTGATGTGGTGATATAAAAGAAGGCGGAGAGTAGTCATTGTTGAAAACAGCAAATGACTGCCCCCCAACTACGTCCCAGGATATAATCCTCACTCATCCTCATCCAGGACAGGATGAGGATGGATTCATTCACTCTCATCCTCATCCAGGACAGGATGAGGATGGATTCATTCACTGTGTTAGTAAAGGGGATATCAGTCATACAGGGCGGAGGACAAACTCTGGTCTATTTTCAAGCTTTTCTTGTTGATACTTTGAGGACCCCATTCGGCTAAGCGTACCTTGTTGCTGAGTAGGAATCCCGAAGCCAGCGCCCAGGAATGGGTATATACCTAATGATACCATATAATAATATATCTGGTATTATATAGTAGGAAACGATAATGGATCGTCTGTGGATAATATATGACAGGAGAGGTGATTGATATATAGGACAAATATGAAATCCGAGAATATTTCACATTGTTCTTATGCAATGCACATGGAAGATGATACACTCTGTACCTACCGATACGTAAATTATGTGTATGCGGACAATAAGAGTTGTAACACTGTACTATTCTTGTTAAGTGTTGCATAATATTATTATTGTATAATTGTAATCAAGGGCGGATCCAGGGGGGGGGCGAACGGGGCCATGCCCCCCCCCCCCAAGCCTGTTTAAGGGGGGGGGCAAACTATGTTTTGCCCCCCCCAAGACGTGAAATCTAATGCATGCTATATTTGCGTTTTTAGAACGGTACTGGGTATCCCAAAATTGCAGCAGTCAAAATCAAGCTAGCCACAGTCAAAAACTGAAAAATTTCGCGCCGCTTCGCGGCATGACACAAGTTTCGCAATTGCATATACAAATTTGGAAAATTAATTCCATTAAGTGTCTTGCAGAGGCTCTCCTTGGCGGTAATTGCTGGCCCCAGGGCCAACTCTCTTCATAAAATATTATCTTTAAAGCGGGCTACATGTTTAGCTTGTCTGCCGAGTTCCGAAAAAGGCGACGCGAACGCAAAGACGCGGACTTCGGCAACCGGAAGCTGTTCCAGCGGTGCCCAACTTGTTGGCCCGAAGAGCTAATAGTGGGGACCAGGCCAGGACTATCTCCCCAACCCATCTCCCCCAGGCTCCTCCAGATCCACAGGGACCATTTATGCGCGGAAATGTCGGTCTGCCTCTTGCTACTTTGAAACCATTTGCACCGTTACCAGTTGTTTGTTACAGTTCGGTACATAGGTATGTATACAGACTACAGTTATTATTATCATATGTACTATTGAGCGCAGACTGCCACAGGCCATCGTGATTTACTATCCGAGGCTAATGTATATGAAAAACTACCTTCATTTCAACATTTTGCATCATACCGAGATGTGCAACCAGGAAAAGGGGTTACCTGAGGCTTGGCTCCACTCACGGTCTGGTTCCAATATTAAAAATGCGTTTTCCACGACCTAAAATTAAAATGTTCACGCCGCTTCGCGGCGTCACATCAGTGGCCATCGTCATAACGAAGCCATCGTCATCGTCTTCGTTTCGTCGTAACGCTGAATTGAATGAATAACATTTTTAGCTTCTTATCCTCTACAAGGCTAAGAAGCTAAAAATGCCTATGTTTCTGGGTTTTATCAGGCAAACCCGAGCAAAAAAAAATTCGCGCCGCTTCGCGGCGCTAAATAACAAGTACCTACTATAACATGCAAATCCACATTACAAATGTTGCAAAGGCTTAAATACACGCATAACAAATTGGGGTACATTTTTTTATCGTCATTTCAGCCGACACCCCCACTCAAAAATTATCGGCGACGCCCTTGGGTACAGCTTACAATTGACATAGTTTTTATCAGTGTAAGGCAATGTCGGAACAATACAAACTGCAAGCTGACATCTTTCCTTTTTCGATATCCCAAAAGGTCGAAAACCTAAAAAAAAAAATGGGGAAAAATCGAAATCGTGTGGTTGCAAAATAAAGTGGCCCAAATCCGGGGAGAAATTCGAAATTGGGGGTAGGTAAGGTCCGCAAAAAAAACGGTTTGGCCCCCCAAAACGGCCGGCTGGATCCGCCCTTGATTGTAATCACGTATATTATTATTACTATGTCAAGTTGAAAAGTGTTTCTTACATATTGTAAGAATTAGCCAAATGTTTGCGAACAATACTTTGTATAATAGTCTTAGATGCTGGAATATCGTTTAAGTTGGGAAATTGAGGGGCTATTATAGTATTCCATAGCTTAGGGCCAAGGCAACTGGTGATGAATAATCGATAATTGCGGTTTGAGAATGGTTGCTTTAAATGTTTAGTCTGCCTTCTGTGAGGACTATTGGCTTCATGTATTTCATATACTTTGTCAAAAGATATTGGTAACTGTTTAGTTATGAACTTTTGCATCACAATGATCATCTGTGACTTTGCTATATCGGCTAACTCCAATATGTTATATTGTTTGAAGATTGGCTCTGAACTATGTGGGGGTATACATATTCAATCAGTCTCACAGCCCTCTTTTGTAAAATCACTAGCTTATAAAGCTGATAATTATAGTTACTACCCCCAGATCATGCAACAATAATTCAGATAGGGAAGAATTAGACTATTAAACAAAGTATGCGCAGTTCTTTTGTCTAAGCAGTACCTTACTCTTGCTATTATTCCAATGTTTCTACTTACCATGTTAGATATATACTCAATATGCTTTGTAAACTTAAGTGTTTTATCAATTACCACGCCCAAGTATTTTATGTTAACATTTTTTTTTATACACGTATGTTGTTCATCTTCACATCAAGCTTGAAATCTGAGGAACAGGTTTTATAATGTTGGGTAAATGTCTTTGAGACATTTAGTGAGAGGAAGTTGGCACAAAACCAGTCAGTGATGCGCAGTAAAAGTGCATTTACAGTTATTTGAAGATTATCGCTACTTTTAATTTTAAATACAATTACAGTGTCATCAGCATATGATAAGCAAGTCATATCAATCAGCGCTTAACTTTGGCAAATCATTTATGTATATGATGAAAAGAATTGGACCCAAAAAAATGCATGAGCCTTTTAAAACATCAACTAACATTCAGTAATGATGAGCATTGCCCAAATCTGAACAGTAAGGAGCTGCATGGCCCGTGTCTCTGACCGTCCAGACTCCAGAATGTATGGGGATATGACACTGACTAGAGGCAAAGCTTAGCACAAATACCGGCTCACCGCCACGTTTGAAGTTGACTCTGTACCGGCTACAACTTATCGCAATCCCGTCACGAAACGTTGTCATGCACAGTTATTATTGAGTATGTTCCATTCACCTCTTCTGCGTTGTTTGACGGAGCCCACTTCATATCATGTTGATGGCGTGCCTGCGCACACAGCACCACCCAGTGTCAGAGGTGAAAAAATGTTCCGACGCGCCAACGCACGTCGGTGTCAGTTGATTGTGTACCGCTGTACCGTGAGTTAGCAAAACGCTGTTAAAGATAACTAC
The DNA here is from genome assembly GCA_036785665.1 of Chirona hameri. Classification (NCBI taxonomy): domain Eukaryota; kingdom Metazoa; phylum Arthropoda; class Thecostraca; order Balanomorpha; family Balanidae; genus Chirona; species Chirona hameri. Next base: position 25,921 of record JAXIVJ010000087.1, on the reverse strand, counting down.
ACATCCCAAACTAAAGATATGATAGCGCAAAAACATGGCAGGACCTCAGTCATCTTCAATGTGGCTTAGCAGTAGAATATCAGCGTAAAACATCAAACATACATTGTCCAAAATAGCTTGTTTTGATTTAGTGGCAGCGTTCCTCAAGCCAGACCTAGTGGTGAAAAAAAATCGGCGACACTGGCTGTCTCATGACTAGCGTAACCCGCGTCGTAGTCATGTCGGTGAGCCAGGTGAGACAGCGACAATTGTGGCGCTGTTTGTGCCAGTAGCGACGCGATTCAAGTGCCTGTCGTCAGATGTTTACATCATTAAAAGGGGGGGGGGGGGTGTCATCCCGTGATTCCCCATGTATCGGCTGCCGAACGGCTAAACATTAGCGATGACGTCACTGGTGCTCTGGTCCAGTTGTGGCCAGCCCCGTCGCCGCTGCTGCGCTTTCGAGCGTTTTGCGGTCTTTTGACGGGTGTTGAACGGCAATTTGAAGTCGTCGCCGTTAGATAAGTAAGTTAGGTAGTTAGGTTGCAAGTCTATGCTTTTTATTTTTTAATGTTTTTTTGTTTGTAAAGCATATCTTGAACATTAAGCCCAAACAATGTTATTTATCGCCCACAGCCAGACCGGGGCAGCTTATGACCGTCTCTCCCCCCCCCCCTCCTTAGCCGGACCGGGACAGCGTATGGCCGTCTCATCCCTCCGTCAGACCGAGGCAGCGTATGGCCGTCCCATCCCGCAGTCAGACCGGTGCAGTTTATGGTCGTCTCGCCCCTCAGTCAGACCGGGGCAGCATATGGCCGTCTCACCCCTCAGCCAGACCGGAGCAGCGTATGGCCGTATCTCCCTCTTCCCCTCAGCCTGACCGGGAAAGCATATTGCCGTCTCGCCCCTTAGCCAGACCGGGGCAGCGTATGGCCGTCTCGCCCCTCAGTCAGACTGGTGCAGTGTAAGGCCGTCTCGCCAGTCGCCCGAGGCAGCACCGACCGGGGCAGCGTATGTCCGTCTCCCCCTCAGCATGAATTAAGGGGGTATAATTATCCGCGGTAAACGTAATCTTAAATAGGATCGTACCTTAGGCCCAACTATCCGTATCCCGTTCGAAATATTCGCACCGCACCGAGCCGCGTGCGGGGACAGCAGAGTCGGACCAGAGCACCAGTGACGTCACGCTAATGTTGAGAGATTGGGGTGCTAAAATCCCCGGATGACTCTTACCTCTCTTATACGGCCTTGGTTTACATGTGTTTGACATGAGGAATACTGTCAAGAAGACAGTCGGAAAGTGTGAGTGTAAGCCTAGTATGAATAGTAAATTGAAGTGCGTGGATTGTGAGAAGAAACTGCCTCCGTCTAGGAAGCATGCCATTTGCGGCCACACTGCCCCTATGCCACAGCATCCTGCATCTGTATTTGTAGTTCTTGTGGTAAAATATTCAATACTGGCATAAATTATGTGTCAATGTAAAATCATGTTGGATACAATTATTGCTCTCATATGACCAGAACCAAAAATAATAAAGGTGTTTTTATCTTATTTGTGCAATATTAAATGATGCTTTGATTCTATTACCTACTTCAAATACGCAAAACATCAATTGTCCATAACTATTTTGCAGTACCCATGGAAGCAGAAAGTGATGTCATCATGGATGAATATGGAAACATTATTCTTGCATCCTTGTAACATTAGGTACAACAAATGTCAGTAGACGATGCAACGTTGCATGGTTCTGGAGTACAATTATTCAGACACCACTATCTTCATGTGTAGCACTCGTTGCAACAATCACAAAATGTGTTGTGTGTTGAAAATGTGCTGTGTGTTGACACAATGTCCTGCGTGTTGACAAAATATGTTGTATGTTTACCAAATGTACCAGAGTGCCGATTTTTCTCAATATTGTTAGTCACCGAGGCGTGAGAAAACTTGATTTTTAGAGTAATTGGCCATACGAGCGCGAAAAATGGAAGTGAGTTAGCCTGGCTCTCTGTCGGTGTCAGACTCGAGGTTTTTTCACCTCTGCCAAGTGTAGTGAGTGTACCAAGTGTGCGATGCGCTTACTGATCCTGTACACTGCACTACTCAGTAGCTGATGCCGGCAGTAGCTCCGGAGCAGCCAGCTCTATAAGTGCGCGTGCGCTCGTTGCAGTACTGACCGTTCGGAGTGCAGCCGGGGCCCTCCACCGAGGGGCCGAGCAGGTTGTGCACACGGTTGGCGTAGAGGACGAACGTCGGGTACGGTATGTCGTACTTCCTGGCTGCTTGCGATAGCGTGTGACCTGGGGGCGACACAGAGGTCACGTCAGATGAGGGAGACGGTCACGGGCAGTCTGGGAGTGTCAACAGTCTATGAGCGTTAGTAGGACGCATCGTGGCAATGCGAGGCCGCTGGTGTTGCATGTGGCTCAGTCAGGGAACGCTACGGGGCCTGACGGACAGGGAACGCTACGGGGCCTGACGGACAGGGAACGCTACGGGGCCTGACGGACAGGGAACGCTACAGCGTCTGACGGACAGGGAACGCTACAGCGCCTGACGGACAGGGAACGCTACAGCGCCTGACGGACAGGGAACGCTACAGCGCCTGACGGACAGGGAACGCTACAGCCCCTGACGGACAGGGAACGCTACAGCGTCTGACGGACAGGGAACGCTACAGTGCCTGACGGACAGGGAACGCTACAGCGCCTGACGGACAGGGAACGCTACAGCGTCTGACGGACAGGGAACGCTACAGCGCCTGACGGACAGGGAACACTACAGCGCCTGACCAGCGCCTGACGGGCAGGGAACGCTACAGCGCCTGACGGACAGGGAACGCTACAGCGCCTGACGGACAGGGAACGCTACAGCGCCTGACGGACAGGGAACGCTACAGCGCCTGACGGACAGGGAACGCACGCTACAGCGCCTGACTACGGGGCCTGACGGACAGGGAACGCTACAGCGCCTGACGGACAGGGAACGCTACAGCGCCTGACGGACAGGGAACGCTACAGCGTCTGACGGACAGGGAACGCTACAGCGCCTGACGGACAGGGAACGCTACAGCGCCTGACGGACAGGGAACGCTACAGCGCCTGACGGGCAGGGGACGCTACAGCGCCTGACGGACAGGGAACGCTACAGCGCCTGACGGACAGGGAACGCTACAGCGCCTGACGGGCAGGGGACGCTACAGCGCCTGACGGACAGGGAACGCTACAGCGCCTGACGGACAGGGAACGCACGCTACAGCGCCTGACTACGGGGCCTGACGGACAGGGAACGCTACAGCGCATGACGGACAGGGAACGCTACAGCGCCTGACGGACAGGGAACGCTACAGCGCCTGACGGACAGGGAACGCTACAGCGCCTGACGGGCAGGGGACGCTACAGCGCCTGACGGACAGGGAACGCTACAGCGCCTGACGGACAGGGAACGCACGCTACAGCGCCTGACTACAGCGCCTGACGGACAGGGAACGCTACAGCGCCTGACGGACAGGGAACGCTACAGCGACTGACGGACAGGGAACGCTACAGCGCCTGACGGACAGGCAACGCTACACAGCGCCTGACGGACAGGGAACGCTACAGCGCCTGACTACAGCGCCTGACGGACAGGGAACGCTACAGCGCCTGACGGACAGGGAACGCTACAGCGTCTGACGGACAGGGAACGCTACAGCGTCTGACGGACAGGGAACGCTACAGCGTCTGACGGACAGGGAACGCTACAGCGCCTGACGGACAGGGAACGCTACAGCGCCTGGCGGACAGGGAACGCTACAGCGTCTGACGGACAGGGAACGCTACAGCGCCTGACGGACAGGGAACGCTACAGCGCCTGACGGACAGGGAACGCTACAGCGCCTGACGGACAGGGAACGCTACACAGCGCCTGACGGACAGGGAACGCTACACAGCGCCTGACGGACAGGGAACGCTACAGCGCCTGACGGACAGGGAACGCTACAGCGCCTGACGGACAGGGAACGCTACACAGCGCCTGACGGACAGGGAACGCTACAGCGCCTGACGGACAGGGAACGCTACAGCGCCTGACGGACAGGGAACGCTACAGCGCCTGACGGACAGGGAACGCTACAGCGCCTGACGGACTAACGACCTTCAATCGCAGGAAACCTTTCATGTATTGCAAAACTCGATTTGCTATTTGGGGGCATTGCATCTCACAGACTTAGTTTATTTTCGTAAAAAGACGTTATTTTATTGACCGTTTCATAGAATGACAAGTGGCATAAATCTCAACTAAATAATATGATATCTGAATGTAGTGCATATTAAGAGCCATTCTTCAAGATAAAACTCATCATTAAATAAGTACGTCGGTGCATCAATCGCTATGGTGAAAGCCTAGCATTCACTTACAGTAATACAAATTCTAACTATTAAAAGAAACCAGTTATTCTGGCTTTAAATAAACCGGTTTTATAACTTCCATCGCCAATGGCAACATACAATAATTCAAAAGAACAATGCACCTGTCAGCACATCATTATTTTAAGACAAACAGCTGCCGAAATATGAGAGATTTCGCGAACGAACGGGTGGGCTTAGCCATTCCGCGATTCCAGGTACGAATTCCTCATATTTGCATATTATATCTGCTGAGAGCTTGAAAGACTCTATGGTGAACGTCAACTGGATCTAACCGAGAAATCCGAGCCAAGTTTGTACAGCACCTCGTCTGAAAGCGTTGTATATGAAGGCTTCTGGCATTGAGTGGCCGGAGCAGAGAACAAGTCACCTTACTTTTGGACAGTTCCGGCAGAAATGAATGGAACTAAGTCATCAGATTGCAGTGACCTTTGAGTTTCTTTTAATTTCATGCTAATGAGTATCAAAGGGTTCCATGTTCAAAACCTTAAAAAAAACACATGAATACGAGGACCGTTCAAAATGGCATGGTGATTCACAGAAATCACCATCATTTTCACATAAATCACTATCATTTTCACAGAAATCACCATCATTTTCTTCTCTGACGCCAGTACACATTTTCCACGTAAGGCTCATGACACACTTTCTACACAAGTCGATACACATGTAAGTGAAAGCGATAAGTGTTTTATGATGAAATATTGACAACGACATCGCTGTCAATCGTCACCGACTCGCAAATAATGGCTTTTACCCTCTTGCGACATATAGTTGTGAGGCTCGACAGTTTTTATACGACTGTCTGACTGATGAAAACTACCCACGCTGTCATATAACTTTACATAGTAATTAGTAGTCCCTCCCATTAGAAAGCGATGCCATATAAATGTGGCACTTTCTAAGCGTCATTATTTTCGATTCTGCTTTCACCGGGTATTTTAATGATAACAAATGATCAATCTAAGTTATCAAACCGAGTTGTAATGCAGCTCATAAAAAGTAAATATTAACTATTACTCATGGACTGTGTGACACAAATTTTAACTGTCGTAAGGCGCCTTTTATGCCAGACTGTGATTGCCAATTGCTTGAATCAATGTTTGTAATGATTCGTGTTGCCGATACCGATGTTGCGTCAGATATCGAAGACCACATCCGTGGACTTCCCATCACACGCCACGTGTTTCACTATCGACATGATTCGCCGGAAACAGCATCATCACTTCCCGCATCTCCCACAATGGGAGGCCCAGTCGGCGCCTGCGCCGCCGCCCCTGCCCCGGTCGTGTACCGTGTGCAACTCGCCCCGACCTATGTACCGAGCGCAAATCGCCGCCGACCTGTGTACCGTGCGCAAATCGCCGCCGACCTGCGTACCGTGCGCAAATCGCCGCCGACCTGCGTACCGTGTACAATATGGCACCCAGGTTTGGGTCAAAGTTGGAAATTCATGCGGGACACAATTGGTTCCCATGATATGTCCATAAGAAGTCCACATGTCACGTTTCGTTAAAATCGGTTAATATTTAGGGAGCGCGCAAAATCGACGAAAAATATGCTTTTATCATCAGGGGGACAATTAGCAACTCCAGTTCGAATCAAGATAAAACGTCTTATAGTCATACTTTTCTGGATCGTCTTGACGAGTGAAGTCGAGCTTGATCGCTTAGAAATAAATCCGATGACTTGCTTAAAAGATATACGTCTGATACTTGATTTGTTTTTCCACTACCTGATTTTTTTTTGTTTTGTTTTTACTTGTTTTGTTTTTCCACTATCACCTATGATGATACCACGGCATTACCACCGCGACGGCATTACGATAGACATGGTACGGATGACTCTTCCGGTCATTGGCCCAGAACTGCTGCATGTCATTAACGCTTCCATTACGGCGGGTGTGCTACCTTCGTCGTGGAAAATGACTAATGTAATTCCGCTACACAAGTCGGGCTGCAAACTCGATCTGAACAAGTACAGGACAGTGTCAATTCTCCCAACCGTCGAAAAAATAACGGAGCGCATTATCTGTGAACAGCTTATGACTTGTTTGTTAGATCACAACATTCTTTGTAGCGAACAGCACGGCTTTAGACCGGGCACTCGACGGAGTCAGCAATGCTTGACGTCATCGGTCACTTGGTTGATAATATGGATTCTGGTCATATTTCAGGTATTACGACAGCTGACACATCTAAGGCTTTTGATTCTGTGAAACACACCAGGCTTTTATAAAAATTAAGTTGGTACGGTGTACACAGCCATTGGTTTAAAAACTGGCTTGCTGAGCGCTCTCAGTACGTTAGGAGAGGATTGACGAGCGCGCCTGTCACGCACGGCGTAATTCAAGGTTCGCTTCTCGGGCCAATTCTGTTCCTTTTATTCACTAATAATTTGCCATCTTACTTTGACGACCGCAAATTTGTATTGTATGCAGATGACGCACAATTCATTCACTGCTGTAACACTAGATTTGCCCAACCTTCAGTGTCGCGTTGAAGTAAGCTTAAAAGCAGCGAACGCTTGGTTTGCGGATAATAGCTTGCATATCAATCCAAACAAAACCGATGTCATGATAGTTCGGTGTAGGCAGCGACGCTTAGATATATATATGTATATTTTTGTGTTAACTTCGGAAGAACCGCTATTCACCCATCATCATCTGTTAAGGTTTTAGGCATGCCTGTTGACTGTAACTTGACGTGGGCTTCACATGTGTCTTTGGTGGTGCGTCGTTGCTATGCGTGTCTTTAGTGGTGCGTCGTTGCTATGCAATCATCAGCGGCCTGGCTAAAATGTCTCATCGTTTGCCATCTGACGTGAAAAGGTTTTTAACTGAAGTGCTAGTGTTTCCTCATATTTTGTATTGTTTGACTGTATATGGTGCTTGCGGTACAACACAACGACTCCGTTTACAAAAAGTTATCAGCCACTGTGCTCGCATTGTATTTTGTTCTAAAAAAACGCGATCATGTCTCACCGCTTTTAAATCAGCTTAACTGGCCGACCTTTGATGACCTGATTACCGAACGTGACGTAGCCATGCTGTTCAGAGCCATGCATCACCCGCGCGCTCCCGACGCATTCCGAGATCGGGTCGTGTACCGGAGTGACGTGACGGTCCGAGACACGCGCGGTCCTCTTGCCGGTCTACTGCAGCCGCCTCGGGTGCGCAGGGAGTTGGCCCGAAGGTTTTTTACCTACCGGGCGACTTCTGTGTGGGACCGGTCCCCTTTGATGCTCGGGATGCGGTGACCGCTCGCGGGTGTCGGGGAGCTGTGCGGGCGTAGTTGCGGGGGCCGGATGAGCAGTAGTTTGTTTGGTCATTAGGAGATCATATTTTGACCGCATTGGTTGTATCCTTAGGTAAATTAGAGTAGTCTCAACTGTGCTATGTTGCAATTGCACTGAAACATACTGTATGACACTTGGTCATAAAAGCTATTTTATGGAGGCTAAACGAAATACATGATGATGATGATGATGATACCTATGCCTATGCCTATCGCTCGTCACTCCTGTGATCACAGCAGCGAGGTCGATCAAGCTCATGTCAACGCAGTTGCAAGTAGCTGCACATGAAGTAGCTGACCGAAGTTTGGTTCTAAGACCGTGCCACTCGTACTATCCATCTACAGTTTACCAGCGACGACTTCTTCAAGTATGGGACCGAATGCCTGTGTTTCTCGACTAGCTGTAGAAGGCTCTGCATATGCGATTCGCTTTTTGTCCCAGAGTTGGCGAAGTATTGCACGAGTTTTACCCCCTCTCGCCACATCGTTTGTGACCTTTACGTTTGTGACAGTGTCCACCCGGAGACAGAACTGGGTGGGGGTGTCGTCATCCCACGTATTCGCCGGCATGTCCAGCCACGCGGCGTCACACTGCTGCAGACTCGCAAACACCAGCCAGGACTGCTCATCTACGAGGTCAGCAAGATGAGTCTCCTGATCCACGTTTGTGATCGTGTAGGACTAAGGAACGGCGAGTGCCGTCAGCTTCTGGGCCATCACCTCCTTCACCTCGGCCTCTACCTTGTCACTACACAACGCGAACATGACGGTCTGAGGGCGCAGATACCAGAGATGGCGCCTGATAACCTTCAGTGCAGCATCTGCGATCTCTTTGTCAACAGGCTTATACTGCAGCAGCCGCTGGTAGAATACGAGGTCGTTCAGCGGCGCATCTGCTGCCACAGGGGCGGCCAACCTCTAATATATATATATATATATATATATATATATATATATATATATATATATATATATATATATATATATATATATATACATATACATACATACATACATACATACATACATACATACATACATACATACATACATACATACATACATACATACATACATACATACATACATCCATCCATCCATCCATCCATCCATCCATCCATCCATCCATCCATCCATCCATCCATCCATCCATCCATCCATCCATCCATCCATCCATCCATCCATCCATCCATCCATCCATCCATCCATCCATCCATCCATCCATCCATCCATCCATCCATCCATCCATCCATCCATCCATCCATCCATCCATCCATCCATCCATCCATCCATCCATCCATCCATCCATCCATCCATCCATCCATCCATCCATCCATCCATCCATCCATCCATCCATCCATCCATCCATCCATCCATCCATCCATCCATCCATCCATCCATCCATCCATCCATCCATCCATCCATCCATCCATCCATCCATCCATCCATCCATCCATCCATCCATCCATCCATCCATCCATCCATCCATCCATCCATCCATCCATCCATCCATCCATCCATCCATCCATCCATCCATCCATCCATCCATCCATCCATCCATCCATCCATCCATCCATCCATCCATCCATCCATCCATCCATCCATCCATCCATCCATCCATCCATCCATCCATCCATCCATCCATCCATCCATCCATCTATCTATCTATCTATCTATCTATCTATCTATCTATCTATCTATCTATCTATCTATCTATCTATCTATCTATCTATCTATATATATATATGTATATATATATATATATATATATATATATATATATATATATATATATATATATATATATATATTTGTTAGTACAGACAAATAATAGGAAAAATAGTACAAGGTCCGAATTAATTACTTGAGCGCTATGCAAATCTGATCTGCGATGGAGGATTCCACAATGGGCTATCCATAAAAACATGCGAAAAAACAGCTGAGACTTATTGAATGCCAACACTTAATTTCCAGCCAGAGTATCGTAGTGGACACCTTTATGATCATGAATTTATAACTGGAGGTGTCCGAAATAGATAACATTTGCCTCCGAACGGTGGTATAATATTGCAAATAATGCCAGCCGGTACAATGACGTAGATCGACACGCAAATAAAACAGAGCCCCTTCCTCAAAGCAGGAAAATCCCCCAGGGATTATGCTGTCATGGCAAACGGTGGATTGAATAACTTTTAAGCTATTTCAGAGCCAGGGGGATGTAATGCGCTCCATTTCAAACAAAGAACTGCAACGTAATCACTTGTACGTGATTAGAATTGGACTTACTTAGTATAACAATAAGAACACATACATAAGTGCAAAACTGTCAGCGTGCTGATTTACGAATTCGCAAACAAAATATTATTAAGCAATACAAGTCAAACACCTAGTTTTGCATCAACCGCGAAGCACTGGTAAGATCTTCAAAGCGGATGCAATGCACCGTATCCAATTTGTGTGTGGGTTCTATCGCATCCCACATTCACGTGCAACTGTGCAGATGAAATGGTGGCCTTGTTGGAGATTCATCTGATTTGATGCCTGTTATAACTGCAAGCAAGCACAGGCAAGAAAAGGCCGATGTTCTGTGATAAAGTAATATGAGATCCATGCAACGTATCTGCCTCTAATTCGTCCTCAGCTGATCATCAGATTTCATAGCAGAGTCACGCCTGTTCTGAGACTCAGTTTAGAGCATACGCTGGCCAATGGCCATGCACGTAAATAAAGCATACAGCACATCTGTGCTGTGTCATCTACTAGTAAGATGAATCTGACAGCTTCTAACCTAAACAGAAACGCAACACCCAACTTAGCATTTCCAAACGAATGGCTAATGCCACACCCGCTTATATGATGAACGAAATCTTCTCTGCCTGTAGTTAGAAGGAAAGACAATAGCCGTTTTCATGAAAGATTATTGTGCTGAAAAGATTCTGAAAAGTTTCTGAAAAGTTTAAAAAAGTTTTGGTATAAAGGTTTTAGTATAAAAGTCTTAGTATAAAAGTATTAAGTATAAAAGTCTTATAAGTCTTAAAATTAGTCGTTTTAATACTTTTATAAGCCTTTTATACTAACTTGTATACTAATACTTTTATACCAAAACTTTTAAAAACTTCAGAAACTTTTCAGAATCTTTTCAGCACGATAATCCTTCGTGAAAACGGCTAATGTCATCGACCATTTATGCCATACTAAAACGTGCCGAAACACCTACCAACAAAGAGCAGTACATTTGGAAAGCTACCACATTTGTATATCAATCGGAATAATCGATAACGTCTCGGTGACACCCTGCCTCCAACAGCGGAAATGCCTTGTCATGTCTGGAGAGACATACTTTCTCTAACCACGGGTCTCGGAGGAGGATGGGGTAACAAACACACATCAAACTCTGGATCGAAGCGCATATTTCCGGTAACCATGGCGATGTACAGTTGGAAACGGTCGTGGCGCAAAGGAGAACATTAAACTGGATATAACCACTCTTTTGTGATGTCACATGCGCACTACCTCAAAAGGAGACCTAAATATTATATATATATATTATATATATATATATATATATATATATATATATATATATATATATATATATATATATATATATATATATATATATATATATATATATATATATAAACACAAATACATGCCGGCTGGGATAAGCAAGTGTGTTGACTTCGAATTCATCTCTGCAACGATCTTGTGAGAATCAGGAAAAATATACTTATATCAAGGGTCGTAACTGTGTTGTTCACTGAGAGCCAAAGAAAGGTGCAGGTAAGTATAATCCTTTACTATTGCAGCAAACAACAATGCTGATCAGTTGCTGGACACAAATGCAATATCTCGCTCCGTCTGCTTCATGCCATGCATGCCTTACTAGTTCAGGTCATTTTCCCCAAGACTTATCCGTTTTAAAGCAATTGAATTTAGAATTTGCAAAATGGGGTCTATGGTAGTGCCGCCGCTGATTGGCTGACAGCCACTTCAAGATCCTGGAAGTCAGACGACCTGTATTTTTCGAACCTTGGCGAGTACGGTGTAAACAACGGCCAACGCCATAGGTTGCGGTCCGAGTTGAGGGTTTTCACGTTGTTTGAAGTCTCAGTTATGGATTGATTGTTGTTTTAATAAATATTGAGCTATCGCAATGCCTTGCACTCGTCATTGTGTTCTGTGCGGGAGAAGACACGGTTCCACAATGTTTGTATTTAAGACGCCAAAATTGTCTGGAAACGATTGTGCCATATGTTGGCAGCTAAAGGTTTTCTCTATAGCTCTCTATAGCTCAATAATGACGGCATCATCCCAAATTTAAAAACTTAACTTGTAGAAAGTTAAGTGACTTTTCGAGAGGAAAAATATCATCATCGTTTTCAGCAGCACTTACTTCATATTTTCGACTACAACCAGCGTATATTTGACAACTTTCAGAAAGATGAAACATTCCCTTGAATAGAGCCGCGGTGGGGGTGGGGTGGGGGGGGGGGGGGGAGCTGCAGCTGAATCACTGAATCACTGACTTACCTTCCCTGAGCACCGTCATGATGGCATCTGCCATGGTTTCGGGTCGCCACGACTTGATGGAACCACGCTCGCGGAACCGCAGGTTCTGCACCAGACTCTGCTTCTGGTTCCACGACTTCTGCCACGCCGCCTGAAGCTGGTGCTGGAACGTCATTTCTGCAACACAGAGGCCATCAAAGGTCAAAATGAGGTCGTTGAAGGGAATTATTGACCTTTTGATTTATGTTTCTGCATTATGTCATGACACATGTCAGTGGCGGATCCAGGGCGGTCACGGGGGTCATGGTCACGGTATCAGTGGCGGATCCAGGGCGGTCACGGGGGTCATGGTCACGATATCAGTGGCGGATCCAGGCCGGTCACGGGGGTCATGACCCCCCCCCCTTAGGCCGTGAAGGGGCATCACCGCGCCGGCGTACCAGTGCCACGACCGCGCCGGCGTATACCAGGGTCACGACGGTACCAGACACCACCGCACTGTGGGGACATTTCCCGATTTAGCCTGACTTAATTAAAAGTATTTGTATACATTTCTTGCAATTTTTCGTACTCGAATGATGCAAAATTGTTCATATTTGCATGTTATGGGACTCATTTCACCTTATATGTATGCTCTCAAGTAACAAAACTGACCTGAAGTCAACTATTGTGTGATTGTGTGCGTGCGGTTGAGAATAATGCTGAGGTATGCACTGCATTTAGATGCATCAGTACCAGGGTCTCCTCTAACATGTTAACGGGGAGGCTGCCTCCCCCCCCCCCCCCCCACCAGTCGAGGAAAAATCGCGTCACTGGGGGGGAGGGGGCACCTATTTGTCATCGGATGTATATACAAAACGACATCGGTAGAGTAAATGAAGGCAACAATCTTAAATGCACGCAAGTTTAATAACTAAAGCGATACAATAAGTAAATACAACTCAGATAATAATTGTATGGCAAACATCGCTTCAGTTTCGGCGCAGAAAAGGCGATTCTGACCAGTGTCTGGACAATGAACAAGTGCTATTTGGTGGCAATCAGCACAGTGGAAGGATACGTTTGGTTCCTTTGCCAGGGACCGTTCAAATTCTTCGACGGGCCTCGTCGAAAATTTGACCCGGCCCCCCAATACCCCTGGAACAGGGTGATATTCAAATTATTGCCTTGGTTCCAAGAGAATGTAGTGCTTGGTTCACAAATGAAACCAAACCAAAGAAGTACTCTTGT
>JAXIVJ010000087.1:2500-7500 GCA_036785665.1 Chirona hameri | reverse complement strand
CCGCTCTGGCGAAAACGTTCGCCGACGAAATCCCGGTGCCACCGCCACCGGACAGGAACGGAAAATACGGTGTGATTTTTAATTTTAGGCGAGCCTCAAACTGAGGCTCGCCTAGTTAGTTAGTAGTCGGCATTTACTCTCCGTTGTTGACCGGTGGTGGTGGAAACCGGGCTTAAGCCTTTTATACCAAAACTTTTAAACAACTTTCAGAAACTTTTCATAATCTTTTCAGCGCAAAAATCCTTCGTGAAAACAGCTAATCTAAAGTCTAGTGGTAGAGGGAGTTTGAAGTTAGAAGCTACCCCTTCCCCACGCAGAGATAGTCTGAAGTCTAGTTAGAGAGCGTTGGTAGTTTGGCACACCCCGTCACCCATAGGGAGGGGAGTCTGTAGGCTGAACCCCTCCTACCCTCCCTATGTAGAGATGATCCAGCGACAGAAGGGAAGTTAACGCGGCAAACGAGCCAACTCAATGAGGTGAAGCCACCAAACTTGTGCAAACAGAAAGCGCCAGTTCACTGTGCTAGGGTGGAAAAGGAAACGAACTACTTTGCAACTTTACACACATTTGAATTAATGATAACTACACCACACTGGGTGATGTATAAAGTTGCCTGAAATCTTTGAAAGTTGCCTGAAATCTTTGAACTTTGTATTTGGTAAAATATATTTAATTTTAGTAGACACCACATATAGCCTTTCAAGACGGAACATTTTCAAGAAAACAACTTCAGATTAAATAGATTGCCACACAAGTTCGCGGCAACTGTTGCCAGGATCAACATGCGATCGCAAACGCTCGAGTTGGCGACTGAAGCAGCATAGTACACACCGTCGTCCGTCGCGATGCTCCATGGAAAACGACTCGGCCACACCACCTGTCCATCGAGGGACGCCACACGCCCACCCCGCGACGTACTGTGTTCCAAGCACGCCGCCGACCGGCACTGAACAACTGACTCCTACGCCCTACGCACCGCGTGCGTCATTTCTCCGGCGGCAGAGGCAGCGCGGCAGAGGCAGCGCGGCGGAGGCGGTCGTCCGCCGGGGAAGTATTTTTGTGCGGCCAACTCGACTATAGAGTGAGTCGTTTGAACCAAATGGACCAGGACGGAGGGTACATCGCGGACCGGCTGACAGTCAGGGTACCGGGTCCAGTTCAGAGTACCCGCCTCCCGTCCACTCCCTGCAGACGACACCGGCACAGCGGGGGCCGTCACTCTCCCACTGACATTGAGCACTGAGTGGTCATTGTTGCAGCTAGCATGGCCACTGCAGCGAGATGGGGCGCTACGAGCGGACAATGGCATGGGTGAATCGTGTACAGTTGATACCGGGAACTGAGGTACTGTGCCAGAACGGTCGTCAGGTAGTAAGGTCGCTAGATGATCCTGTTCTGTTTATTGGGCCCACGGACGCCCATTGCCTGACAGTGATCATACCGTGTGACCTCAGTGTGACCTTTTATAATGGATGTGTGCGACAAAATTAACTTGGCCTTAGAGGGATTTGTTGGCGTAGAAACAGCGTATAAACATGCAAGGTACTGGAAGCTTATCATGTCGCTAGAATATTAAGAAGATTAATAATGCAGCTGAAACAGCGGAAACCCTAAAGTTACCGATATATATATATATATATATATATATATATATATATATATATATATATATATATATATATATATATATATATATATATATATATATATATATATATATATATATATATATATATATATATATATATATATATATATATATATATATATATATATATATATATATATATATATATATATATATATATATATATATATATATATATATATATATATATATATATATATATATATATATATATATATATATATATATATATATATATATATATATATATATACATTATTGGATGGTCAGGTGCAGAAACATGCAGAAGTAGTGCAGATGGGGTCAGATCAAATATCATTACCGAGCGGGCGCGAGGCGCCCGTGAGGTTTCTCGTCAACTTACTAGACAAATTTACATTTGACCCGGCCCGACCCGGCCATACAGACGCTTTTCGGAAGCTAATAACTTTGCAATCACTGCTCCGATTGAGATTGGGTCTTGACCTTTGGATAGGTCCATCCAATCAATTTTGTTTTTGGTATGGTGCGTTCTCATATAGGTGGTACCACAGCGCGTGGCAGTTGGCAAACGCGAACGTCGAAATTAACAAAATACCTTGCTAAAATGATTCTTGATAAAAAATGGCTGTATTATTCTAAGCATTGATTTATACGCTGAAGCATGCAGCGCTCAGGACGCACTCCCTTTTGGCGGATTTGGAAAGGAGATCATGAACAATTTAATACAACTGAATTTTTAGGTTGGCATGCCTTGCGGCCTGGCAATTTTTCTGGAGGACTAAAATGACTGTGTTACTACCACGTGTGCTCCCTTACCGTTGCATATTTCAAACCTGTTTTAGCTTTACCAGAGCGCGCTCGCTCGGTCATCGCCCAAAAAGGCGCTTTACTGGTTTGGCCGCGCAACTGCCCAAATTTGCACGAAAAGGAATGTCATTTACCAACGCGTGCAAAAACGAGACCGAAATACAGCATACGATCTGATAAAAATAAGTTCAACTTGACTACTGAGATGCGTCATATTTCCGCTATCCACAATCATAAAACCATCAGCAGAATTTACAAGATAAAACGAATTCCATCAGATTATCGAGACACGCAATGGAAGCAGGGCAATCAAGGTCTTCATGCCAGAATATCACAAAACGTGAGAATATTCACGCACACGACTATTGTTATAGAACGGTGGCGCATTTTAAGTTATATTTTCCCTCTGTGCCACTCCAAAGCACGCGAGGGCTACTGGTCACAAAAGCACAGCTGCTTCAAAACCGGTACCAGCCTAGAATCGGTAAAAATCACAGTGCTCAGTGCGAGGAAAACTAGTATAGGCCAGCTGTGTATAGCCGGTTCGGACCCGCTACCGGCCTTCAGTCCCCCCTCTCCCCCACCACACTCCCCTCCCCTATACACACAGTCTGGCGAGGCGCGAGCTGGTGAAAAACCGGCATAGCGCGTTCCACTGTGCCACAACGCAGACTCCACCGGCATACCCAACTGTTGGCGTCATCGCAAATAACGCTGACGTCACCTCAATTCTGACGGCACATTCATCGCTGACGCAAGTGAACATTCATACTGACACAGAAATATAATACGAATGCAAGAGATAAATAGCTGCATGCAGGGCGGATCCGACGCGGGTGGGACCGATAGTGAATGGTCATGGCGAGTAGAGATGCAAAAATTCCCCCAAAAACAGGAACCGGCCCCGCACCGCCACCGCTCATACATGAGTTGGGACCGGCATCAAGGCCGGCCACATGTGGCAGCACCCGCCAGGCCCGGCACGCGGCAGCTCAAGCTAGGAATCTGCATGTATACTTCATTCTACACTTAAAATCTTTTAGCAGGAATATTTATAGTTTGCAATGTGCATTTTGCACCATTTTAACACACACCACATTGAAACACCAATGGATAATGGATATATATGGACCATGGAGTAAAGAAATCCCACACAAGTCAGAACTTGAGATAAATAATCAACAACAGACTAACAGGAAAGTCAAACAGGTCAAGGTGAGTAGACTTCTTTCATCTTTGGTGGTTTGCAAAAATAAAAAACAAAAATAAGACGCATGATAGATATATAGATCATGCAAGTCCAAACGAGCAGCTTAAAAGTATGTAATAAGTATGCATTCATCACTCAACATCACACAATGCAATGTTTGGGTTGTAATTGTAATAGCTTCTACAAACAATGTTGAAGTTAGAGGTACTACAACCTACTTACTTATTTGATCAATGTTGACATGGACTAGTAAATACTAAATATACTTCACAGGATAATGGGGAAAAGGCAAGTTTTCCTGGACATTTAAGTATGACAAACATACTAAAAACATTGGGAGTGACAATCATATCTTGAATGATAAAAGTAAAATAATCGACCTGTTTTAAATTACAGAGTATCCTCGGTTTTCTCACTATCCAAGCCAAGATATCTATAACTAACATCTAAGCCAGTCACACACAGAGCCACTCTTATACGGCCTTGTCACATATTTATACAGCCTTGGGCAGTGAGCACAGATAAACAAAGCTTGAGCTACTTCACTGCCAAAGCCAAGGCCGCACAACTGCCTTGGTACAACTTCACACGTCCGTCAAGCTAGCAGCAGATTCATATTCGCGAATCTGCTGCTGCCAGACAGACATTCGCCGGGCTCGAATATACTGCTACTGGCAGCAGATTCGGCGAATGTCTGTCGAACAACTTCCGCGGCCTTCTTGGCGCATCTTAGACGCGAGCAGCAGATTCAGATATTCGCCGGGCTCGAATATACTGCTACCAGCAGCAGATTCGGCGAATGTCTGTCAGCTGGGAGCATATTCGTGAACAACTTCCGCGGCATTTTTCGCGCATCATCTGAACGCCAGCAGCAGATTCGCAACGTGATGTGTTTGAGTTGAGTTGTTCGGTGAGAGATGGGTACCTTCTAGGTAAGTAGGTATTGACCAACGTATTACTGACTTGAAGCAGTCAGTGAGTAGCACCTCTAACCTCCTCCTACTTACCTAGAAGGTACCCATCTTTCACCGAACAACTCAAACACATCACGTTGCGAATCTGCTGTTGGCGTTCAGATGATCCGCGAAAAATGCCGCGGAAGTTGTTCACGAATATGCTGCCAGCTGACAGACATTCGCCGAATCTGCTGCTGGTAGCAGTATATTCGAGCCCGGCGAATATCTGAATCTGCTGCTCGCGCCAAAAAAGGCCGCGTAAGTTGTTCACGAATATGCTGCCAGCTGACAGACATTCGCCGAATCTGCTGCCAGTAGCAGTATATTCGAGCCCGGCGAATGTCTGTCTGGCAGCAGCAGATTCGCGAATATGAATCTGCTGCTAGCTTGACGGACG
>JAXIVJ010000086.1:229880-443397 GCA_036785665.1 Chirona hameri | reverse complement strand
ATGCAGCCTTTGACACATCATCGGACACATTAACAGTAGGTACATTGACCGCAACACTGCTGTCTAGGTAGTGCTCCCTCTGCCGTTTAAAGTTACAACTCTCAACATGCTGCCGCCAATACCTTAATGATAAAAAAGGACGCTTACATTGAACACAGTGGAACACAGTCTTCCCTGTAGAATGTTGTTTCAAATGCTTGGAGAGTGCACGCAGACTTCGCACTTCGTGTGAACAGAACTCACACTGGAATGTCTGCAAAATAAAGGAAGTTAGCAGTCAGTGGTAATGAAGATGTCATTAGGTAGGTATTCTAGTTCATTAAATTTCATTGCTTTAAAGGTATGTAGAATTGAAACAAACTGTAGGTAAAATGGTCACAATTTGGAATTGCCAAAGTCCCAAAAGTTACCTCAATAATCCCCAAAATGCTATACACAGAGCAATGTGCTACAAAGTGAGCCATATTTGCCATACTGATAATCACCACCCTTTCAAAGTTGAGTGGCTGAAAATATTATTCAGAGCCCGCCACTGACCTAAGGGTTTACATATCCAACATTGTCTTGATGTTTAAAGGGAGTGTGTCTACTCACATTGGTCATATGGAGTTAGGCACATGGGATTGTAGAGCAGATTTTTCTGAATTAATCCATAGCTGCATTTCTCCAGTATAACCCTAGTTGCCGAGATATTCCGTTTACCCCAGCAGAGGGCTGAAGCCAGTAAGCAGACAAAAGTTACCGGGTTTCCACCAGCCTACATCCACCACTAGAATTTGATGCAAACTTACCAACGTATCGATAGCGAAACCAATCACATTTCGATAAAAAAGCTCGTGAGCGCTGATTGGAGCTTTCGAACAGAGCCCCGGTTCTGCTTCGACTGTTTGTATACAATAACCGTATTGCTGATTGTCTTAAGTGCGCCAATTTCGATTTCGTGTTTATAGTGAAAACAACTTCGTCGATATTTATACCGCAGTAAGTTGAAACAATTTAAGCGAAATTTCAATTATCGGAGGCCTATATATTAATTTTATCGCATTCAAACGTGATAACAACTGCTACTTATCGTAGGAAAAATGTTTTTGGCGATACAAAACAGTAGACACACTCCCTTTAACCCTCGCACCGACGGGGGGGGGGGGCGGATATCAACCCCCCCCCCCCCCAGAGGTTTTTTGTGCATAGCGAAAAAAAGGCGGCGCGTAGCGCCGCCAAATTTGGTATAACTATTCACACATCAATTTTACATATAGTGTGTAGGTTTTGACTTCATAGCTTTCAAGGTCAAGTCGTCAGGTCACATTAAATGACCTGACCTCAAATCACTTTTGTGAAGGTTTGTCATCATGCCAAAGCCACAGTGGTTGACCAAACAGTTTGAAACTCACAGAATGTAATCAGGTCATAGGTATCTACAATACCTGTATCTCGGATTTTTGATAACGGTGACCTCAGGTCAGGTCAATTTCGTGTCCTGCCCATTATAAGCCAATGGGGGAAAATTCAAAATATTCTTGTACGCACTAGATCAGTCCAATTGATTCAGAAGCATGTCAAAATAGGTCATTATGGATGGCCCAGGTGTAAATTTTGATAAGTGGCCCATGTAAAGGTCATTTGAGGTCACCCCAGGTCACCAATAGTTTGTTGCCAATAACTTTTGATAGATGAGATAGAAACGCCAAAATGGCACCAATGCGTTTGTCTCATCAAGTCGCATCGACTGATATGCAATATGACCTACTTGGGTCACCATGTGACCTTGACCTGAGGTCAAATTTTGAAATTGACCTTCCAAGGTCATTATGTATATGTTTCGTTGCGCCTTGACGAGAGAAACACGATGGTGTCAAAATCAATGCTCTATCATTGATAACGAAAAAGTTATTCGCGAAAAAACATTTCCCGAGAAAACCGCCATTTTGATTTTGATGACCTTTGGAGCCTCAACTATTGAGCTGAGCTCAAATCTGACGACAAAACGTTACTGGAGCGTTTCAAGAGCTATCGATTGCTTTTTTCGGTTTCTTCTTAGCTATCATAATTCCCGAGATATCGAGCGATTTCTGGGAAAATTTGACGAAAACGGGAAAATTTGACCTTGAATGACCTCTGGTGACCCCAACTTTGACCTGACATTAAAATGACCTTTCTAATTTGGATAGAACTTTACGAGAGCTATCTATTGCTTTTTTCCGTTTGTCGATGCGTTGCGTAGTTTCCGAGATTTCTGGGGGGGGGGGATATCCGCCCCCCCCCCCCGTCGGTTCTAAGTTGGCTCAGACCCCCGTCGGTGCGAGGGTTAAACCCCACACACTGGTGTGATTTACAGACAGTGCTATTGCTCAGTGTAAATCATACTGTTCTTAACCTATGAATCATTTTGCTCTCCGGGACCGGAGACTGGTTTCACCAAAAATATTATCTATTGGGTTGTAGAGTGAAATCATAAAATATTGACCCATCAAAAGTATCAGATCATGGGTGCCATATGCATCTGAGGTTCCTCATTGGTCAATATTTTATGATTCACTCCACTGAAGTATTCACAATTTTGCTAGACCGGCCTCTGGTCCATATTTATTAGGACCATCCCAAAGGAAAACTCAAACACTGCCTGACTCACTGACAATTATTGAAATTACTCCGAACATATCCTACTATCCCAAACCCAAACTCCTGCGACAATACTCATCAGTATTGCCAGAATGGTGAGTAGGATGAAAACTTCGGATTTGGGCAGTATATCCTATCCAAATATAGGTATTGGTATCTGAGAAAAAATGAAGAATCAAAATTATTCAGCTCACTTATTTCTCCAGTTACCTTCAAATATTTAAGTTATTGAAATAAACATGAAAATAGAATATGCATAAACTGAGTCACTCATGTTTACAAGCAACCTCCTCCAAAAAAAACTACTTTTCATTACAGAGGAAGTTGGAGGAGGTTTGAGCTAGAGATGCAAAATTGGAGCCCAGCGGCCCAGCGCTGGGCCCAGATTCAGGCCCGGCGGCCAGATTCTGTGGGTCTCAACTCGGTCTGAACTCGATCTTGCTGGGCTCATGCTGGCAGTGTCCCAAAATTCCATTTTTGTTCGGGTGTCAGAGTGGAAAATCCGAGCCAAAAAAGACCATGAGAGTGGAAAATTATGTAGAAAATGGTGCAATATTGATTTGTTTTGAATCTGAAAAGCAGTAGTTTTCGTTGAAATAATGTATTTTTAGTCAATATTTATGTCAGAAACCACAATTCATAATTTGGGAGTGGAAAATTCACTCCTAAATGGGAAGTGAGAGTGGAAAATTATTCACATTTGGGTGTCATTTCCCACCCAAATTGACAAATTTTGGGACGCTGCATGCTGGGCTCAGCACAGACAACCTAGTGTTGAAGGGATACACTGCTGGGCTTGGTGCTGGGCTTTTATAGCTCCAGGATAATAGCTGGGCTTTTTGCTGGGCTTACCAACAGATGTGCTGGGCCTGTGCCAGTGCTGGCCCCTGACTTTCGGATCTTTTTGAGCCTCGACTCAGGCTTTGCCCGCTTCAGAGGAGCTTCAATGAGGTTTGGAGGAGCCATGGAAACACTTTGAGGAGGTTGGAAGAGCTTTGAGGAGGCTGGAGGAGTGACAAGAAGAGGCCCATAGTGTCAATAGCATGTTAAGTCTGAAGACAGAGACAGTTAGAGAAGCAGACTTTCAACATTGCATTGATGACTGTCATTTCAATTTTCAACCATGTGAAAGTGATATTAACATTGTTAGAAAGTGTAGCCCAGCCAGAAAATAAAAACAAGATTGCTAAAACTAAAAATAGCTGAAGTACAAATATTGTAATACTCATATAGGCACATAATTGAAGTCCACTTAATCTAACTTTGACACGGTCTAAACATTTGGTAATCATAAAGCAGGCATCACAGGAGTTTCCATATATATATCTAACCTATTAACCTAACCGAACCTAACCGAACCTAACCGAACCCAACCTACAACCTACAACCTACAACCATGTTAGAGACTTCTACGCTGCAACATATGGAAGCTCCTGTGACGCCTGCTTTATGATTACCCAACATTCTATGGAAGATGCATAGGCAATACTGACACACTTAATTGCCAATAGCATGTCAAGTTTTCAATAAGAGCAAGTTAAAAATTATAACATTGTTTACCCTACCTCACAGATGCCAACAAATGTAGGTAGGTACTAGGTAGGGTAAACTGCCTTAAAGGGAAGTGTCGACCTTGAAAGAATGACAGCCTCTGACAGACCGGGCGGGATGCTCAGGTGTTGGCACCGCTGCCAAGGGATCCAATGTCAGAGGGCATCTTAGATAACCAGTGCACCTGGCAAAACACTCAACACCGACCATCTGGCAAAAACCTGCCAATTCAAAACAAACTCTTCTCTAGAGGTGTCTAGGTAGCATTTTGGTACAAATGAGGCTTATATCATGTGGTTACTAATTACTATAGTCAAGATACAATTCTGCTATCTCAGATCAAAACCCCATGTTAAAGGTGGACTATTCCCTTTAACTCTGAATCTATTCTATCACTGAACGTCTTCAAACTACACATGATGCAGACAATAGTTACTGACATGGGCTCAGTGGGAATCAAGCGATTCACCTCACCTATTTTTTGTTACTCATTCCCGTTATTATAGATGTCATTATTTGATAGAGAATTTCCTTAATAGTATGTATGCATTCACACAGCATAACATAAAACCTAGACAAATTAAAAACAAGATTATTTTAAAAACTAACCAGAGATAACAACGCAGACCAGCACGTTTCCGGCGCAACTGACAACTGAAGAATGAATGGCCTTGATTGAATGTAAACAAATTGTGGCGATGTGAATTGTATCCTTTATGACATCATAAGTGTTTTTTTCATTTTTTAGGATTAGCTGGGTGATAGATTTGAATGCTTGCTCCGCTCGCTGCGTGACATTGGGTCGACTTATCTTTTTTAAACTTGACGAGAACGCTGCGCTATGCTCGGGGCGCTTTCATGTGAACGTGATGGAGATTGGGTCAGCCTCCTAATATTTAAAAAATCTGGTAATCAGCACTTGTGACGTCATTTGTATAAACTTGCCAATCGCCATCCAAGATCAAAAGCTGACTTCCAAACCTTGTGTATGATAAACAACTGCCACTGTTGTCGTCAGAAGTTGGAAGCTCCGGTGAGTTTCTTAAATATTTGTATTTTAAGTGTTTCTTGTTGTTAGATTGTGATGGGTGCATGCATATATGCTATTTAGGCTATTCTCTATCGAATGACACCTAAATTAGTGGGAAGCATCTATTATTTGTGCGGTGAATCGCTTGATTATCACCATGGGCTCCGCTACAGGGGGACGTGTTCCCCTTAAAGGGAGTGTGTTTACTGTTTTGTATTGCCAAAAGCATTTTTCCTACGACAAGTAGCAGTTGTTATCACGTTTTAATGCGATAAAATTCATATATAAGCCTCCGATAATTGCAATTTCGCTTTAATTGTTTCGACTTACTTCGGTATAAATATCGATGAAGTTATTTTCACTATGGTGAAGGCGAACACGAAACGAAATTGGCGCACGTAAGACAATCAGCAATACGGTTATTATATACACACAGTCGAAGCAGAACCGGGGCTCTGTTCGAAAGCTGCTATCAGCGCTCACGAGCTGTTTTGTCAAAATGTGATTGGTTTACGCTATCAATACGTTGGCAAGTTTGCATCAAATTCTAGTGGTGGATGTAGGCTGGGGGAAACCCGGTAACTTTGGTCTTACAGCCCTCTGCTGGTATAAACAGAATATCTCAGCAACTAGGGTTATACTGGAGAAATTCAGATATGGATTAATTCAGAAAAATCTGCTCTACAATCCCATGTGCCTAACTCCATATGGCCGATGTGAGTAGACACACTCCCTTTAACTTTTTGGATTTTTAACATTACGCCTATGGCCGTTGCATGGAAAGAATTGACTTCAGAAGGCCTCCATCCCCCCACCCCAACTTTTAGAGCGTGGTGCACCCTTGAATACTGATCACTGATGTGGAACATCATGAGCAGCATTAAAATGTTTGGTGATGCGACATGTTAGGCATTAAGGCAATTAACCCCACCCTACATTGAAGTGCCACTGTTCTGTTAAATAAACAAATGCTTGAGATATCACTGTATGACTGCACATGGCAAAGCCCATTTACAGAGGTAGCTAAAGGCTAAAGGTAGGTATATACCCCTGGCCCTTGGGAGTTAGGCTTTCCTACCTATACTTGTATGTTATAATTTAGGAACCAACTTGGTGGCAAACAGACCAAACAGCACAGCTCAATCAAGCTAGAGGTTTTCTTCATTTCAGGCATTTGCCATTCTGATTCAGTTCAAGTTTTACACACCAATCGAAAATGTTTATTGCGAGTCAAGACAGAAATGTCATAGTTAACATCAATTGAACAGCACTAAACACTAAACAGCAATTTAAAGGTATCTACTTACCATTCAAACGGATATCAGCGCATCCTGATCCCGACCGCAACCAAGAGCGAGAAGCTGAATTGCTCATGGCGGCCGCGCTTGCAACATTTTCCCGCGCGAATTCCCAAAAAGGACTCCAAGGACACCCTGCGTCATTCTTTGATAACCATCTAGGGTCTCACTTACATCCGGGAACTTTGTGACGTATGGATTCTCTGCCGACACCGTTTAAAAGTCTCGTGTTAAGCGTAAAGAGTCTCGATGAGTCCTTTGGTCCGTCCTTTTGCGTCTCGAATACCCTTTTAATATTTTGGCGAGAATCCACACGCTTCTCTCATTCTTTAAAAGGTATTTTGTGAGACCCTTTGAGAAAAAGGTCTCCAGGGCTGTTGTGAGTGTGTGCTTCTGTCGTGAGTCCGGCTTTATGCTTAGCATTATCGTGATATTGATCCGTCTATCTTTGCTGCATCGGCATTAATTGTCCCTCTTAGCTATGTTTGACAGCCATCACGTGCTTTCCTTTGAACATTTGCATCGAGATTGGTCCATCATATCGCTTTATCCGTAATCATCTATCGCTTTTCAACCACCGAGCATAGATATGTCGATAGGATATGGTGATTCACTACTTTCCCTATTTGTTCCTGGCATCAGCTCTTCAATCATAACCTTCCCATCAACTCCTCTTTCCTTGCTGCTTTGATTTCTTTATAATCCTTCTTACACCGACCTTGCTTGGGCCATTCGTGTCGCGTCCCGGCGATGCCCTTATATGGTGACGTCTTGGGTCCCGTGACATCCAGCGGTGCGTCGACCACGTGTGCGTCGGGGTGTGGGAGGAAAGGGTGTGGCGGTGCTGATGGTGCGGGTTCATGCTGAATGAAGAGGTTCATTGATGGTACGGTTCAGGCTGAATGATAGGATTCAGAGGGGGCTTCACCAGGCTCACATTCCCTGCGGGTCATACCTGCCCGCTAATGGCTGCCTGCTAATGGCGGTCATCATGGCTTTGTTAAGAACATGCCATCTGGCGACTACGCACTGCTTTTTGTCAGTGTCGTTTTCGTCTGGTGGGGAAGGGCGTGGCGGCGGTCGGCTCGGTTCGGTCCGGTCCGTTTGGAGTCGGGCCGGCTCCGGTCAATAGAAACATCATTTTAATATGAGATGTACCCCGCTACACACATCAGACGGTAGTTACACAGCCGTCAGTCTGGAAAATAAACTGACCGAAATGCCATCTGGCATCTGGATAGATTTAGTCCGTCAGCCTGGAAAATAAACTGACCGAAATGCCATCTGGCATCTGGATAGATTTAGTCCGTCCGCCTGGAAAATAAACTGATCGAAATGACATCTGGATAGATTTAGTCCGTCCCACTGACCTTTTTACAGCAGACACAACGCCTCACGACGCCGGTAAGATAAGCGTCCGTATTGCAAAAACTCTTCACAGATGTCCCTAGCAGCCCTCAGTGAGCCTCATCTTCCGGCCTGCTGGCACGGTCCTGGTCAGCCAATGCACCCCAGCACCGCTGCCGGCCAACTCAGCGCCCACACCGCCCAACCCTACGGCGTCAGCGCTCAGCGCATCTTGGCCACGACGGCGTCGCTCTCGGCGTTCTTCATCAGACGGTAGTAGAAGCGGACGCAGTTGTGGTAGTTCTCCACGGAGATCATCTCGTTGTCTCCGTGGTACATGCCGAGCTGGTCGGGCCGCATCACGATCGGGTTGAAGCGGTACACGTGGTCGGTGAGGTCCAGGTAGTGTCGGGTGTCGGTGTTGGCGAACATCACGCTAGGCACTGTCATCGCCTGCTCGCCGTACAGCTGCTTGATGGTGCCGCCGATTAGGCCGAACGGCGCGTCGTCCTCCCCGTACGGGGAGATCGGGGATGGCGCGTTCTCGCGCAGAATTTTAAACTCCAGCGACGGGTCAGCGACGGCGCTGCGGTCGACCGCCAGCACCGCCTCGCGGTCCTGGAGCGGCGAGACGCGGTGGTTGATGATGGCGGACGCCAGGCCGGGCACCACGTTCTCCTTGTAGCCGCCCTTGACGATGGTCACCGCGGTGCTGGTCTGGATCGTGGCGCGCCTGGCCCGGTTATTCAGGAACGCCCTCTTGATGACCCCGCCGAACAGCCATAAGTTGGCGTAGGCGATGCGGAACGGGCCGCTGGCGGCGCCGGCCACCACGCGCAGCAGATCCATCTCGAGTCCGCAGCCGAACAGCACTGGCTGCGGGTTCGGGTGCAGCCGGGCCAAGGCATGGCCCAGCTTCCCCACAGCCGTCTCCGGCGGCGGGATGCTCGAGTGGCCGGCCTCGCCGCGAGCCGTCATCTCCACGGTCAGGTAGCCCTTCTCACATACACCCACCACGGCCACCGGGTCCCGCACGCCCGGCAGGAACTTCTCCAGGATGGTCGTGCCTTCGTCGATGATGAACAGCGGCCGGACGCCCCGCTCCCGCAGCAGTTTGCCGATCTCCCCGGCGCCGCGCGTGCCGCCCACCTCTTCGTCGTGGCCGAGCGCGACGTAGAGCGGCCGCTGCGGCGCGTCGTCCGCTCTCAGACGGTGCTCCAGGCTCTCCAGGATGGCGTGCGTCGTCTGCTTCACGTCGATGGCGCCGCGGCCGATGATGAAGCCGTCCTGGATGAGGCCAGCGAACGGTGGGTGCGTCCAGTGCTCCTCAGAGACGGGCACCACGTCCATGTGCGAGAGGAGGAGGTAGGGACGCAGCTCCGGTCGGGAGCCAGTCACCGTCAGCAGCAGACTCAGCTCGTTCACCGTCTCCACCTGCACCAGCGGCGAGCTGAACACGGTCGGAAAACCTGCCGAGAAGCGCAGTGACGGTCATACGTGAACAGGGAGCTGAAATGCCGCCACGGCACGGCACGGTCACTCAGAGCAACGGTGCAGATTTAGGTGCTGCATATCAGAACTGGAAGCTTCACGTTGGCAAATGTCAATGAACAAACATGCCGGCCAGCGCATGTCTGAACCACACGCGGTAGTGACGGGATACGATTGCCGAGCTTCAGCAGTGATGGACAGAAACCACATTATAGACGACAAATGGTCGACGTAAATCGGTAATAAAAAGGCTGGTTAGGTTTACAAACATTGCCCGTTAAATAAGACACCTAGAGACTGCAACGATGCTTAGCCATACGCGGACAACCTAAAATGATAGGTACTTAGTAGCTAATTTTCTACAAGACATGCAATCAATTTACTTAACCCGATTTGTAACAGGGGGGCGGATTCCGCCCCCCCCCCCCCCCCCCCCTCATGTTTTTCGCAGATATCCCCAGAACGGCTGGGAGCAGGCCCATGAAATTTTGGGACTTTTCTTAGAATTGAACTCTGCATTTGGAGTCAAAATTTTGAGTTGTTAACCTGAACAGAGGCGGTTCCAGGGCACAGTTTGTGGTGGGTTCGGAGGCGACATTTGGCGATAATACGGAAATGCGATCTTCACGGTTTCTTCCTAACTGCATCAAGTATGAAGGAGTTACATCGGCTTACGGTGATTGCAACAAGTGCAAATTAGTTGATGTTAATGAAATATCATAAAAATTGCATGGCAGAGGCGGTTTCAGGGGCCTGAAAAGGGGGGTTTCCAGGAAGTATGCAATGCTTGGCGGGAAGCCAATAGAGCAATGTAAGGGGCATTTATAGCTATCGATATGTAAAAGATAGCTTCTGCTTGCATTATATGCATAATTTATTACATATAGAGTTTCAGGGGCGTGTTCAGGAACATGAAAAGGGGGTGACTGGCATGTTGATGACGATATGCCAGCGATAACGGCACAATGTACATTTAGCTTATAATGCTATATGCACATATGAGACCAGAAAAGGGAATAAAGTCATTTTTTTGCAGAGGCGCGCTCAGGAATGGAAGAAAGGGGGTCATATTATTGCAAGGAAATTAAGAGACATGGGCGTACAATGACATAACATACTGCAGTTTTCGGATGAAACACGCACCACAGGCTACTCTACGAACGATTATAGGATAATAGGCGAGTCCAGGTAGGGTAAAAAGGGGGGTAAGCAATGTTAATTGAAGTTGTAAGTGAAATAGTCACTGTTGACTAGTTAGTATCATAATAGCGGATAATATACTTATCAAAAGGTCTTGCGCCGCCCCAGTTTGGATCCTGGATACGCCTATGATGAAGTACAACATGCAAAAAGGAACTATCTACGATCAGTAACATATTTATAGTGCTGGGTAGCAACTTGTCTGCGGTTAATATTTTTCCCAAGTTTACCCCCCTTTTTCACTAACCTGGTACCGCCTATGGCAAAAAAAAATATTTATAACTGTTTTGTCTAATGTCTAAATCACATACCATTTAATTTATCAAAAAAACAACATCAAAAAATGGTTTTATTACGCATTTACTTCACCCCCATATTGAGTGACCTGCACACGCCTATGATTTTTGAATTTTCAAACGTCACCGTCATGTATCAATTTCCAATTCAATCTCTATCGATTCCTATTAGTTGTGTTAACATCGGTCGATAAACATGAAAGCTATGTTGGATCAAAAATACCACTAAAATGTGTAGTTTTTGCCCCCCTGTTGCCCTCCTATCCCAAATTTGTATTTTTGTATTATTTATAAATGTAGATCGTGTTGAGGGGAACCAAACACCGTTTCATTTTTGAGAATCAGACGGGTAGATCTCGAGATATCCGGGGGGCGGAATCCGCCCCCCCCCCCCCCCCCCCTGTTACAAATAGGGGTAGCCAGGAGCCTGTTACAAATAGGGTTAAAGGTCACCATATAAACATGCTGTAACTCCTGCAAAAGGTGGTTGAGCTCATTATTTACCCATCATAAGGTCTGACATATCGCAGTCTGCAACCCATAGCGGTCGGAAAACAACACTAGTTCCACAAACAAAGCATCACCACTCACCAGGCAGAAGGTCAAACGTTGCGTCTTGCAGGCGGGACAAACAAACACAGGAGACAAGCTCGGCAACAAAAACAGTCGCCTGGCGGGCAGACAACTTCGAAACAAAAACTATCGGGCCCGAGTAAAAGTTCAGCGAGCTGTTGGACACCATGCTCTGGCCCCTGCCACCAAGCTGGCGGTAACACAGTACTCACTGTGCCGGAGATGCTGGTGGTAACACAGTACTTACTGTGCCGGAGATGCTGGCGGTAACACAGTACTCACTGTGCCGGAGATGCTGGTGGTAACACAGTACTCACTGTGCCGGAGATGCTGGCGGTAACACAGTACTCACTGTGACGGAGATGCTGGTGGTAACACAGTACTCACTGTGCCGGAGATGCTGGTGGTAACACAGTACTCACTGTGCCGGAGATGCTGGCGGTAACACAGTACTCACTGTGACGGAGATGCTGGTGGTAACACAGTACTCACTGTGCCGGAGTTGCTGGCGGTAACACTGTACTCACTGTGCCGAAGATGCTGGTGGTAACACAGTACTCACTGTGCCGGAGATGCTGGTGGTAACACAGTACTCACTGTGCCCAACAGTAAAGTAAACACACCAGCGGGCCATTTTCACACATGCCACTTCGCACCGCTTCACCTCTTAACACCACTGCCGGAAAAGCCAGTGCCCGGCGGTCGGGACTGCGGGGCGATGGCCTCTGAACTCTCGGAATGCCGACCAGCTGAAGACAGTGACAGCCCGCGAGCAGACCGGAGGGACAAAGGCAGTCGCACCGTCAGGGGGGCCAGGGGCGGTCGCACCGTCAGGAGGGCCGGGAGCTGTCGCGCCATCAGGAGGGACAGGATCAGTCGCACCGTCAGGAGGGCCAGGGGCAGTCGCACCGTAGGAGGGCCAGGAACAGTCGCGCCGTCAGGAGGGCCAGAGAAGTATCACCATCAGGAGGGCCAGGAGCAGGCGCGCCGTCAGGAGGACCAGGGGCAGTCGCACCGTAGGAGGGCCAGGAGCAGTCGCGCCGTCAGGAGGACCAGGAGAAGTCGCGCCGTCAGGAGGGCCAGGAGGAGTCGCGCCGTCAGGAGGGCCAGGAGGGTCGCGTCGTCAGGAGGACCATGAGAGTCGCACCGTCAGGAGGGACAGGAGGAGTTGCGCCGTCAGGAGGGCCAGGAGGAGTCGCGCCGTCAGGAGGGCCAGGAGGGTCGCGCCGTCAGGAGGACCAGGAGAGTCGCACCGTCAGGAGGGACATGAGCAGTCGCACCGTCAGGAGGGTCAGGAGGAGTCGCACCGTCAGGAGGGTCAGGAGCAGTCGCGCCGTCAGGAGGGCCAGGACAACATGGCCGGGAGGATCCAGAAAGGAAGTGGTGCTGGAAATGCGCGCCGGGGAGATGGGCCGGGCTCGTTAAGAGTGCCGTGGTGTCCGCCCATTTAAACTGATGGAGCGGACGTGTGACTGAGTGAAGGTGGAAACGGACGCTACGATTCGGAGCGGCGACTATCACCGTATCATCCGGGTTGCACCTGTCATCTGTCTCAGTAAGGCTGCTGCTCATTTCCCCGCCCGCACACTATCCAAATATACACGGTATGTCACCCTGCGTCGTATCTAACGTCGTGTGCTCCAATAGGCGATCTGAGGCAGGGATCTTCCTCAGATGAGGCAGGGATCTCGGGCGGGAGGGACGGAACGGGGCAGCCGGCCGGGATCTAATGACCCAGGGAAAAGATATTTACCATGAGGAGGGGAGGGGTGAAGTGTGGATTTTGAGGAGGGGCGGGGACGGGGGTGTTATGGACTGGTTGATGGTGTGATGGACCAGCGGAGGGGCGGGGAAAATATGTGTCACGGGAGGGATGTAAAGACTATTGCGGCGTATGACTTAGCTATAAATATGGCATGTAACCGCACAGGTGGGGGTATAATAAAGATGAAGGATCGCAGAGGAGGATATTATGAACTGAACGGAGTGATGATCGAGAAGCCGCGAGGCGGGATGGATTTCGGATGGATCTGACGTACCGGAGGCGCCGGCTCAACGGAACGTATTCCGCTTCACGTAAATTAACGCTGCCTCATTATTCCTGGCGCACCATATCATAAATATTCATCCGCATGCACTGAAAATTAAGTCAAAGTTTTAGGTAAATCTTGATTTTAATTATTTCTTTGAATGTATACGAACCGATTGTCAAGCTCATTTGTCAGTCAACACGTTTGATTTGAGAGAAACTGCTAGCAGCCTTTCGGCATTTTCAAAGTTTACTGTATATGATGGTAAGCCGTGCTAAAAACCTATACAAGCATTTAAATCATAAACTTTACTGCAACTGAACTTTTGTAAAGAGGTATACCATTTTATCCAATTATCTTGCACTTAAATTCATTGCTCATGGTGATCTATTGGCACCGGTTTCGCAGAGAAGTATCGTGTTATTTAAGTATGTCAGGGCGTTGATATCCCAGCAATGACCGCTATGATGTGACGCGTCTCAATACCCGGCCCGCCGAGGCCAGGCACGTAGGGAATGAACCGCTCATGGCGGCGGCGAAGGCGGCGGCGAAAGGGTCCAGCGGCTAATTGACACCAGCTGGTATAGCGCGGCGGACGGAGGGGAGCCGGCTTGGGCGCATACACACTGTAAGACAGACGATGAAGGTGTAGGTATGTTTCGAAGAGTTAAAGTTATAGATGTTTTCAGTTACCGGGAATTATACGCGGAATTGTTGAAAATGGATGGAAATGGAAATGGAATTGTCGAAACATATGACGGACCAGCCAATGGCACTAACTTGAGTTTACCTGGGATAACACTAGCGACGTACATACATACACACGCACACGCTCACGCACACGCACACGCACACGCACACGCACACGCTCACGCTCACGCTAACGCTAACGCTCACGCTCACACACACACACACACACACACACACACACACACACACACACACACACGCACACGCACACGCACACGCACACGCACACGCACACGCACACGCACACGCACACGCACACGCACACGCACACGCACACGCACACGCACACACACACACACACACACACACACACACACACACACACACACACACACACACACACACACACACACACACACACACACACACACACACACACACACACACGCATCGGACAGGTATGCGTATACACACCGGCGGGCACAAGTACATCTATGCACGCATGTAGGCGTATGACGCCCACCCATTCATACATACAAACATACATTCGTATACGTACATACTCACGCGTATACATGCAGGTGGGCGTGTGATTCCCGAAGGCGAAACCCGCTGCCGTCGAACATGCGAGGGAGACCGGAGAATCAAGGAATGATAAGCTTCGATGCGGACGATTTAAAGGAAATAGTTCACCTTCAACATGGGATTTTGAACTGAAATAGCAGTTTTGTAGCAGTTTAGCAGTTTTGTGTTGAGAAATCCTTATCTGCAACTTTTCTTGGCTGAAAAGACTCTCCAGCCGAAGATATTTGACTTTTTGGCGAAGGAATGCGGCGCATATATGATATACCGTACCGTCTGAGAGTGCCAGCACTGGTCTGAGCATGCGCAGACCAATAACGCACACCATAACATTAATAATGTACGACCTTCTGTCCTGAATTGGCGCGATGTAGGACCATTTTTGAAAAGAAAAAAAGAAACTGTATTAACAAATATAATAAAATCGTGTTCTGAAAAATTTCCGAAGGTGAACTATTTCCTTTAATCCTAGCCGGGAGACGAGGTTGGTATGTGCAACGCCCCTGTGTGTATTTTGACTCTGCTAATAACGGTTGGTTCGCTGACGGGTTTGGGTAATCATCTAACGAGGGAGGTATGCGGGATATTAATGTCGGGCGCCCAGGAGGGACAAAGTAAGTTGTTTTGATAGTGGAATCGCTCCCGAGCCATGACGTTTAACCAGGAACTAACGCCGTAAGACGCCAGATGCTGTGGTGGCCAGTG
Organism: Chirona hameri; assembly: GCA_036785665.1. NCBI lineage: Eukaryota > Metazoa > Arthropoda > Thecostraca > Balanomorpha > Balanidae > Chirona > Chirona hameri. The sequence continues at coordinate 427,982 of JAXIVJ010000086.1, read as the reverse complement.
GGGCTAGCGAGCGGGTGAGTTGGGCGAGGTATTGTGCCGCTGGAGTGAGGTGGTTTGGGCGAGGGTTCTCCCGCCGGAGAGGAGATCAGTGGTTGAGATGTGGGAAGCTGGTGATGAGTGGGTGAGGGGATGCCACCAAAGAGGAGAAGATCTATGTCCATCGAGGGGGCCCTGTGATGTACGCCGAACGATCAGGCCATGGCGCTTTGTATCGTAACGTGCAGCTCTTGTTCTCCCGACTTTCGTACGAATTTATAGGTTTTAGGTCCATCGCGGAGCTACCCAGGTGGTGCCGGCCAACCGGGTGGCGCTAACTCGAACGAGATCGCGACGTGCGGAGATGTTAGGATCAGTGGCGGCGCGGTGAGGGGTGATTGCCTCCGTGCGACTGAATAAGTCCATCGCACTCGACCAGGCGATTGCAATAAGTGGACACGCGCAAGCGGCCGCAATTTAGCCAAGTAGCTCTGAGCCGCGCGACCTCGGAGTTGTATTAGGCGGTGGTGCAGGTCGAGAGGAGGTGATTAAGGGGGCCAGGCAGGGCTGAGAGCGGGTGAGCTGAGCGAAGTTAAGTCCATTGAGGAGGGCTTGCGAGGTATGCCGGCTAACATATTTTATGTTGTTTTTGCCGCAATATGCCACACTTGTCTTCCCGACCCTCGGATAAAATTTGTAGGTCTTATGTCCATCATGGAATTCCCCAGTTCATACCGGGCGACCGGGGAATGATGTCGCGGAAGGCACCATGACGCGCGGAAGGGTTAGGATCAGAGGCGACGTGGCGAGGGGTAAAAGCCGCCGCGTGACTGAACAGGTCCATCGCGCTGCCCAGGTGATCGCAATAAGTCAGCAAGCGAATGCAGCTGCAACTTAGCCAAGTAGCTCTGAGCAGTACGACCACGGAATTTTAATAGGTTATGGAAACGGGTTAAGAAGAAGCGTTTAAGCGGCGAAGTAAAACGAGATGATCTGGGGTAAGAGAGCGGATCCGCGGACCATGGAGGGGTGAGCGGCAGCCGAAACTAATCACATGGCGGGACGGCAATGGAGGAAATTATCGGGTGGATTAGAGGAAAAAGAGGGGAACCCCACCCGGTCAAGGTCTCTCACCCGTAATTAATAGCACCACTGGAGGGCAGTAGACGGAAGAGGGAGATACCGGGGCGTCAACCCGTGCATTTGGATTAGTGTTTGAAAGGAGGATAAAAGGGAGCGAGAATCAATGACTGTATGCTATAATAATCGATTAAGATAAGGACCAGTGGGAGAATTGACGCTCAGCGATTAATTATAGGTGAGGAGCCTGTTAAGGTCGGGGAGATAGTGGTGGGATTGTATTTGTTGGGGTCGGGACCCGGATGATTTGGGGGCGGATTATGGGAGCCGATATGGGGAAGGGATGCCGCGACAGATCATCTGTCGGGACATACTCCGGTAGGCTCTGTCGTGGGAGACCCTGTCCTAATATCCACCAATTACCGAACTCCACATACCATCTTGACATACCTTATATCCGAGCAATGAGAGGCCTATATGTTGACTGACGAATGGCCAGCCTCATCAAAAATATTATGTACGAGGCCGGGCAGCGCAACTGCTTGAAATTCATATATATTCGCGGGTATTCTGAAAAACCACGGAAAAATGGGTCGACGTTGCCGTAAATCGATCCGGGAGGTTAAAAAAAAACACACCCAAATTTTCGAAATATTGCAAATTGTTGCAAAATGTTGCAATATGCTCTAAATATTGCAAATGAAGTCCTAGAGGGTTAATTTTAACGCTATTGCAATAAGCGGCCCAAACGAGTCCAGAATATTTTTTTTTAACAGAAAATGAGATTTTTGTTATTGATTTTTTCATCAATTTTTGAAATGATGCAATGTTGCAAAGCCCGATTGCACGCTACATCAGCTCCCCCCTCCCTCCCGTAGAGTTTGGGTGGACCGGACCCGGAGTTCAGTTGGAGCAGCCGGGCGGGGACGCTCGATGGCATATCGCGAGCGTAAATAGTCTGCTTTATATTTGCTCGGCGGAGGGTTCGTATCTCAGAAACTCGGCCAAACGATAGTCCGCTTTCGAGGAAAAACGTCAGGATAACATGACAATTCATGACGAATTTGTGTGAGTCTGATCTGTTAGCAGAGTCCTCCCCTAGGTGCGCCTGCGGGAGAAATACAGTCTTCTCTGAGTCGCCGACACGTGTGGAGCTGGCGGCTACTCACTGACATCAATATAATACCTAGACAGCCAACTCGCACGCCGCATACGCCGGGAACTGGTGGCGTCAGCCGTCCTAGGGGTCAAAACATCGCGGGCGCCAAGGGGACCAATGTATAAATGGCAAATCTGAACGGCGCCCTGACTGGGCTACGTTTTGAAAAAGTGGTGCAAAGTGGCATAATATTATTCGTTGGAGATTCTAGATTGAGCCCAAACAAATTATAAGTTTCCACCTGGTCATGGAATTTCTGGAGAGCAGCTGACATGATCGGTTACCATGGCCTTTTTGGGGTGTATCAGAAGGTTGTTGTTCTATATTGAAAATAACACTTCTTTAGAATTGTGTTTTTCTATAGAAAAACAACCTCAGCCATTCTCTGGGCTTTGTTTTCCGATTCGTGTCCGAGATCGGGCAAAGATGTTGCCCTGGAAAACGGCTCGATAAATTTCGCAGAACTTTTCAGCATATCACTAACTCACGGTGATCTAGATGATGGCAGAGTCCGCTAGTGTGGGAAAACTTCGAAGCGTGCGCGGCAAGCACGTGCCATTTCCCATAGACTTATAATGGCGCCAAACCAAGATGGCCCCTATTGCAAAAATGAATCGATAAATTTTCTCTAAATTTTCTGCGTGGCAGCTATTGGTGGATATCCACATTCCACATGCCGGTGGTGGTGCCTACCCTGCACTCACAAAATCGCGACACACGACCCGGGTATTAACTCCTACCACAGGGGTTAATTTGGAAATTTACTCATGCATGGGGTATAATTGTTGAGGCTTCGCTATCTACACTCATGGCAGACACCGGCGTGATGTGTCAATGCCGACCACCATCGCATTGTGTGTTCGTCACCGCTGCATGGGGTGTCCAGGTGTTGCAATACTCAGGCGGGGGTTGTCGATTGACTCCTCAGCCGGGCGTATTGCAGGAGTTCGTTTACCACTGGGAGAGGTGTGACGATCGCCGCTACTTGAGGTGTCGTGACGCAGACGGCGGTGCGGTGTTAGCTGCGCGCGCACATCGCCGCTGGCCGGCCGCGCCGGCTCAGTTGTGCCGTGGCCAATGCCATATATAGGAGGTAGGGTCATCCGGCGATTCTACAGAATCGTGATGTCAGAGCGTGACGTATTTCGGGTCCAACGGCCTTCTCCGCCATTGCATTTAATGCTATTTTGGGATAAATAAATACCCTCTAGCTCGAAAATTAAAAATGTTATTGTTATGTTCTGGACATTTACTCAAATCATGTTGGTCAACGATGGTGCTGACATCTGGGTCGTTATACTTAGTACCAGGTGCTGCCGCCTATTTGTGTGACTTAGTCGTGGTTCCGACATGGGCCAGGGCGTGCTGCCACCTATCGGTTTAGCTTGGCAGCAGCTGTGGTAGTCAGCTGATGCGTGTGCGGGTCGGCCGGGGGGTTGGACGGGTGTCATGGAGCGGTGCGGTGCGGTTGTCGTTGTCTCCGGTGCTGGCTAAAATATAAGTGTTGGGAACGTGACTTGTATCAGCAAGAAACCCACAGGATATAAATATACTCAGAGCTATAACAAGTATCTGGAAGTTAGCACTGTTCAAATACAGGACAGAACAGTTACGAAAAAGAAAAAGACAGTGTGCTTGCGACGTTTAAAGACTGTATTGATATCAAAAACAGTAGAGTGGCTCGGGCCTCACGCTGCACATACCGCCGTCCGCCCCGCTCAGCTTCCGACTGCCGGCCGCCGGCTCCCGTATTGAGAAAACAGACACTGCTGCTGTAGCGCACGTGCGCTGCACGCCGGAGGCACCTGCGGTCCGCTGAACCACACCTCCCCCTGATCATGAGGATCACTCGCACCCTACACAACAATCTCGCCGCGGAGGCCGGCGGCGGCGCTGACTCCGACGAGGAGCCACGGCGGGGGAATCTGACACCGTGCTGTCGCACTGTGGCGCATCACACAAGTCCGACTGATCAGCAGTCGGATGGGGCACAGGAACAGACTCCATCACGTACAGCGGGTCATCACTGTCATCGTCAGGTGCAGGACTCTGAGGTGGCTGCTCACTGTTCCTGCGTCGCAGGTCCCTAACGTGGCGCGGCATGCCGTCCACTTCCACGACCTGCGGGGAGACCACGGCCGTGACGGTACCCCGCCCAGACGGCTCCGTACACCGCGTCCCGCGGCGCCTCACCCACACCGCGTCACCGACTGCGTGCACGCCCAGCTCCGCCGCAGTGAGCTCCATCGCCCCGGCCTCGGCGCACTCCACCGTCCCAGATGGAGCGGCTGCCAGCCGCACACAGTCACGTGGTTCATAGCGATGCACTCCGCAGAACGGTGCGCTGCCGGCCCCTTCGCCATCGCGCGGCGTCACATTATATAAGTGCACTGCCTCGGCGATGGCACACCGTTTCCGAGCGGCGATAACTTTCACCGTTCGGTGACTCCGCTCGATCACTCCGTTTCCGCTCGGCGCATGCGCCGCCCGGAACCTCACCGTCACCCCCCAGCGCGCGGTGAGGACGGCGAACGGTCGGCCGCGGAAGACCGGATCGTTGTCACATAGGAGCTCCACCGGGGCCCCCCGCTCATAAAATATTTCCTCAAGCCGCTGGACGATGCTCGAGCTATCCTGTCGACGCAGTGACCGCCACACAGCGAACCGCGACGGTCCACAGTCAATCACGCTGAGGTACGACTGACCCTCGTGGTGTGTAACGTCAATGGCTAGTCTCCACCATGTTTGTGGCACCGCTAGTGACCCGTGCCGCCACTTGACTGGGGCCGGGTCGATCGCTCGGCACACATCGCAATTCGCCACCACAGCGCGCACTTGCGCTCGGGTCACATGACCGATACACCGGCGAGCAAAGTACAGCGTCCTTCGAACACCCGGGTGACCGGCTCGCTTGTGTACTTCGGCAATGCTCTCCGCACCGACGGCGGCTGCACTCACAGCTGGCGGCTCACAGACGGCGGCCGCACTCACAGTTGGCGGCACACCGAGGGCGGCTACACTCACAGCTGGCAGCTCACAGGCGGCGGCCGCGCTCACAGCCGGCGGCTTATCGCGAAGCCACTCCTTGGGCACGCGCGTCAGCGCGTCGGAGCGGTTCTCCGCCGATCGCACGAGCGCCACAGACAAGTTGAGCTGCAGCTCGCTGACCAGCTGACGGATGATCTCGACGCGACGCCGGATTAACAGCTCGCCGTGCGCCTTGGTACGGAGGCGCGCGCGACCACTGATCGCGTCATCAATCCAGCGGGACACCGTCACCGAGTCCGTGCGGAGGTCAATTGTCCGCGCACCCCAGGCGACGGCCAGGCTTACACCTCGGATGGCCGCATCCAGCTCGGCCATGTTGATATGCATGGCCTCATCGCGCCTGAGCCAGCACGCATCCTCGATGACGTCACCGCCTGACGTCTCCAGGACAACCCCCGTGGCCAGCGAGCTCGCGTCAGTCCAGACGACTACACCATCGCCCTCCACGCACCATACGCCTCGAGCTGGATCGTCACTGACTAGGCGACTCGCAACGCTGTCCATCTGCGCACGCAGCGCCGCCTCCTCGGTGACGTCATCCCAACCCTGCGTCAGCTCGTTCACGCGCCGCTTGATCCATGCCACCGCGGGCCGGAGCCATCCGCACACGGGCAAATGGGCCACCAGTCGCCCACACCACGCGAACACGGTTCGGCGAGTCACACGCGCTGGCGGCGCGTCCACAGCGTTGTCCCGCACCCACCGCAACTCTCCGTCATCTGCCTGGACTCGCAGGCCCAGGAGCCGGGCTGCGCTGGCCGCTCGCTCCGGCGGCTTGCACGCCAGACCGTACTTGGCGAAGTGTTGCACTACACTCTCGGCACTGGCGACATCCTCGTTGACAAGCAAGTCGTCCACATACGCCAGCACCGCCCGCTCTATCGCTGGGTCCTGTGACAACACAGCACGGACGACCGCCTTTATAACCAGCGGAGCCACGTTCAGCCCGAATCCCAGCCTGGTCAGACAGTAACGCTGACCGCGCACCACCACTGTCTGAAAAGGCCACAGCTGCTGCTCCACACGTAGCTGAAGGTAGGCCTTCTTCAGATCTACGACGGCGACGCGCGATCCGTGCTTCCGCCACTTGCGCAACTGGTCTGCGCACACGTCGGAGTCCGCGGTGTGAGCAGTGACGTGGCTGTTGAGCTCACGATAGTCGAGCACTGGTCTCACTTTGGCCTTGTTTCTCTGCTGCACCGCCATCAACGGCACCAGTCCGCGTGGCGGCCCGTGCTGCGCCTCGTCGTAGGGCACCAGCCAACCGCTGGCGATCCACTCGTCCAGCTCCTCGTCAAACTCTTGACGCGCGGCTGGCGGCACGGCGTACTGCTCGACCCTGTTGCCGAGACACTCGGGCCCCCCACCGTCCGCCCACTTCCACGCCACTGTCCATGCTCGTTCCGCCGCGTCAAACCGCGCTCTAAAGTCAGCCGCATCCACCTCGAGCGGCGGGCACACCGCAGCACCACAGAAGCGTACATCAGTCGGTGACTGCACGCTGACGCCTCCCAGGGTGGAGATGCCGGAAATGCCGAGTACCATCTCGACCCCCATCGGCCGCTCATCCACCACCAGCACATCAAGTGTGGCCCGCTGGCCGGCCGGCGTCTCCACACTGACGCTGCCGACACCGCTGCACCGGAACGGTTCTCCACTGATCGTGGTCACCACGATCTGCCGCTGGCGCCAGCGCTCACAACATGGCGCGTACACAATCGTGTCCGTGCAGCCGGTGTCCACTAGCGCGCGACACTGCCGACCGTCCACTCGCAGTTCGACCACGGGCAGGGCGCCGCTCAGTGCTGCACCGGAGACGACGCCGGCGCTGGCACGCCATCTCCTGCACCGTTTCCCGACTGCTGGGGACAGGAGACGGAGATGTGGCCCAGCTCTCCACAGTTCCAGCAGCGCCGTGGCCACCGTGATCCCCGTGTCGGCTGGTCTCGTGACGGATGACTCGGTGGCGGCTGGCCGCGATGCGCCCCGTCACGCGGTGGCGCCTGGGCTCGCCTCCCCGCGGCCACTGCCGTAACACGCTCGTCACTGAGCACGGCGCGGGCGCGTGACAGGACGCTGGCCAAGTCCAGTCTCTCGGCTCTGGACCCAGCACGGATGGTCTGTCGCACCGACTCCGGCAGCCCAGCGATGAACGCGTAGACGAGTGCTCGCTCCGGGATACCGCCAAATAGCACTGCGAGACGCCGAAGGTCGGCCAAGAATACATCGGCGGACTCGCCCACCCTGAGGTGGCGGCTAGTGAAGGCCTCGTACGCCGCGTGCTGGTCTAGGGCGAACGCGTCGTACAGCGCGTCGCGCGTGGCCTCCAGAGAGCTGCGACTGGCGACCGGCATCTGCGACCACACTGCAAATGCGCCGCCAGTAAGGCGCAGCGGAAGCACCGTCTCTGCGGCGACACCACGGAGCGCACACAGCATCTTGGCCCGCTCAAACCACTCAACGACGTCTGCCGACCCGTCGTATTCGGCAATCAGCCGAGCGTCAAAAGCGGGACGCTGTGCGGCGGCCATTACCACTCCAGGACTGGCGATCGCCTCCATTGCTCCAGGGCTGGCGGCGGCCTCCACTGCTCCAGGGCTCACGACAGCCTCCACTGCTCCAGGGCTCGCAACGGTCTCCATTAAGGCCGAAATAGCTTGTGCTTGCGACGTTTAAAGACTGTATTGATATCAAAAACAGTAGAGTGGCTCGGGCCTCACGCTGCACATACCGCCGTCCGCCCCGCTCAGCTTCCGACTGCCGGCCGCCGGCTCCCGTATTGAGAAAACAGACACTGCTGCTGTAGCGCACGTGCGCTGCACGCCGGAGGCACCTGCGGTCCGCTGAACCACAGACAGTGCCGGACAGCTCAAAACAAGGCAAATCGAAATCGTCTTGATTAGTTTAAGCTCAGGTCAATATTGAGGTCACTAGAGGTCATCAAAGGTCAGGGCCTTGTTCACGGTCCCCCTGCGGTTCGGCGGTCACCAGCTGAGGCTGGAGTGACGTAGCAAGAGTTTCTGGACACGTTGCGGAGATATAGATGACACCCCCTGGCCGTGGCCTTGGCCCAGACAGGTTGTGCAGAGTGCGTGCGTCGACCGTTGTCAGTGTTCAAGTTGCCGTTGAGTTGCGAAAAGCTGTCAATTGTGCTGCGTGATCGTAATTATAAGTACCTAATTGTGAGTTGTGAGTGCGTTATTTCGTGCGTTCTTTTGATCTTAGAAATGTAGTTAGTTGTGAATTTGTGATCGATAAACTTTAGGTATGATAGCGTCTATATGTTGCATACCCTCCCGTCACAACCAATTGTATTGCTTATCCGGTCGGAGCTGCACCGACCAAGCTTCTATAAACATATGAATATACGTAGCTGACTGTTGATCCATAGTAACTATGATTATTTATGAGTATGTTTGATGAAGATGATTTGTGATTTGATGTTGATACATGGATCTGTTTACAATAATTCACGGTTGTGTTAATACAATGGTTTTGCAATGAAATGTACTAATTTTTAGTTGCTCAGATGAGGAAGGTTGGCGCGAGAGGTCAGTCAGGTCAGATGGCTCAGATTGGCATGAGTCGCGTTGCGACACGTCTCTGAGCCGGCGCCTGGCGGCGGCCGCCGCCCGCCATGCGTCTGCGTCACGACACCCCAGGCAGCGGTGACTGTTACACCTCTCCCAGTGGTAAACGAACTCCTGCAATACGCCCGGCTGAGGCGTCAATCGACCCCCCCCCCCCCCCATAAGTATTTCGATACCTCGACACCACGTGCAGCGGTGGCGTTACGCCTTTCCCAGTGGTGAACGAACTCCCGCAATACGCCCGGCTGAGGCGTCAATCGACACCCCCCGCATGAGTATTTCGGCACATCGACACTCCATGCAGCGGTTATCAAGGGTGTTCCGTAAACCTATACACCCCATGCAGCGGCGATCACGGTTGTTCCAGTACACCTCCCTGAGTGCTAAACAAAACACCTTCCAGGCGACGTATTTTAGGGTGTGTGAGCATCACACTGGCTAAGGGTGTCGACACCCGGCACGGGTGTTTATTTTTTTTGTGAGTTTGGGCAAATTAGAATTAACGTGCCACGTGACCTTGAATATGTCGCCCAACCCCGATCTTTCGACATTGGGCCACTTGGTCAGCCCTGCAGTGGCCCTGGTCCATTGCAGTGCTCCGAAACGGGTATCGTTAGCTCCAGGAGGGTAAGTGGGTGGGAATCATCCGCGCACGTGCTGGTTTCGTATCACCAGGGCTCCTGCATTTGGAATATTTTCAAGGATGATGTATTTTGCCCATAGGTGCAGCCCACAGTAACCTGTTGTTACAATGGGATGTCATTGCCGTTGTGCAATACGAGTAAGTGGCCGACGTGCAATCTGCACGTGACAAAGTTGTTTTGCCCGGGGTCCTCCTTTATGGAGATGTGTGTGGGTTTCTTTAAAATTTCAGAACATTTCGCAAAATCCAACTTCTCGAGCTCATGACTGCCATATCCCACCGGATATCTTAGTGCCAAGTGTGGTTGGGGTAACATAAGAGTCTTTGAGAAAGAGAAGAGACTCACTAATGGAAGGATCGTGGGTTCGAATCCCAGTCGGGTCACACAATGTTTCACGGGTGGTTGCTAAGCTTACACTGCGACAGTGCTTGGTATGACCACGTGCGACGATGTGTGGGTCACATGGACGCACGTGCTGTTGTTTTGAAAGGGTCCTAACCTTCAAGTTCTCGAGAACACATGTTAAAAACAATCTTCGGTCCGCGACACCCCCAAAAGTGTCGCCATCAGGTAAAACCACGTTGTATCGTTCACTTTCCGTTGCAAATGCGATCTAAGCTTCATATACTTCATATACTAAGCTTAGATCGCATTTTCAGCGGAAAGTGAACGGTATAACGTGGCTGTTACATCACAAATAAGGCCAGGGAAACAGATCATTTCAGCTGCTCTCCAGAAATGATATGACCAGGTGGAACCTTATAATTTGTTTTGACTCAATCTAGAATCTCCAGCAAATAATATGATGCTACTTTGCACAACTTTTTCCAAGCGTAGCCCAGTCAGGGCGGCGTTCACATTTGCCATTTATACATTGGTCCCTATGGCGTGCCGCGATGTTTTGCTCCCCAGGGCTGGTGAGTTAGTGGTGGCGCCACCACACAGTGTGGGAACGGCCGGACGGCGCAAGATGGCTGTCTAAGTATTATATGGATGTCAGTGCAGCTACCATGGACTCGAACATGGCGCAGCCAGCAGGGTCCGAGGGGATCGACCCCGCCTCAGTGCAACTACCGAGTGACGACGACGAATCCGTGCAACCGGTAGCGATGCTTTCGCCGAGTGTTGTGTCCGCTGCGATGGCGAGAAACGCTAAACCCCACCGACTGGAACTGACTAGTAACCAAGGTTCTTCGTACCGGTTGTGGCGCCATCGGTGGGACGATTACGCCAAGGCCGTATAAGAGAGGTAGAGCCATCAGGGGATTTTAACGCCCCAATCGCTCAACATTAGCGTGACGTCACTGGTGCTCTGGTCCGACTCGGCTGTCCCCGCATGTGGCGCGGTGCGGTGCGAATATTTCGAACGGGATACGGATAGTTGCGCCTAAGGTACGATCCTATTTAAATTATGCTTACCTCGGATAATTATCCCTCCCTTAATTCATGCCGAGGGGGAGAGACGGTCATGCGCTGCCCGGTCTGTGTGAGGGGCGACTGGCGAGACGGCCATACGCTGCAGGTCTGACTGAGGGGTGAGACGGCCATACGCTGCCCGGGTCCGGCTGAGGGGGGGGGGGGAGACGGCCATACGCTGTCCCGGTCTGGCTGAGGGGCGAGATGGGCATACTGCACCGGTCCGGCTGAGGGGCGAGACGGCCACACGCTGCGTCTGGCTGAGGGGCGAGACGGCCATACCCTGCACCGGTCTGACCGAGGGGTGAGACGGTCATACGCTGCGTCTTGCTGAGGGGTGAGACGGCCATACCCTGCACTGGTCTGACTGAGGGGTGATACGGCAATACGCTGCCCCGGTCTGGCCGAGGGGCGATACGGCAATACGTTGCACCGGTCTGACTCAGTGGCGGTTCTTCCATTGAGGCAGATGAGGCAGTGCCTTACCTAAATTAGCGAAACATATACAGTATAATCTGATTTTTCCCTAAATATTCAATAATTTGTGTAAGGTTATAAGGAACAAAGTATTTCATAGACAAAACAACTTTCCAAACCGTTCAAACGAGTCTCATTTTCATTTTATTTCAAGATGTTTGCTGGTATCGATAGGCGCAAATCGGCCTAGACATTGCAATTTAGCATTGTGAAAAGTTGGGCACTTCCTCACAGCCCAAACGCGTTTTTCGCCCAGCTCTTTGGCGGTTTTCGACGGGCGCTTCCGTTCGGGAGAAATTCGATGCGGCGTCAGCCGCCAACGCGGCAGCAGCAAAGGACCTTTGTGACAGGCGCCATGAATGTTTCAGAATATTTTGAATGCGCGATCTTTTTCTAATGGTTTAATATCTTGTTTAAAATCTCCTTTTAATGGTAAATGTCATTAGCTTATGTAATTGTTACATATTGCTGCAAGGAGATCGGCGGGCCGACCATACTTAGATTACAAACAGGACATTATATTTCGATGCATTTCTCTTAGCCGTGTAACGTGTTCTTCGGATATAACTAATGATTTTATGTGTAGACTCCGAGTCCTATTGTTAACATGCAGTCGCACAATTCTTGTCAACCGGCAGAATGAAGTCAAATCGAAAACCTTAGGTAGGTGCCGCATACTCTGGGTGTCGCGTGAAAATGCTTGCCTATTTCCAAATCAATTCCAAGCTGAGGACAGCATATAAACAGGCTGTTTGTAGCGGTGAAGTATTAATACTTCACCGCTACAACCGTGGTGATCTACATACATTTACCAAACTACACAACACAAATCACGAAACATTGCCCCCCCCCCCCCCCCTCCCGGCTGCCTCACCTACCTTTGACCCCTGGCGCCGCCACTGGTCTGACTGAGGGGTGATACGGCCATACGCTGCCCCGGTCTGACTGAGAGGTGAGACAGCTAAACGCTTTCCCGGTCCGACTGAGGGGGGAGGGGTGAGACGGCCATACGCTGCCCCGGTCTGACTGAGGGGTGAGACAGCTAAACGCTTCCCAGGTCCGGCTGAGGGGGTGGGGGGAGGGTGGAGACGGCCATACGCTGCCCCGATCTGGCTGAGAGGCGAAACGGTATACGCCGCAGGTCTGACTGAGGAGCCAGACGGCTACACGCTGCCCCGGTCTGGCTGAGGGGCGAGAAATGGCATTATTTTGGCTTACTGTTCAAGATATGTTTCGAGGAAAAAAAACTTTAAAAAAGCAAAATATTTCAAAAGCATAGACTTGCAACCTAACTACCTAACTTATTTATCTAACGGCGACGACTTCAAATATGCCGCTCGTCAACACCCGTCAAAAGACCGTAAAACGCTCGAAAGCGCAGCTGCGGCGACGGGGCTGGCCACGACTGGACCAGAGCACCAGTGACGTCATCGCTAATGCTGTGCCGCTCGGCAGCCGATACATGGGGAATCCCGGGATGACACCCTCCTGGATTACGCCATGTTCGCAGGACTGGCCAGCAAGCTACCAGTCCTACAGATGGCGATACTCCGAACTTGCCTTTCGGATGAGGACAGGGGCGGCGCCACCAATTTTTGATAGGGGGGGACGGGTCTATTTTTTTAATCATAGAATATCGGGTTTTGATGTAAATATAAAATAGAAAACGTCAAAAGAACGGAAATTATAGTATCTTACAATGGCTATTATGATTTTTTGTCTCATCTAGACAGTCAGGAATGCGCCGATGAAAGGGTTGGCTTAAGGCCGAATAGACAAGTAGAACTTGTCGGTCAGTGTACGTGACGGTCAGTGCGAACCAGGTGATTAAGCGGTATAGCTGTATGTCTTGTGTACACCACTGACTCGAATGAGGGTTTGACCTTGAAACATGTATGCCAGATGAGGTGGCGTCGTCATGGGTGCGGTTCGGTAATGGACTTGTGTAGGTTCAATATTGTGTTTGTTCTCTTTGTCAATTAATTCTCTCCTCGTTCCGATAAAGTACGTGGTTCTACACGGACATATATTACTACAAGGTTAAAGTGAGATTACATTGTTTATGTGGAATTTAACCAACACCAACACCCTCATAGACTATTCAGTACCACATGGTTAAATTGAAGTTACATGAATTATACGGGCAGTACCCAACCCCAACACACACATACTATTCGTATTCCCTACATGTCTAATTGAAGTTACATGAATTATACGGGCAGTACCCAACCCCAACACACACATACTATTCAGTATTCCCTACATGTCTAATTGAAGTTACATGGATTATACGGACAGTACCCAATATCAACACACACGTATACTATTCAGTATTCCCTACATGTCTAATTGAAGCTACATGGAGTATACGGACAGTACCCAATACCAACACACACGTATACTATTCAGTCTTCCCTACATGTCCAATTGAAGTTACATGGATTATACGGACAGTACCCTACACCAATACACACGTATACTATCAGTCTTCCCTACATGTCTAATTGAAGTTACATGGATTATACGGACAGTACCCTATAGGCTATACACCAATACACACGCATACTATTCAGTCTTCCCTACATGTCTAATTGAAGTTACATAGATTATACGGACAGTACCCTATACACCAATACGCACGCATACTATTCAGTCTTCCCTACATGTCTAATTGAAGTTACATGGATTATACGGACAGTACCCAATACCAACGTACACGTATACTATTCAGTCTGAGTGCCGAGCAAGACGTATACCTGGAATGGTCATCATAGTGTCTGGCAATGGACCATTTAACGGAGCGCTGAGCCAGACGTACACCTGAAAGGGCCATCATAGGGTCTGGCAATGGAAAACTTAACTGAGCGCCGAGCCAGACGTATACCTGGAATGATCAGTGCCTGGCATGGACAACTTAACTGAGCGCTGAGCCAGACGTACACCTGAAGTGATCGGGGCCTGGAATGGAAAACTTAACTGAGCGCCGAGCCAGACGTATACCTGGAATAAAAACTGAACTGAGCGCCGAGTTAGACGTATACCTGGAACGATCCGTGCCTGGAATGGAAACTTAACGAGCGCCGAGTCAGACGTATACCTGGAACGATCGGTGCCTGGAATGGAAAACTTAACTGAGCGCTGAGCCAGACGTACACCTGAAGTGTTGAGGGCCTGGAATGGAAAACTTAACTGAGCGCCGAGTCAGACGAATACCTGGAATGATCAGTGCCTGGAATGGAAAACTTAACTGAACACCGAACCAGACGTATACCTGGAACGATCAGTGCCTGGAATGGAAAACTTAACTGAGCGCCGAGCCAGACTGCCAGACGTATACCTGGAATGGAAACTGAACTGAGCGCTGAGTCAGACGTATACCTGGAACGATCCGTGCCTGGAATGGAAACTTAACAAGCGCCGAGTCAGACGTATACCTGGAACGATCCGTGCCTGGAATGGAAACTTAACTGAACGCCGAGTCAGACGTATACCTGGAACGATCCGTGCCTAGAATGGAAACTTAACTGAACGCCGAGTCAGACGTATACCTGGAGGGATCAGAGGGTGGCCCGTGGAAAAGCCATGGCGCCGCACGGCTATTCCCTTGAAGGTTTTGGCACTTACATCGCCTCGTTGTCCGATCGTCGGGGAGAGCAAGGAGGCGGCTGGTGTCGGCCAGGAGCTCACTGCTGGAACTGGTCCTATGGTCTCTCAGTCACCCATTATATACGGGTGATATCTCCATCGGAGGGGAGGGAGGCGTGTAATATGGCCCGCGCTGATGCTCCATATCGAGGATGGCAGAGACCGGAACCCCCATAGGCCGCCGCTGCAGGCCCCTCGCAATGACAGAGACAGAAAAACAATCCGCCGCAATTCGGCAGGTACTCTTCTACACAAACGAGGCAATGGCATATGACAATCACTTGGTTAGATGAGTGTAATATGGCCCGCGCGGATTCTCCATATCGTTGATGGCAGAGACCGGAAGCCCCATATGCCGCCCTCGCGATGACAGAGATCCCATCTGTCACCCTCGCGATGACAGAGACAGAAATAACTATCAGCCGCATTTCGGCAGGTACTCTTCTACACAAACGAGACAATGCCATGTGACAATCACTTTGTTGGAGGAGGTAGCTGAAAAGACACCTGTTAGATTGTCCCTCGGCCGGCGGCACCTTTCATCGACTGGGTGTCGTCATTTTTCGTCGCACCACTAAAAGCTATCTGCCGCACACCAAGGAAACAATAACCTGTTTGATTGTTACTCGGCCGGCGGCACCGACGGTCTTTTTTCATGGTCCGGGTCACGTCCCGTGACCAGCGTTCTTCGCCGAGCTGCTGTAGTATGGCGCGTCCCAGCGGCGGTGCTCGAAATAATATCACTTCGATTCATATATCTATATAGCACAACTGGCGGTTTTAGATGTGTGCAGCCGCGGCTTGCAATGGTATGGTTTCTGTTCACTGTTACAACATGATTATCACACTATCTCGCATTTGCAAAAGTCTGTCTTTTTTACCCAAAAAAAAAAATTCGGAAAATGTCCACAAAATGAAAACATTAGAAGATATTAAACACAAACGTAATATATATGGGAGAACTAAGTGTGGACGATACTCAAACCAAATATAAAATCAATATCTTTATTTGTGATGTGTTCGATGGTTATTTTTGCCATGATGAATGAGAATAAGTAAACAGGGATGATCAATAACATGGCAGTAATGTTTATTTTTTATATAAAAGGCGAGACAATAAGGAATTAGCTTTCACCGTTACGGCATCGTCAGATTCGAAACATTTTGGACATTTAAAACAGTTAATCAAAAGTCTCTTTGCGCTCTTTTGTCTAAGACAATTTCCTATGCAAGAAGGGTAAGTATTCTAAATCAAACAATATCACCAGGGGCACAGCAGACCCTCAGAAGGGGGAGGGGGCAAGCCCCTGGGAGAGGCCCCCACTCCAACAAAAAAAAAACTGGATATGAAAAACTCTACAGATTTCGGCATTTTATTTTGTGAGGCCCCCTTTTTAACAATTTTTCTTCGTCTACTTTTGATGAGCTGGATTGGACCAGGACCCTCAGTAAGCATTGTACTGAGCGCATTACTAATTTGTATTGTTACGTACAGGAGAGAAAACCACTGAACTCTATAATATGGAACGCGCATTGGCCGGAAAACTGGTCTAATGCCGGCCGCCATCTTGAAGGTATCAAAAAGGTGGCCGGGCGCGCGGCCGCCCGTGTTTAAGGATAGGGAGGCGGGTACCCCGGCTGACATTTGACAATATATTGAGCGAACTAATTGTGGTAGCGCAATATGACTACCACTACAACGTTCGAAATTGAATGGAGAATGATTCTAGGTGTTCATATTGTCCGCATTTTTTTCACGAAAAAAATATGAACACCTAGAATCGTTTTCTATTAAATTTGGAACGTTGTAGTGGTAGTCATATTGCGCTACCACAAGTAGTTCACTCAATATATTGCAAAATGTCAGCCGGTGTATTCGCCTCCCCATCCTTTAACACTCGCCCGGGTAGCAAGTTTACAACCATGCTACGGAATTCGCACCGCCCGCCGGAAGTGACGTCACGTTGACGTGAGCTTCGTCGGCACGAGGTGTGCACGGCTCATGGGAGGGTTTCATACGCGCAAACGCACAGTTTAAAAAAAAAAATCACTCAAACATATTATTTCAAAACACACACATACACTGGTCTGTACTATGTCTGTACACATTAACCCACCGAAGGTGCACAATTCAAGACTTGAACCCACCGGGTCACCGTTTTACCTTAGGTCACATGGAAAGGCGCTAATACCCATTTAACGAGCCGTCCAAATACATATTCGTTGTTTACCGATCGAAAGTGTTCAAACTTATATTAAATGTTGATATATATGATTATATGCGAAACCTAAAAGCATTTCTCGCTGAGGTCAATCGCTTGACCTCGGGAGGTCACAGAGTGCCTGCGAGGTCAAAGCTTGGGTACCGTATATATTTTTTCCTAAACAACTTAGGGGAATCAGCCCAATAGCTTAATATTTACAAAAGACCAAAAATGGTGCACAAAGTGCGACCTAATCCCTTCGGGTCATCGTTTGACCTCAGGTCATGGCATTAGTTAACGTTATGGCACACGGCAGAATGGCGTGGTACCGCATCATTTTTTCCCCTAAATCACTTAGAGAACCCATTCCACCACCATCGACCTTCCCTTTAACCCACCGAAGGTGCACAATTCAAGAATTGACCCCACCGGGTCACCGTTTGCCCTCAGGTCGCCTGGAAAGGCGCTAATAAATATTAAATGGAGTTTACTTCCTTTCCAGGTGACCTGAGGTCAAACGGTGACCTGGTGGGGTCAAGTCTTGAGTTGTGCACCTTCTGTGGGTTTAAGGGAAGGCCATGGTGGTGGAATGAGTTCTCTAAGTGATTTTGGGGAAAACGTATGCGGTACTGCGCCATTCTGCCATGTGCCATAACGTTAACTTATGCCATGACCTGAGGTCAAACGATGACCTGAAGGGATTAGGCAGCTCTTTGTCCACAATCTATAGGCAGTGGGAATATTTAGACGTTGAAAAACTTCGGTCAGTACTTTATAAAAAAAAGTGATGCGGTACCGGAGATTAAAACTCGCAGGCACTCTATGACCTCCCGAGGTCAAGCGACCTCAGCGAGAAATACTTCTAGTTTTCGGATATTTTAATAGACACCAACATTTGATATAAGTTTGAGCACATTCGATCGGTAAACAACGAATACGTATTTGGACGACTCGTTAAATTGATATTAGCGCCTTTCCAGGTGACCTGAGGTCAAACGGTGACCCGGTGAGATCAAGTCTTGAATTGTGCACCTTCGGTGGGTTAAAGGGAAGGTGATGGTAGTAGAATGGGCTCTCTAAGTGATTTTGGGGAAAACTTATGCGGTACCGCGCCATTCTCCCGTGTGCCATAACGTTAACCTATGCCATGTCCTGAGGTCAAACGAAGATCTGAAGAGATTAGGTCGCTCTGTGTGCACTATCCAAGGGCTGGCGGGAATATTTAGCAGTTGAAAAACTTCGGTAAGTCATTTAGGAAAAAGTTATGCGGTACCCGAGACTTGACCTCGCAGGCACTCTATGACCTTCCGAGGTCAAGCGATTGACCTCAGCGAGAAATTCTTTTAGGTTTCGCATATACTCATAGACTCCAACATTTTATATTAGTTTGAACACATGCTATAGGTAATCAATGAATACGTAATTTGACGGCTCGTTAAATGGATATTAACGCCTTTCCAGGTGACCTGAGGTCAAACGGTGACCCGGTGGGGTCAAGTCTTGAGTTGTGCACCTTATGTGGGTTAAAGGGAAGGCGATGGTGGTAGAATGGGTTCTCTAAGTGATTTTTGGGAAAACTTATGCGGTACCGCGCCATTCTGCCGTGTGCCATAACGTTAACTTATGCCATGACCTGAGGTCAAACGAGGACCTGAAGGGATTAGGTGGCTCTTTGTGCACCATCTATAGGCTGGTGGAAATATTTAACCGTTGAAAAACTTCGGTAAGTCGTTTAGGAAAAAAAAATATGCGCTGCCCGAGACTTTACCTCGAAGGCACTCTATGACCTCCCGAGGTCAAGCGATTGACCCAGCGATAAATGCTTTTAGGTTTAGAATATAGTCATAGACACCAACATTTGATATAAGTATAAGTTTGAACACATTCGATCGGTAAACAACGAATACGTATTTGGACGGCTCGTTAAATGGATATTAGCGCCATTCCAGGTGACGTGAGGTCAAACGGGGACCCGGAGGGGTCAAGTCTTGAGTTATGCACCTTCAGTGGGTTAAAGGGAAAGCGATGGTGGTGGAATGGGTTCTTTAAGTGATTTTTGGGAAAACTTATGTGGTACCACGCCATTCTGCCGTGTGCCATAACGTTAACTTATGCTGTGACCTGAGGTCAAACGATGACCTGAAGGGCTTAGGTCGCTCTTTGTGCACCATCTATGGTCTTTTGTGAATATTAAGCTAGTGGGCTGATTTCTCTAAGTCGTTTAGGAAAAAGTTATGCGGTACCGCGCCATTGTCTAAAATGCCTCATTGAAAAATGTGGACATGATCAAACGGTGAAATTTTTGGAACAAATGTTTTGTTGTGCAACATCTATGTGCTAATGCCAAAATTGTGCACTGGGATGACTTGACTACTTTAATTATTGTAGGAGTTACGCGGTACCGCGTTTTTTCTCTCCAAAACCGTATTTTTCACGTGTTTGTGTGACCTAAGGTTACACGGTATCAGAGTAAGGTCATCAGCTGTGTTGTGCATAAATTATGGTCACTTGCGGATGGTGCTGTGCTCAATTGCATATA
Organism: Chirona hameri; assembly: GCA_036785665.1. Lineage (NCBI taxonomy): Eukaryota > Metazoa > Arthropoda > Thecostraca > Balanomorpha > Balanidae > Chirona > Chirona hameri. Next base: position 408,204 of record JAXIVJ010000086.1, on the reverse strand, counting down.
TAAGTGCGTTTTCTGAGATGTTATAGGGTACTGCGCAAATATTTATCGCCCATTAAAAAAGATACATTTTTGACATGAGGTCAAACAGTGACCCAATCTGGTCCAATCTTGGTTTGAGCATGATTCTCACCCTGTTTCGAATATTTTTGGATTAGGAGATGTTTCTCTAAGTCATTTAGGTGAAAAGTTATGGGGTACCGCGTATTTGACGTGTTTGGCCTATTGTGACCTCTGTAGATCAAACCGTTTCTAATATTTCCGTATAACTTCATAGGCTGTGTACTGACGACATTGGGCTTATCGTGTGCAAATTTGGGCGAAATCGCAGTTACTTTGAATACGTAGTTGAATACGGATACGAATACGTTGCTGTCTAATTGGACGTCTGAGTGCTGGCCTGCCGATGGATATCTCAGAACACCTAAAAATTGCTACCGTTTTTTTAGCAGATGAAAGTTTGTACCATGTCAGTATAAATATATTTATACTGACTCAAAAAACGTCAGTATAAATATGTCAGCATAAATTTGTCAGAATAAATTAAACTGCGTGTAACTGTGTCAGGATAAGCCCGAAAAATCATTATGTGTGTTTTGTCTTGAAAATTTGACAAAATTGTAGGGAAAAAACTGGAGACAAACTTCGGGCTTCAGAATCCCAACGGTGACATACAGCTAGGGTTCCCCAGCCCTGCACTGTGCAGACATGATACGATTGACCAGTCCTGGAAGCTATTGACGCGATATGGTATGGTAGTGGCGCGCTATTGACTTTAACCCGTGCGTCCTGTCTGACTGTAATACTTCTCCCGAATGAGCCGCCCCTGCGTTCTATGTGTGTCTACAGGAAATACTGGAGTATTGAACTGTTTACGAGCGAGCGCGAAGCGCTCGCTCGTCCTTCCGTGGTTTATGGGAAAATCTGATTATCAGCGGCCCGGCCCGGCCCGGCCCGACTCGGCCCGTGGCGACGCTTTTGAGCTCATATCTCTGCAACCGCACGTCCGATTGTCAAGCGGACATCTTTGCTGAGCAGCCTTATCTAACCTACCCTATTTCAGACCAGTGCTGACTCATGTGGGTGACTACCACTGCGCATGGCGGGTGCCGTGTGAGGGGTGTTGAGAAGTATTTTCTCGCAATAACTCCGCAACGGCTTGGCAGATTATGTGCAAATTTCGTGTGTGGTTAGAGATCCCTCTGCAGCCGCCACTTTCACGCAACTCAGGGGTAGGGTTACTGCACGTGCGCACGTGAACACCCCTATTCTATATCTCAGGAACGGCTGAGCCGATTGTGTTCAAATTTGGTGTGTGGTTACTGGTTAGGGACCTCTCATCCGCCAGTTTCTCACAAGTCAGGGGTGTGTGCCTCTGCATGTGCGCACGTGCACGCCCCTATTCTGTATCTCAGGAACGGCTGAGCCGATTGTGTTCAAATTGGGTGTGTGGTTAGGGACTTCTCAGTCACCGCCTTTCCACAAGTCATGGGTGGGATGGCTTTGCACGTGCGCACGTGCACACCCCTATTATATATATCTGGAACGGCTGAGCCGATTGTGTTCAAATTTGGTGTGTGTTTAGGGACCTCTCAGCCCCCATTTTCCCACAAGTCAAAGATGGGTGCCTCTGCACGTGCGCACGTGCGCACCTTTTTTGTATCTCAGAAACTACTTGCCCGATCGAGTTGAAATTCCTTATACATTTCCTTCGCGCTCGCTCGTTAATCGCCAACTACGGCGCCTTACTGGTGAATATACCTCTCATCCTTCTCATGACGGATACCCGCTCGATTTACTGGCGGCCAACCGCTGGCCAATCGGGCGTGCTGTTAAACTACACCCCCTCCCCTGCGTGAACCGTCGTTACTAAAGTTCCCTTGACATCTCAAGTAATCGTGAACCTAGGGCAGAAAACGAACAAAAATGAACCGGTTATTTTAAATATAAGAGTATTCATATTGTGTTCCTTCAGTGACCAATCATTCGTAACCCTGACGCCTACAGGTCAGTCGGAAAAGTGCGGAGCTCGTTAGCAGAATGTCCTACCACCCACAGTCTGGTGTCGTCTACTCAGCAATTCGCTCAGTTCTGCACTGCCTTTCGTCCACGTCACCAATTATAAGGTTCAAACGTTTATTCGAGATTGAATAAATGGTACGACAAATGCCTGCAATCTACGGTCGGAAAACTTCAGCTTAACCGTGTCTGAGTGAACCTGAGCCTGCACCACGTTGACTACAATGTCGGACAGATATTACACGATTATAGAACCGTACAGTACTTAACTCCTATCGTGCGTGTATATGAAGCATCGGCTATCGGCAAGTATCCTGACTTCGGACAAGTCGCTGAAACAACACTGCAATGCTTATCTCTAACGTATCCTTATTTAACACGTGGTTCCGACACCGCTGGAACTATACACATAGAACACACGCATGCACACTACAATTCCTACCGCACAATATGCTACTGATTGGCCGCATTCTACATACCCCTAACCACTACATGATAATTCACAGCGCACCTACCCCATTTTAAGGTTCCCAATCTGGACGGTACCTAACTCACATAATTCACCTTCCCTCTTTTTGTCTCTCTCTCTGAATTGGCTGGCATGGTATGCTACTTATTTTCGCTTGGCAAGGGTCACGGGCCTGGCAAAGTTCGGGAAAACGGGGGGAGTGAAAGAGGCGAGCAGACTTTACGGCAACATACTTGACGGGCGAAGAACACTCACATTGCTCAGCGTTATCAGCGGCGGCGAAACCCCAACTCCTCTGTCACTCGTCCACGGGCCTCGGTGCGTTCCGGGTGGCGGTTCTCCTTTTTATAGCCTGTTCCGGTCAGCGGCGGCCGGCGGTCGCCGGGTGTGGAAAGACCCCCGTCTTCTGATTGGTCGAGCGTCTCTGTACTTAATTTTGCACTTTCCGGTGCTTACCAATTCTTTAAACCTGCTGACGCCTTTTCTTATTCAATTTTGAGCTTAGAACCTTCTGGAACAAATAACTCATCTGACTTCTTTGGGCGGATTTCATCGTTGATAATTGGGCCACACCCTTTCAATTCTTGTTTTGCAATACGTTGCTGGTGTCGACCCGTATATTTCTTGTCGATCTATCTTAGCCCTGTATTCTTTTTAATCGATATTTTATCTCCTTTTTAGACAGCATTCAGAATCCGTGACATATCTATGGAGAATCCGAATGTTTGATCGACCGCTGTGCTTCTGTCGTGAGTCCGGCTTTATGTTTAGCATTGTCGTGATATTGATCCGTCTATCTTTGCTGCATCGGCATTAATTGTCCCTCTTAGCTATGTTTGACGGCCACCACGTGCTTTCCTTTGAACATTTGCATCGAGATTGGTCCATCATATCGCCTTATCCGTAGTTATCAGTATCGCCTTTCAGCCGCCGATCATAGATATGTCGATAGGATATGGTGATTCACTACTTTCCCTATTTGTTCCTGGCATCAGCTCTTCAATCATAACCTTCCCATCAACTCCTCTTTCCTTGCTGCTTTGATTTCTTTATAATCCTTCTTACACCGCCGTTGCTTGGGCCATTCGTGTCGCGTCCCGGCGATGCCCTTATATGGTGACGTCTTGAGTCCCGTGACATCCAGCGGTGTGTCGACCACGTGTGCGTCGGGGGGTGGGAGGAAAGGGTGTGGCGGTGTTGATGGTGCGGGTTCATGCTGAATGAAGAGGTTCACTGATGGTACGGTTCAGGCTGAATGATAGGATTCAGAGGGGGCTTCACCAGGCTCACATTCCCTGCGGGTCATACCTGCCCGCTAATGGCTGCCTGCTAATGGCGGTCATCATGGCTTTGTTAAGAACTTGCCATCTGGCGACTACGCACTGCTTTTTGTCAGTGTCGTTTTCGTCTGGTGGGGAAGGGCGTGGCGGCGGCCGGCTCGGTTCGGTCCGGTCCGTTTGGAGTCGGGCCGGCTACGGTCAATAGACACATCATTTTAATATGAGATGTACTCCGCTACACACATCAGACGGTAGTTACACAGCCGTCAGTCTGGAAAATAAACTGACCGAAATGCCATCTGGCATCTGGATAGATTTAGTCCGTCAGTCTGGAAAATAAACTGACCGAAGATGCTGGTGGTAACACAGTACTCACTGTGCCGGAGATGCTGGTGGTAACACAGTACTCACTGTGCCGGAGATGCTGGTGGTAACACAGTACTCACTGTGCCGGAGATGCTGGTGGTAACACAGTACGTACTGTGCCGGAGATGCTGGTGGTAGCGCAGTACTCACTGTGCCGGAGATGCTGGTGGTAACACAGTACTCACTGTGCCGGAGATGCTGGTGGTAGCACAGTACTCACTGTGCCGGAGATGCTGGTGGTAACACAGTACTCACTGTGCCGGAGATGCTGGTGGTAACACAGTACTCACTGTGACGGAGATGCTGGTGGTAACACAGTACTCACTGTGCCGGAGATGCTGGTGGTAACACAGTACTCACTGTGCCGGAGATGCTGGTGGTAACACAGTAATCACTGTGCCGGAGATGCTGGTGGTAACACAGTACTCACTGTGCCGGAGATGCTGGTGGTAGCACAGTACTCACTGTGCCGGAGATGCTGGTGGTAACACAGTACTCACTGTGCCGGAGATGCTGGTGGTAACACAGTACTCACTGTGCCGGAGATGCTGGTGGTAACACAGTACTCACTGTGCCGGAGATGCTGGTGGTAGCACAGTACTCACTGTGCCGGAGATGCTGGTGGTAACACAGTACTCACTGTGCCGGAGATGCTGGTGGTAACACAGTACTCACTGTGCCGGAGATGCTGGTGGTAGCACAGTACTCACTGTGCCGGAGATGCTGGTGGTAACACAGTACTCACTGTGCCGGAGATGCTGGTGGTAACACAGTACTCACTGTGCCGGAGATGCTGGTGGTAACACAGTACTCACTGTGCCGGAGATGCTGGTGGTAACACAGTACTCACTGTGCCGGAGATGCTGGTGGTAACACAGTACTCACTGTGCCGGAGATGCTGGTGGTAACACAGTACTCACTGTACCGGAGATGCTGGTGGTAACACAGTACTCACTGTGCCGGAGATGCTGGTGGTAACACAGTACTCACTGTGCCGGAGATGCTGGTGGTAGTGCAGCAGCTCCTCCCTGGGCGGCGGATCCTCCCGCGATATGGAGACGGTCGGTATGCTGAGGCCGGCCGCCAGCCTCTGCTCACTACCCCGCAGGTCGGCCGGCGTCAGGTCGGCGCTGCTCAGCTCAGCCGTCCTGAACAGGTAGCCTCGGCGGCGTACCAGCAGAGCACGGCCCACCACCACCGAGGCCAGACCGAGCAGGGCCGTGCCGACTGCGGCTCCGACAGTCGCGTAGTCCCACATGGTGACGGTGACGAGCGGGGAAGGAGCGTGCGGCCCTGGGTAGGACGGGCGGACTGAGGAAGAAAGCCGAGAGGAGCGGGGAGCGCAGAGACGGTACTGTTTACCCCGTGTAGGTTCACTGCCGACTGGCGTGGGGCGGCGCCCCGAGTTTCATGCAACGGTGACCTTGAGTATAATCCGCGCGCCGACTGCTGCCCGCGGGATCGGTTGCGGGGCGGGCAGGCCGACCAATCGGGTGCCAGATACCCCCCCCCCCTCCCTCCCGCAGAGACCCGGAGTTCAGTTGGAGCAGCCGGGCGGGGACGCTCGATGGCATATCGCGTGCGTAAATAGTCTGCTTTATATTTGCTCGGCGGAGGGTTCGTATCTCAGAAACTCGGCCAAACGATTGTCCGCTTTCGAGTTAAAACGTCAGGATAACATGACAATTCATGACGAATTTGTGTGAGTCTGATCTGTTAGCCGAGTCCTCAGCTATGTAGCAGTGCGCCTGCGGGAGAAATGCCGTCTTCTCTGAGTCGCCGACACGTGTGGAGCTGGCGGCTACTCACTGACATCAATATAATACCTAGACAGCCAACTCGCACGCTGCATACGCCGGACGGTGCGAGTTCCCACACGCAGAGACGGTACTTGCAGTTTTGCCCCCCAGGACGGCTGGTGGCGTCAGCCGTCCTGGGGGGCAAAACATCGCGGGCGCCATAGGGGCCAATGTATAAATGGCAAATCTGAGCGGCGCCCGGACTGGGCTACGTTTGGAAAAAGTGGTACAAAGTAGCAGCATATTATTCGTTGGAGATTCTAGATTGAGCCCATGCGAATTATAAGGTTCCACCTGGTCATGGAATTTCTGGAGAGCAGCTGACATGATCGGTTACTATGGCCTTGTTTGGGGTGTAAAAACCACGTTATACCGTTCACTTTCCGTTGCAAATGCGATCTAAGCTTCATATACTTCATATACTAAGCTTAGATCGCATTTGCAACGGAAAGTGAACGGTATAACGTGGTTGTTACATTCCAAATAAGGTCATGGTAACCGATCATTTCAGCTGCTCTCCAGAAATTCGATCACCAGGTGGAACCTTATAATTCGTTTTGACTCAATCTAGAATCTCCAGCAAATAATATGATGCTACTTTGCACAATTTTTCCAAGCGTAGCCCAGTAAGGGCGCCGTTCAAATTTGCAATTTATACATTGGTCCCTATGGCGCGCCGCGATGTTTTGCGCCCCAGGGCTTGTGAGTTAGTGGTGGCGCCACCACAGTGCATGGGAACGGCCGTACGGCGCAAGATGGCTGTTTAGGTATTATATGGATGTCAGTGCGGCTACTACGGACTCGAACATGGCGCAGCCAGCAGGGTCCGAGGGGATCGACCCCGCCTCAGTGAAACTGTGGTGCGCAATATCACTTTACTGCAGCTCTTTAGCGTTCCGTATTTCCGCAACTTTATTTGTTTACAATTCGTCAGTTCTACCAGAGTAAATCTAGATAATTTTCTAACGTAAATAATTCGGCAACTTTGTATGTGTATTGCTAATGTGATTCATCTGCGGTTTGCTTTCCGTCCTTGTATTTCTCGTATAACTTATTTAACTTAAAGGAAATAGTTCACCTTGTAAATTGTTTACCCAACACGATTTGATTATATTTTGTAATACAATTTATTTTTATATTGCCAAAAATGGCCTTATATCGCCCCGATTCAGGACAGAAGGCCGTAAATTTGTATTGTTTATCAAAACGATATGCATACTCTCTGAGTCAGAGTCCTGACGTCACGCGAATGTAAAAAATGGTTCAGCCAATCAGATTCGAAAGTAGTCGCGTAAAGATAGACTCGCATTGGAGATGTGCCAACCGGCGGCCGGCGATTCGCTTGCTAGCACCAGCTGCAAGCTGATTGGCTGATGGTATAGCCTCTGCCCGGGCTAGAACCAGTACAACATTCTTTCGCCAGCACCGCATTTCTTCGCCAAAAACTCAAATATATTCGGCTGGAGAGTCTTTTCAGTCAAGAAAACTTGCAGATAGGGGTTTCCCAACACGGGCTACAAAACTGCTATCTCAGTTTAAAACTAATGTTGAAGGTGAACATTTCCTTTAATCTGTCCGCAATCTGTAGAGTAACTCGCGACTTCTATGTATATCTGTAAACAGAAGTGTCTTCGTACCCGGCAACGCGCGTAACTTTCTCTTGCTTTCCGCTCCTGGTCGCGACCTCACGTTGCTCGTCATACGATTTATTTAGTTACTTGGCTTGTAATCTGGCATACGTCATAGCCTCATATCATATTATCATATTATATAGCTGTCAACTGTTTAAAGCTTGGTCTCCCTTCAGGTTCTTATTATGTAGTCCCGATCGCCTGATCGGTTTGCTCGTTGTCTTCTCGGCGCCATGTTTCCCGCCCGAGTCGCTCATCTGGTATACGTCTGACTGCTCGGGTTGGCACTCGGCAGTCATTCGGTGTCATTTTCTCGTCTCCTCTTGTCGGTTCATTCTGTTTCGTTTGTCCGCAGATTGTTTGCCCAAATACCTTGTGGGCGTGAGTCGACTTGGTTTCTCCCACCAGCGCCCCACAATTTGGTGACCCCGACGGATCTGTTTCCTGATATAATAGTTTCTGACCTGATCGTTTTCTGACAATCTTTCTTCTAACGTGATATCGTTTTGAACACGCTACCTTTGACATGTCATGCTTTGTACTGACCCTCGCTATCCAGCGCGAGCGTGTCTCCCTCTGCTCTGTCCGGAGCGGAGTGCGTGCTCCCTGTGAGCGAGCGGAGTGCGTGCTCTCTCCGTTTTGCTGCGGTCTCCGCTCTCGCTCTGCTGTGACTCGCTACAGGCCCTCAACAATAACGGTAGTTAAAGCTTCCTGCCCTGTTCCACTCAGCTGAGTGACTGAGTGAGTGAGTGAGTTAGTTGCCTGACTCCACCTTGGTACACAGCAGCCATGCCTGATGAACCCCGCGCTGCTGTGATGGCCCCTGACGTTGAAAGTATCCATCATGTCAGTATCAAACCTGCCTTCATGGAATCTGCTGTTCAGGGCTGGTTTGCAGTTATGGACGCACAATTTCACATTGCCAGAATCACTTCCGACGAGACAAAGTTATATCATGTGTTGTCAGCTCTCCCGCCTGATACCATTGCTCACATCCCTCAGGTCACCCTGGCTAGCAAGAATTTCCAGGAACTGCAGCAGGCTGTGACTGCCATTCGTTTATTAGTTATAAAACAACCACAGGCCGAAGCCCACTTACGGCTGTAGTCAAAACACACAACACACGCATCCTCATACATTCACGCATTCATACCTAAGACATGATGACAATGACAATAAATAAGTGAATCCCGCTACCCCACGCAAAAGTAGGGCAAGGGACTAAAAAGTCAGCACCGCTGCCCCGCCAATGGGAATCAATAACTGCCTTCACAGCATGCAAACTTAAAAGCTTGCGACTTAAAAGCAGTTGAACAAAATAAATCGGTCTCTGGCATTTCTTGGATAAATCTGTTACAGGTCGCTGGTAGCCGCGATGAAAAGCTGTTCCGTACCGAACAGCTTTGTATGAGAAGACCAAACCTGAACTGTTTGAGCGTCTGATCAGCAAGACTCGGTTGACAGGTCGTCCATCTCTGTTCCTCTGCGAGCTCCGTGATGTGGCGGACAAGGTTGGTGTCGGTGATGACCTGATTCGACACAAGTTCATCCAGTCCCTCCCGGCAGGGATCGCTCCAGCGTTGGCCTCGCAGCGTGAACTCACGCTTTCTCAGTTGGGTAAGCTGGCTGATGAGTTGGTTCCTCTTGTACAGGGGGCCCAGGCAGCAGTGAACGTGGCAGTCCATGATCGTGACCCCCCAGTGCAGCTCTGGTGTGAGTCTGTATCAGTTTCCCTACCAGCAGTCTCAGTCCATGCCGTGTCACCTTTCTTCTCCACAGCCGAGGCAGCAACAGTCTGGTCCCTACAGGTATCCCACTCAGGTTCGTGAAGCTGGCATGTCGGGTGCTTTGCTCGGACTGAAACTGTTTCATGAAGGACAGACACCCAAAGTGTGTTGTGCCCACTTGTTCTTTGGTGCGCAAGCTCGCACATGTAAACCGTGGTGTCAGTGGCCATCCAAGTCCGCTAACCTCAGAGTGCAGCCCTCGTCGCGCCCAGCCTCGCCTGCACGTGTACCAATCCCGACTCCGGAAAACTAGAGGGGCAGGCTGTTAACTATGCAGCCCTTGGCCTGCCACTCTTCCGGGTTGCAGCCCAGGCTGGCTCACAGCCACTGAACTTTGTTGTCGACACTGGCGCTGGTGTGTCTCTGATCCCTCAAGAGTGTGTGAACGGCACCCTGATTTAGCCCACAGCGGTCTCCATCACTACTGCCAGTGGTCAGCAGCTTCGTGTGATCGGTGAGGCCACTCTTGATGTTGTTCTCCCTGCTCTGAGACGCCAGTTCACCTGGACGTTTGTTGTTGCGGAGGTGACCGAGCCACTGTTGGGTAATTACTTTCTGTCACACCATTCACTGATCGTTGACTGTGGTGCACAGGTCCTCCGAGATGCCCCGACGTCCCTCTCCGTTCCTGGAGTGCCGGGAGTGTCTGAACTTGCTGTCAACCTGGTGTTCAACGATCTCTCTTCTCTTCCCAAGTCTGTACAACCTATCCTGCAAGAGCATTCTTCCGTTCTGGGACCTTGCCAGCTGGGTAACATGTTCAGTGACTCCCCATCACTTCCACCCACAGCATCGACACTGGCAGCAGCCCGCCGAGATTCGCTAGTCCGCGGCGGCTGCCACCGGACAAACTTCAGGCCGCCAAGCAGTCGTTTGACGTCTTGTTGAAAACAGGCGTCATTCGCCCTTCCAAGTCCCCGTGGGCATCCCCAATTCACATTGTTCCCAAGCGTAACCCCGGTGAGTGGAGACTGACTGGTGACTACCGCGCCCTGAACGCCGTAACTAAACCAGATCGTTACCCATTGCCCCACATCCAGAGTCTTTCAACCAAGCTGCATAACATGACGTGTTTAAGCAAGGTGGATCTGCTGCGTGCGTACCACGAAATCCCAATGAGCCCAGCTAATGTTGAGAAAACTGCCATCACCACGCCCTTCGGACTGTTTGAGCACGTGTTCATGCCCCTAGGACTGCGCAACTTGGCGCTACCTTCCAGCGTGTGATGGATGTGATTTTCCGGGACGTGCCGTGTGTGTTTGTGTACCTGGATGACATTCTGGTGTTTTCCGAGAACGAGACTCAGCACGTCGCTGATCTGCGTCTGGTGTTCGGCAAGTTGGCCGAGCGCAAACTCCGGATCTCCCTCGACAAGTGTGAGTTCCTGCAGCGCACTCTCGTGTTCCTCGGGCACCAGGTGTCCGAGAGCGGGCTCGGCCCTCCCCAGGCCAGAGTAGCTGAGATTCTCGACCTGCCCAGACCCCCTGACTCAGCGGCTCTGCGCAGATATCTCGGACTCATTGGTTTCCACCGTCGCATGATTCCCAGATTTGCAGACGTTGTGTAACCCCTCACTGAGCTGATTCGTTTGCACCCGAAGAGTAAGGAGCTGCCATGGGACGAGCAGCAGTCTCGCGCCTTCAGCGACAGTAAGGTGACGTTGGCCGGAGCGTGTCCTCTGCCGCATCCACTACCCCAGTGCCATTTGTATGAGTTGGTGACTGGTGCCTCGCAGGTCGCAGTCGGAGCCGTCCTCCATCAGATCGTCGACGGAGAGTCGGTTCCTGTTGGGTTTTTTCTCCCGGAAGCTGAGTCAGCCCCAGCAGTGCTACGCGGCCTACGACAGGGAACTCCTCGCGGCGTATCTGGCCACTTTGTACTTCCGTGACGCCATCGAGGGTCGGCGAGTCACGCTTCTCACGGACCACAAACCCCTCGTGAGTGCTTTCCGCAGTCCGCACGTGGCGAAGTCTGATCGCCAGCAGCGTCATTGGTCGGGGATCACTGGGTACGTCATGGATGTTAGGTTCATCCGTGGCCGTGATAATATTGTCGCCGATTGCCTCAGTCGGCGTCTGGTGTTCGGCAAGTTGGCCGAGCGCAAACTCCGGCCCTCCCTCGACAAGTGTGAGTTCCTGCAGCGCACGCTTATGCTGTATCTCTCGACACATGTGACCTTCGCTTCATCGCTAATCACCAGGGTCAGGATGAGAAGACCTCCCGTCTGCGAGATTGTCTCGAGCCTGTGTCCCTCGCAGATGGCATTTCGGTTCTCTGTGACATGACCTACCCTCAGCCGTGGCCGTTCGTTCCTGAGGCGCGTCGTCGTTCAGTCTTCGGCAGGTTTCACAACCTGTCTCACCCCGGTCGTAAAGCCACAGCTCATTTGTTGACTTCCCGCTACTATTGGCCTTCTATGCGCAGGGATATCCAGTGATGAGTACGTGATTGTCTCTCTTGCCAGGAGGAAAATGTGCACCGCCACACCAGGTCCGCCCCGGGCTCTTTCGACGTGCCGTCCGCGCGGTTCGAAACCGTTTACATCGACATCGTGGGACCCCTCCCTCCGTCTATGCCTCATGGCCAACCTTTCACCTCTACATGTCGTTATTTGCTGACTTGTATCGATCGTGCCACTCGCTGGGCGGAGGCCACGCCCTTAGTTAGCATCACTGCAGAGAGTATTGCCTCAGCGTTTTTGGAGACGTGGGTCTCGAGATTTGGAGTTCCCCTGTATGTGGTCACTGACAGAGGTGCACAGTTAGAGGCGGAATTGTTTGAACATTTGTCTGAGATGATCGGGTTCCATCGTTTACGTATCACAGCCTATCACCCTACTTGTAATGGTATGATCGAGAGGCAACATCGTTCTCTCAAGGCAGCCATCCGTTCTCGCAAACAGGAGTGGCTGCGCGCACTGCCTGTGGTGCTGCTTGGGATACGAGCCATGCCTAAAGAGTCTGGTTTTTCTTAATTTACAGCAGTGACGGGGACGCAGTTACTGTTCCCGAGATGTTCTGTTTCACAGACTAGTGTCCCTGTGGGCAAGAAGTTCATCCGCGAGCTGGCAAAGCACATGTCCGAGATCGATTTCGTTTCATTATCGTGCGGCTATCATCATGCTGGTGTGCCACCAACTTACGTTCCAGCAACCTGTCGTCTTGTACTCATGTGTGGGTGCGCGTGGACCGCGCACGCCACTCACTGGAGGCCCCTTACCGTGGGCCCCTGAAGGTCGTTCGTCGATCCCCGAAGGTTTTCGTTCTGGAGCTCCCTTCTGGTACCCACGATACTGTCAGTTTGCGACCTCTGTGTCGCGACCCGAGGAGGAGCAGGCGTGCCGGACGCCCCCGCCGGAGTCGCGTGGGTCTCCGGACACCGGAGCGCCCGCGACGCCTTGGCGTCGACTGGCGGCCGCCCTCCAGCGGTCTGCTGTCGCAGTCTCGCGGCCCGCCGCCGCCACTGCCGCTCTCTCGCGGCGGCCCGTCGACGCCGACGCCGCCTCCGCCGCTGCCGCTTCGCGGTGGTCCGCCTCCGCCGCTGCTAACGCCGCCGCTGCGCGTTGACCCGCTGCTGCCGCCGTCCCGTGGTGGACCGCGGCGGACTGACGATAACCGGACGGTGCCAGTGGACGATGAGACAGTGAACGATGGACGGACAGTGAACAGTGAGCGTGCGATGGACTCTGCTCGGACAAGGGACGTTGATCCCAGTGATGGTCCGCGGAGTGCTGCCGTGCCGGGGCAGTCTCCAGTGCGATCGCGCCGTGGCCGGACCGTGCGGTTCCGACGCCTGCCCGACTTTGTGTATTATTGATGTTTTGTGGTCATATTTTTTTCTCTTCATGTTCGCTCCGCTCTGGGATGGGAAGTCATGTGGTGCGTCATATCACTTTATTGCAGCTCTTTGGCGTTCCGTATTTCCGCAATTTGATTTGTTTACAATTCGTCAGTTCTACCAGAGTAAATCTAGAGAATTCTCTAACGTAAATAATTCGGCAACTTGTTATGTTTATTGCTAATGTGATTCATCTGCGGTTTGCTTTCCGTCTTTGTATTTCTCGTATAACTAATTTAACTTAATCTGTCCGCAATCTGTAGAGTAACTCGCGACTTTTATGTATATCTGTAAACAGAAGTGTCTTCGTACCCGGCAACGCGCGTAAAACGCGCGTAACTTTCTCTTGCTTTCCGCTCCTGGTCGCGAACTCACGTTGCTCGTCATACGATTTATTTAGTTACTTGGTTTGTAATCTGTCATACGTCACAGCCTCATATCATATTATCATATTATATAGCTGTCAACTGTTTAAAGATTGGTCTCCCTTCAGGTTCTTATTATGTAGTCCCGATCGCCTGATCGGTTTGCTCGTTGTCTTCTCGGCGCCATGTTTCCCGCCCGAGTCGCTCATCTGATATACGTCTGACTGCTCGGGTTGGCACTCGGCAGTCATTCGGTGTCATTTTCTCGTCTCCTCTTGTTGGTTCATTCGCATGGGCGTCGCCACCACTACGGACAGTACGGACAATGTCCGTACAAGTTAGCGAACCTCCAAAAACTTGTACGGACTGTCCGTACAAGTTTGCGCAACCATTTGAAGGTGCAGAATTAGAGATATCGATACCTGAAATGCTTATATTATAATTATCTTCAGATGGACTATTTGTGTCGAATCGTGACGAATTACCTCTATTCATGGAACTTATTGCTCAACAGAAAAATAAAATATGATTGTCCCCTCCCCAACTTGAACGCACAAATGGCCAGTTGGAATTAAATGTTAACGTTTTTCGTCTGGAGTTCGGAATAGGAGTATGTGCGAAAATGGCAAGAGGTATTCACATTTTGCCCTGCCATTGCTAAAACGTTTAGCCGTTTAGTGAGCGGCGGTTGATGTGAAAGCGGGTACTGAAAGTTTGGGGACGATATTGGCGGTAGTTTACGAGATATTGCGAAATACGCGAGAGAGCAAAAGAAAATACTCTCGTCTTAGTCACACTATACCTCGTTCCACTCCAAGTTTGCGGTCGAAACGCTTTAACCCGCGACTTACTGGGGGGGCTATTTTTTGCCCCCCCCCCCTCCCGTTATTTTGTAATAACTCCTAAACCAACACCGTTATCGTCACCAAACTTGCAGTACCTTCTCTCACATCAATTCTACACATGTTCTCAAAAGTAAAAATATGAGGCAATGATAGGTCAACCGGGAATGACGTCAGAGTGACGTCATGTTCTTCGGTTTTTGTTGCAAAATAATGGTTTGCCGAAAACGCTGGCAAAGGTACGATATTCGAGATAAACTAAATTGTTTTAAATCAAATTACTAACAATAGACCGGGCTATCAAACTGCCATCTCGGATTTTTTAGGGTTTTTTCATTCAAAATTTTGAGAAATCCAAATACATTTGTTTTTGTTTTTACAAAATTTTGAAGAAAAAATCAGAATTATCCCAAACCGGAATATATGTGATCCAGACGTATGCCGTGAATATGTGTACCAAATTTAAAGTCGATATCTTTAAAAATGACCGAGTTATGACCTTTAAATGACAAAAATCGACCACTTCTCACAGCATTACCACGGATCATATTATCTTATTATCCGTGGCATTACTATGCATAAAAAACGCATTTCCATTTTTGCTTTTTACTTCTATTTATATGGAACAAACAATGTTCTACGGTCATTTTTCGCGTTCTAGACGAAAAACAAACCCATAAACATGTGTTGCAACGCCTAATGACCGTAATCTGCAGTTTGACCTCGTGACCTCGGATGACCTTGACCTGACCCAAGGTCATAAACAGCTTAGAACAGTACTTAGAAGTGTCAGACACACGAATCATACCGATTTATCGACAGCTTATGCGTTTAATATAGCAATTTTGCGCGACAATTCCATCCATCGAGACCTTTTGACACGGTCAAACATTTTGTACTTGACCTGACCTGTGACGTCATCGGTGACCCCGAGGTCAGCAATATTATGTTTCCCTCTATAAATTTCCCAGGGCTGTCGAATTCCGTTTGAATTTTTACATTCGGTCCTGTAGTTCCGGAGATCAGAGGGGGGCTTAAAATAGCCCCCCCCCCCAGTAAGTCGCGTTATGAAATATACCCCAGTAACTCGCGGGTTAAAGGGAGTGTTCTTACTGTTTTTTAATGTCAAAAATATTTTGCATACGGTAAGTAGCTATTGGTTTGATTGTTGTATCAGGGGCGGATCCAGGATTTTATAAGGCAGGATTTTATAAGGCTTCAGGCCTGAGGGCGGCATATTTCCTCGGTGACGGGGGCGGCATGGTGCCTTCCGAGGGCGGCATAATGCCTTCCGAGGGCGGCGATGTACCTTCCGAGGGCGGCATAATGCGTTGTGAGGGCGGCAAGATGTCTTCTCAGGGTGCCAGGGTGCCTTCCAAGAGTGCTACGATGCTGTTGGTAGACGCAAGGGCGCCCTGGCGGCCTCCCGAAAACGCTACGGCGCCTTCGGCGCCGGGCAATCCTATACAAAAATGGCGCCGTTTTCTAAGGCAGGGGGCTTCAGCCCCTACGCCCCCCCCCCCCCCCCCCCCCCTGGATCCGCCACTGTGTTGTATATAATGAAATTCATATCTGGAGCCCCTTTAGTTGAATTTTCACTTATATTTTTTTTTCTTATTTTTGTTTCGATATCTATAAAACGATCGCCACTATGGTGATGTTATGTAAAACGGCGCACATAAGACAATACAATTACGGTCACGTCATGCAAGATAGAAAGACAAGTTTTGCACAGCACGTTCTTGCTACTGTGAACTTTATTATGTGCAAGTTTCGTAGCTCTAAATTGATATCTTCTTCAAAAAAATGACCATCGGCCATCATCGAAAAACATGATGGCCGTCCAGTTTCTGTTCGGCTGCTGTTGTCAGCGTGCACGAGCTGTTTGTTGAATTGCTATTGGCCAGCGCTAACAATATGCTAGCAGTTTAATCGATAGTTGTAGTGCTTCTATGTAGTAGCGGAAGCCCTCTGGAGTCTACCCGATAACGTTTTGCTCCCAGCAAGTTCCTGGAGTCTGGAATATCTCAGCAACTAGGGCGAATCTGGAGAAACGAAGTTATGGGTCCATTCAGAAAATTATGTTCTTTAGACCAGTGTCAATAACCCCAAATAAGCGATGTGAGTAGGCACACTCACTTTAATAATAACAGCACGCGACAAAATCTAACCATGCAGTTTGCGTTCAATTGCAAAATGCAAATGCGATGCAGATAGCTGAAAGCGCTTCGGCCGCAAACTTGGCGTGGAACGAGGTATAGTCCAGTAACATAAATGGTCAGGCCGCAATTTTACTGAACTGTATTTGGCTTCCTCCTGGCGCTGACAACGCTGATGCACGTGCGTTTTATTTTACATGGATCCAAGCACAGTGTATTAGGCCTAACCCGCGCCGTGCTGGGGATGTGCCTACTGAAATTTGTAAAAAATCCAAGGAGCAAACGGGAGAGCTAGAGACGTGCTAGCTATGGACGTGTGACTGATAACACAGTGTTTATCTCGACGAGATGCGTCTCCCCATATGCAACATGACCAACCTGGGTCACCAAATGACCTTTACTTGAGGTCATATTTTGAACTTGACCCGATCCGGTCACCATAAGTATGGTTCGGATTGTCTTGATGAGGCAAACACGATGGAGTTAAAATTATTGCCTTATCTTTATTAGGTAAAATGTTATGCACGAACAACGTTTGGGAAGAAAAAGCCGACATGACCTTTGGTTACCTCTGGAGGTACCCAAAGGACCTTTGGTTACTTCTGGAGGTACCCAAAGGACCTTTGGTTACCTCTGGAAGTACCCAAAGGATCTTTGGTTACCTTTGGAACCATTTACCTTATATACAATTTGAGGACACCTAAGCGATATAATTGTCAAGAGCTTTCGTCTGCGGTCCGTTTGTTCCAAGCTATCATAGTTCCAGAGATATTTGGGGTGGTTCTCGGGCGAAGTCTTAAACCAGGAAAATTTGACCTTTGATGACATCTGGTGACCTCAATATTGACCTGAGCGAAAATATCACAAGCGACAGCGTAAGAGCAAGGGGCCGGGAGGCCATGGCTGCCCCACTTTTGGCTAAATTATCCAGATATACCCCCAAATTTTGTTTTCAAAAGCAATATATTTCGATAACATAGACACCCATTTTCAGTATAGATTGCGAAAGTGGCGCAAAATTAGAAAATGGCGCATGTTACTATGATATTGTTTGTTTCCGGAGAGCAATCTGGCACAGTGGTATAAAGAGGCACGGCAGCACACTATGTATGACGCTGTGGACTAACAGCCAATCATGTATTGGATACCACAAAGATCTGCAATAATGGAGACTCTGTGCTTGTACAATCGATGGTACACCAAGAGCAGGGGCCACAAGCGCCTTAAAGATCTCATATCTTACCGAGCCGATGTATCCGAGCGAACGACACGAGCAACCACTGTCGGGCTATTGGAGACACACCGTTGCCGCTTGGAGACGACCAAGATGACTGTGCCTGTCCGCGCCGTGCGCAAATGGAATGAGCTTGACAGCAATGTCCGTGGGAACACGAGCGCCAGTTCCTTCAAGAAGTGCGTGAAGGACATATTGATGTCGGAGCTTTAGTGTCAGCAGACATAACGGTGTGCGTTTTGTGTCGCTGTGTGACGGCTCAGGTGCCGACTCGTTTACGAATCGCTCTTTTAATCAGCAGTGTTATTATGTGCTATCGTATGTGTTTTTACCTGAATTTTTTTTTTTAACTAGTGTATGAGTGTATGAGTTTTGACTACGGCAGCACACTATGTATGACGCTGTGGACTAACAGCCAATCATGTATTGGCTACCACAAAGATCTGCAATAAATAAATAAATAAAGACATTTGCTTTCCGTGCCGGGGACCGGGGTTCAAATCCCTTGGCGGGCCTCTGAAAAAAAAAAATCGGAACAGGGTGATACTTAACACAAGGATAGGATAATATTGATGACAATATTATCCTAGTTGTGATGACGACTAGGATAATAGTGTTCGCTCGCTGGTCCAGTAACGCTGCTTTAATCGCATGCTTACATATTGAGGCTTCTCGACACAGCGCTACGTTTTTGACACAACGCTGAATAACAGGACAAAACATCTAATATATTCAGCAGGAGAGTCCTTACAACCAGAGTATGCAGTAATATATGTGATTTCTCGACATGGCCTTCAAAACGGCTATTTCAGCGCCGAAAATCCCATTATGAAAGTGACTGGTTTCCTTTAAACACCGCAGACACCCCTAAAAAAGATCACGTCCGTCCTGTACATTTTGTACTTGACCTGACCTGTGACGTCATCGGTGACCCCGAGGTCAGCAATATTATGTTTCCCTCTATAAATTTCCCAGGGCTATCGAATGCCGTTTGAATTTTTACATTCGGTCCTGTAGTTCCGGAGATCAGAGGGGGGGGCTGAAAATAAGATTTGAAAAAGAAAATAAGAAAATAAGACAACTGCCATCACGTCGTGTGTATGGCAGTTTGTTAACTCCAGCTCCTAAATCCCCCCGCGCTCAAAAGGTTCGATGTCATGGAATGTCCGTAACAAGTTTTGAAACCGTGGCGATGCCACTGGAAAATATAATAGTTGGATTATATGGATAGGTATTTTTGACCATAACTTTCGATTTTAAAATTCCGGAAGTTCAAAAGACATAATTTGCCAGGTCTTGCGTCAACCTTACCACCCAGATTAATTTTAAGCAATAATTAAATGTGCATCATCAGTTAATGAATGGAGCAATGTTTAACTATTCTGTGCAAGATAAACGTCGGTTTTAAATCGGGTTTTTTATTTCTTATGATTGTAGCTGTTGGTAAAATCCCTCGTGGGGAGGGAGGGGGGCATTCATTATGGATATGCATCTGACGTCACATCCTGAGTTCTATTTTGCTCATGGTGGTACACACCTCGTGATTGAAAAGCATTGCATGGCAAAGGAATCGAAGTAAATAAACTTGAAGGGACGTGCACAAAGCAATAAACTTGAAGGGCCGTGCACTGGTTTTGGTCACCACCACCGGTGGCCCACTGTTGCACATGAAAAAATGCCCATACGCTGCCCATATCTGACAGCCGGAGTCGGAGTCGGCAAAATTGTACCGACTCCGACTCCGACTCCGTCCGAAATCACCGACTCCGACCGACTTCGACTCCGACTCCGCAGTCCTGGTCACTTGTTTACATACTGTCCACATACTGTGGGGATACAGACTTCGACTCAGACTCCGCAGTCCTGGTCACTTGTTCTTCAGACGTCACATGCAGTGGTGTCCGAGGCGAATCCAAGGTGGTGCCTGGGGGTGAATCTGATAAAATCTTAGTGGACAATAAACAACCTCTGCGGGGTGTGCCTGGTGGTGCCTGGGGGAGCATCTGATCAAATCTTAGTGGACAATAAACAAGCAAGCGAAATCTGATGAATTTTTGGAATGTAGACATATTTTGTGTAGGTTTTTGCCCCCAAAATCCACTTTTGGTGCTTCTCTAAACCGCCAATCAATGGTGGCATACATCGAAGACGATTGGTTTGTAATGATGATTGTGTAATGACGTCAGTCCAACGTTAACTAATCCCTTAGTGATAACCCCCTATTTACGTCATATCAGTAGGCACCGAAACGCGCTTAAAATGAATACCTGCAGAGATTGATGAGACTTCTTGGCTAAACGCAATACGCATGTCACTGTCATTGGGCAAAAAAATAGATTGTTGGTGGAATTAAGCAATAGGCATGATCAGTGGAAATACTGGCCAATTTACCAAACTGCTGGCGTAGTGTCCGACACAGAGACCGACACAGAGACCGACACAGAGACCAATGTACTGGGAAACCACGCAAATTTCCAGTTTGGCTAATGCGTTTCGGACGGACGAGCAATCAGCCTACTGCCATGTCACTGCCGGACGGGGGATCGTCACAGCGCGGTTTTTCCTGCCATGACAGGACAGCCCTAGCCGGTGAGCCCGGCGGAGCGTCGGCCCAGTACAGATGTCACCCTCTGTACCGTGCTATGTACACATGGAGATAGGGTGGCGATCTCAATCCATCACGTGGTCCGGACATTATACACTGCGGTATCGAGTAAACATGGGCCAACCCGTACACCCGTGCTTTTCTGACTAAGACTGCCCAGTGTCCGTCCATAAGCGTAAACAATGAACATGTGGGCGTTGAGAGTAGGGGCCCCCAGCTTTTCGGATTTTAACATTAAGCCTAACATAGGGCGCTGCATAGAAAGAATCGGCTTCAGAATGTCCCCAGACCCCAATCTTCGGGAAGTGGTGGCTATAATATATATATACATATACATATACATATACATATACATATACATATACATATACATAAGAAAGCTTCAGCGAACCACATGAGACTTGGCCCTTTAGCATTTGCCATCGTAACTATTTTTAGAGCCACCCTCAAACAGTGACTTAATGCATTGTCGCCAATGGCGGTGATCGCCAACTGGGTCACATTGTACATCAGCGCAATCTACAATCTAAATCTATTTTTGTCAAGTGACATACCCCATTCGACAACACAGCTCGTGCGCGCTGATAGCAGCAGCCGAAGAGTACCGTCTGCCAGGGCCTCCCGTAAGTAAGTAACTGGGTGGGCAAATGCCCACCCAGTGCTCCAAGATGCCCACCCAGTGGCAAGAATGTGCCCACCCAGTTGTATTCTGAGTTAAATACTGCCATTTGTGTGATGATATAAATAATTGGGGTTGCACAAAATCGCCCCCAAGTCAACCATGCGTAGCGAGCCGTCATAAGGGCGACCGGCCCGTCCGGCCCCAGCAGGCGATCGACCATGTCGTCTCGCTGCGACCGGCCGTCGTCTTCGGTGGCGAGGCCTGCGGCTCGGGTGAACGGCAGTATTTTAGTTTACCGTCATTATTTATATTTATCATACGATCAAGGTCTTACAAGATGGTGATGGGAATGAGGGATGGTGCAGGCGGCGCAGAAGGAACGAGATGAGCTGAAGGAGTGACACTGAGCAGGGAATACAATTAGACCATATGCCACCGGACTTAGCAAGTCGTTGGTCCTGCCGTATTTTATATGAAAGTTTTTGTATTTTCCTCATGTTTTCTGGAGAGCATGGCGGTCTGTGCTGCTCCAGCAGGATGTCGTAAGCAAGTGTCGACAATACGATCTTCTGCTCAATCGAAGATGAGTTGAGTATGTTTTTAGCAGTGTTTCAAACAGCAAGTTCCATCTGTGGTGACATCGCAATTAATGCAAAGTCTGTCTGTCAAGACAGCTCAGATTCGGATTCGGAGTCACATTCAGCGGACCCCTATGATTTGGCTGAAAATTGGCACACATGTAGTACTCAGCGTCCTCATTGAGTGGTGTAAACGTTTCCCGTCACATTGAAAACTTTGACCTCCAGAGGTCATCATAGGTGAAGGTCGTTAACCCCGGACCCCTAAGATTTGGCTGAAAATTGGCACACATGTAGTACTCGGCGTCCCCATTTAGTAGTGTAAAACGTTTCCCATCACATTGAAAACTTTGACCCGCAGAGGTCATCATAGTTCAAGGTTGTTGACTCCTACGATTTGGGGTCACATTGACCACTACGATTTGGCTGAAAATTGGCACACATGTAGTACTCAGCATCCCCATTCATTGGCGTAAAGAGTTTCCCGTCACATTGAAAACTTTTACCTCCAGAGGTCATCATAGGTAAAGGTCGTTGACCCCGCACCCTACGATTTAGATGAAACCTGGCACACATGTAGTACTCAGGGTCCCCATTCAGTGGTGTAAAGCGTTTCCCGTCAGATTGAAAACTTTGACCTCCAGAGGTCATCATAGTTGAAGGTCGTTGACCCGAACCCCTACGATTTGGCTGAAAATTGGCACACATGTAGTACACAGCATCCCCATTCAGTGGTGTAAAGCGTTTCCCATCACATTTGAAATTTTGACCTTCAGAGGTCATCATAGGTCAAGGCCGTTGACCCCGGACCCCTACGATTTGTCTAAAAATTGGCACACATGTAATACTAAGCGTCCCCATTCAGTAGTGTAAAGTGTTTCCCATCACATTGAAAACTTTGACCTCCAGAGGTAATACATATCAGCTTCGGATTCGGAATCACATCGGTTGTTCGGTTGTAACGGGAAACGCTTTACACCACTGAATGGGAACCCTGAGTACTACAGGTGTGCTAATTTTCAGCCAAATCGTAGGGGTCCGGGGTCAACAACCTTGACCTATGATGACCTCTGGAGGTCAAAGTTTTCAATGTGACGGGAAACGCTTTACATCACTGAATGAGGACGCTGAGTACTACATGTGTGCCAATTTTCAGCCAAATCTTGCGGGTCCGCTGAATGTGACTCCGAATCCGAAACTGAGCTGTATGACCTCTGGAGGTAAAAGTTTTCAATGTGATGGGAAACGCTTTACACCACTAAATGGCGACGTTGAGTGCTACAGGTGTGCCAATTTTCAGCCAAATTGTAGGGGTCCGGGGTCAACGACCTTGACCTATGATGACCTCTGGAGGTCAAAGTTTTCAATGTGACGGGAAACGCTTAACACCACTGAATGAGGACGCTGAGTACTACATGTGTGCCAATTTTCAGCCAAATCGTAGGGGTCCGCTGAATGCGATTCCGAATCCGAAGCTGAGCTGTATGACCTCTGGAGGTCAAAGTTGTAATGTGATGGGAAACGCTTTACAGCACTGAAATGGACGCTGAGTATTAAATGTGTGCCAATTTTCAGCCAAATCATAAGGGTCCGGGGTCAACGACCTGGACCTATGATGACCTCTGGAGGTCAAAGTTTGCAATGTGACGGGAAACGCTTTACACCACTGAATGGGGACCCTGAGTAATACAGGTGTGCTAATTTGCAGCCAAATCATAGGGTCCGGGGTCAACGGCCTTGCCCTATGATGACCTCTGGAGGTCACAGTTTTCAATGTGACGGGAAACGCTTTACACCACTGAATGGGGATGCTGAGTACTACATGTGTGCCAATTCTAAGCCAAATTGTAGGGGTCCGGGGTCAACGACCTTGACCTATGATGACATCTGGAGGTCAAAGTTTTCAATGTGACGGGACACGCTTTACACCACTGAATTAAGACGCTGAGTACTACATGTGTGCCAATTTTCAGCAAAATTGTAGGGGTCCGCTGAATGTGATTCCAAATCCGAATCTGAGCTGTCTTGACAGACGTCAATTTAACGTTAGTTATAGTTATCTTGAATTTAACTACAGATTCAATTATATGCAGGTTAGAAGACAAAAATCGACCCGTTTCTCGGCGCATTTATGTTATGTTGTTACTTTCCTATATAATTGGGCAAAATAGTTCACTTTAACACTTTTTTTTACCGCACTTTTAAACGTACAATATAACATTTTTAAAGGTTCGCACCATACGCAATGTGACGCATTGATGAGAAAGCATATCTATTTTTTAAGAGTTCCAGGTCTTGAGCTTAAAAAAATATTCGAAGTTGGTATAGCTGATTTTAAATTTGTGTCGCTGGTTCCCAAGTTAATATGGCAGTTTGTTAACTCCAGCTCCTAAAAGTTGGTATGGCCCATACCATACCTATCATACTGCATTTTTCATCTTTGTAACGTGCCTTTTCCTCCGTTTTTGTTGTGTTGGGGGCCCTTTTAACGCTTGGGAAGGGGCCATTTCAACGCCCGGGAAGGGGCCCTTTCGAGGCGCGGCTACGTGCCTGGTTGTGCGTCCTATTCTTTGCGAACAAAAAGAAAACGGGAAAGTTTTCAGAATACAAAAATTATGGCTGAGCGAAATTTTACACTTTTTGTTTACATTTTGACTTTTACATTTTGGACATTTTACACGTGACGGAAATGGTCCCAAGCACAAGAAAATAAATGATCACGCAACACAAAATATGCTTCATGGATTTCACCCACAATACAACACATAAGGTATGCTTGCAAGCAAAAATATCAACGAGTGGTTTTCTGAATGGTACAGACTTAACGGCATAATCATTAATAGCAGCCGCGTTTCTTTGGGGCGATCTTTTTTTCGCTGCCGCTGCCGGTATGCGTATTTCGGTTTCCCGCATTCTTATAATTGTCACCGGGTAGCGTAAAACTGAACATAAGTCAGTCAAAAATATAGATATTGCTTTGAAATTTGGTTTGGGCATCGTCCATACTTGGTTCTCCAATATGAATTCCGGTTTTTGAATATATTTAAGAAATACAAAATGTGATGATTTGTTTGTGGGGAAAATTCCGCAGTCTTTGTTTCTCGCAAATATATTCAAAAACCGGAAGATATATTGGAGAACCAAGTATGGACGATACCCAAACCAAATTTCAAAGCAATATCTATATTTTTGACTGACATGTCGTGTTTTACGCTAGCCGGTGGCAATTAGAATGAGGTAAACCGCGCGACAGGCCAACCCGGTAGCGGGCCGGTAGCGGGCCCATTGACTGTATTGTATAGGATAAGAAGCTAAAAATGCTATAAATTCAATTCAGCGTTACCATAAAGACATAAAAGGCATAAAAGAAATGTGCAACAAAGAGCCTCTTGGACCCATCCGAGGTTGCACCTGTAACATTAGCTGTAAACTGTATTGAAAGGCACTCTTGATTTCACACAGTCAGCAACTCTGCAACACGCACACACGCTCCCGAATCCACAGCCGCCAGCGCGGGACTGGCGCCGCCACGGGGATTCCCCGGCTACTGATCTCGGCCAAGGTCGTCTGGCCCGCTCAGTCAGCTGGCTCTCCGCCAAGCGCTATGACGTAAGGTCCCATACGCCACATCTCCCTTCCTTACACAGCAAGTATAATGACATGAACATGCTAATGACACATGCTATGCCAACATGCTACAGTACACACTACAAATCCTTTCAAGTGACACTGAACACAATACGTCACATCTCCCTTCCCTTACACACTAGTACAATGGCATGAATATGTAACATATTATGGTACAAAATCTTCCAAGTGACGAGGGCGGTGCGCGACCCGGGATGATCGACGAAGCGGAGTGGGAGGAGTGGGTTCTGCCAACATGGACCTCCGGCTGCCGGCTCACCGGCATGAGTCACAGCCTCTTGGCTCGACGGGAGGCTAGGCTGTGACCGGACGGCCTGAGAAGGCACTGGCGGGAGTGGCCGACCTGGAACACCCGGCTGCATCTGGTACTCCACTGGATCAGGTGGGCACGCCTCCCCGGAGGCTATCAACTGGCGCCGGTTGCAGCGATAGATGGCGCCGTTTACCTTCACCAGATAGGAGCGGTGAGCTAGTGGTTTGACACAGATGCCACGAGACCAGAGTGACCGCCCAGGCGAGCGCATGCGGATAGACTGACCACTTACCAGTGGTGTCAGCGAGCGAGTGCCCTGATTATAGTACGCTGCCTGTCTGGTCTGGGCACCGTCCATGGAGACCCGAACCTGCACTGGTACGTCCGGTGTCAGAGTCGACCGTGCGGTAGGCAGAAACGTACGACAGGGCCGTCCAAACAGGAGCTGGACGGGCGACACACCAGTTCCTTCACTTGGTGCATTTCGCCAGGTAAGCAGAGCCCACAGTGGATCCTCGCCAGCAGCCCACGCCTTCTTCCAGAGAGCTTTTACGGTGCGGACCGCGTTCTCTGCCTTCCCGTTTGACTGCGGGTATGACGGGCTTGATGTACGATGTTCAACGTCCAGGCGTCGAGCAAATTCCCTGAACTCGGCACTAGCATACTGGGGCCCATTATCACTGATGAGAACCTCAGGTATGCCATACCGAGCGAAGTGAAGTGAGAGGCAGCGAACCACCTGTGTCGTCGATACAGAAGACAGACGCTCCACTTCAACGAAGTTACTAAAATAATCCACCAGAACCAGATATGCCGTCCGTTGGAAATCGAAAAGGTCAGTGCCCACCTTCTGCCACGGGCGGTCCGGAATCTGATGTGAGGTAAGTGGTTCCCGGGCCTGCTCCTCCGGACGATGTGCCAGACACACGGAGCACCGAAGGATGGCTTCCCTAAGCATAGAGGACATACCCACCCAGAAACCAGACTCACGTGCCAGCCGGAGCACAGAAGCCAGTCCAATGTGGGTGCGATGCAGCTGGGACACGATGTACTGCTGGTGGCTCTGCGGCACCACCAAACACCGATATGTCAAGATCAAGCCGTCCTGAACGGTCAGCTCCGACCGGAATGGGAAGAAAGCACGCAACACTTCCGGAACAGAGCACCGGTCATCTGGTCAGCCCTGCTGGATCTGGGTCAGCATCCGCGACAGCACAGGATCAGAGGCGGTGGCAGAGCGAATCAATGCGAGCCGCTGGGGATATACCGAGATACCTCGGCTCAAATCCACTGTCTCCAGCTGCACTGCGAACGCCACCTGCGTGAGCGGCAGGGAGGCCCGACTTAGTGTATCGGCGACATACATGTGAACGCCCGGCTTATACACAATTGTATAGTTATAGTCCAGGGGCGGATCCAGGATTTTCTAAGGCAGGGGGCTTCAGGCCTGAGGGCGGCATATTTCCTCGGTGACGGGGGCGGCATGGTGCCTTCCGAGGGCGGCATAATGTCTTCCGAGGGCGGCGAGGTACATTCCGAGGGCGGCATAATGCGTTGTGATGGCGGCAAGATGTCTTCTGAGGGTGCCAGGGTGCCTTCCAAGAGTGCTACGATGCTGTTGGTAGACGCAAGGGCGCCCTGGCGGCCTCCCGAAAACGCTACGGCGCCTTCGGCGCCGGCAAATCCTATACAAAAATGGCGCCGTTTTCTAAGGCAGGGGGCTTCAGCCCTTACGGCCCCCCCCCCCCGGATCCGCCACTGAGTTATACCGCTGCAGAGTAAGCAACATCCGCTGCAGCCGGAGCGGGGCGTCACCCAGGGCCTTAGCCTGGATGGCCACGAGAGGCTTGTGGTCACTCTCCACCGTGACCAAACGACCATACACAAACTGGTCCAGCCGGGTCATGGCGAAGGTAATGGCCAATAGCTCTTTCTCAATTTGCGAGTAAGACTTCTCGGCCTGTGTCAGAGCCCGGGAACAGTACATGACTGGGTTGCCCTCTTGAAGGAGCACCGCTCCCAGACCCTACATGCTGGCATCACACTGCACTGTTGCCTCCAGACGCGGGTCATAGAAACGTAACACCGGGGCAGACGTGAGGAGGCACTTGACTCGATCAAACGACTGTTGGCACGCCTCGCTCCAGTACCAGTCGACAGAGCGCTGTGTGAGCTGCCTGAGCGGAGCCAGCAACTCCGATATATTCGGCACAAAACGCGACAAATAACCTACCATGCCCAGGAAGCGTTTCAGCTCGACCACTGACGTCGGGGCAGCGAGGTCCGTTATGGCCTGGATTTTGGCGGGATCTGCGTTCAAGCCACGGTCACTCAGAATGTGGCCCATCCACTTCACTGCACTGACCCGGAGCCGGAACTTGTCCGGGTTCAGACGCAGGTGGCGTGCACGTGCACGCTCCAGGAACGCTACCAGGTTGGAGTCGTGGTCCAGGTCCGCCAGCTCACGTGTCGCCCCGCACCCGTAGACGATTAAATCATCCGCGATCACTTCCACACCGCGCAAATCACCAACCAGCTCGTACATCATGCGCTGCCACACTTCCGGAGCCGACCGTATACCATATGGGAGGCGTTCCCACCAATACCGGCCAAACGGCGTGTGGAAGCAGCAGAGATCAGCAGACGCCTCAGACAGGCCGACCTGCCAAAACGCGCGACTAGCATCGACAACCGAGAACACCTTGGCGTCACTCAGACGTGAGGTGACCTCATCAAGCGTTGGAGTCGGGTAGTGCTCACGGCAGATTGCTTGATTCAAGGCTTTGGGATCCAGACACAGGCGGATATCCCCCGAGGGCTTGTCTACGACCACCAAGTTCGAAACCCATGCCGTCGGGGCAGTGACTTGAGTAATCAGCCATTGGGCTGCTAGCTCATCGAGTTTGGCATTTAGCTTGTCTCGTACATGGACACGGACGCGACGGGGAGGGTCGGCCACCGGTGTCACACCGGGATCGGTCACGATTTCATAATTGTGAACAACCTGACCCACTGTACTAGTATCGAATACATCCTGGAACTGGGCGGCGACCCCATCTCTGTGAGGGGGTCTGCGAATCCAAGTGCAGAGCTCGGGTGGACTGTGCTGCGGGGAGCCGGTGCGACCCTACCCTGGGAACATAGTCGAGGGGATCCACGTCCTTGACACTGATCAGACCCAAGGACGCGGAGGTAGTCAGACTGAGGATGGGAAGCACATCACCAGTGATTACACGACACCGGAGCATGACTGTCTGGCCAGTTATCTTATTGACCAGTCGAAGCTGCGTGACACCGATTGTGCGCACCTGCGAACCATCGTACATGCGTAGGGCAGACACAGTACGCCGTAAACCAACATGCGCTGCGTCCCCCGTGACGCGCTCATACTCACACAGAGAGATCACGTTTCACTCAGAGCCTGAATCCACAATAAACCGGAGTGGCGCTGCAGATGGGGTGTGCAAGGTTTTGAACACTCGAGACTCACCTGCCTAAGCCACATACGCGCCAGGCTCTCCTACCGCATTCAACGTGTAGACAGTGACGTCTTCCTGGGGGGGCTGGTGGCGTTGGCGGTCCCCTGCAACGACCGCGGCTACAGCCCCAAGGACGCCGAGGGCCGCAGTGGAGCGGCTTGAAGATCGAGCTGCAGCCGGTGGGTGGTACCCACCAGCAGCACCGGACGAAGCGGCACCGGAAGCGGCATCTCGACGACGCGGGCACGCCGCCCCTGCAGCAAAATGGTGCTGACCACCACACTCACGGCACACTTTTCCCCAGCCGGACACTGAGCCCGCACAAACGGGTGGACCCGTGCACAGAAGCGGCACACACGCCCGACGGCAGTAGCGTGCTGCTGGGCTGGTGACACGGCGCTGACAGTCTCAGCGTCGTCCCCACGGCCCATGAACTGTTGGTCACGGCGAGACGCTTCTTCTGACAGAGCGATCTCAACCGCCATCGGCAGAGTCAGGTCCGAAACCTTGAGAAGAGCCCGCTGAATGGAACGATCACGGACTCCCATACACAGCCGATCACGGACCATGCTGTCCGTGTCCGTAAACTCACAAGTAGCGGCCAGCTGCCGTAAAGCCGCCAGATAGGTGGTGATGGTTTCCCCGGCCTGCTGGTCTCGCGAGTAAAACTGATAGCGCTCTCGCACGATAGACGGCGACGACGTAATATCGACGGCGTAATAGCGCTCTCGCACGATATTACGCCGTCGATTGAAGTAGCCATAAAAATTATCAAGCAGGCTTGCAAGGCCATCAGCCTCTACCCATGCAAAATGGGATGCAACTTCTTGAGCAGCGTGGCCTGCACAATTGAAGAAGGTACCAACCTGCATCGGCACTGGCTTGATATTGAGTTATCTCGCTGCGGCGTAGTACCGCCAATACCGCCGCCATTGTTGCCAAGTCGCGGCGACGTAAGACGCGGACAGATCCAACTCATTCGGCGCTCGCAAGCCACTCATTCCGAGTCTTGACAGGCCAAGCAAAAGCGATGTGTTCGGAGAAGTCTGACACCATGTAACGTTAGCTGTAAACTGTATTGACAGGCACTCTTGATTTCACAGTCAGCAACTCAGCAACTCTGCAACACGCACACACGCTCCCGACTCCACAGCCGCCAGCGCGGGACTGGCGCCGCCACGGGGATTCCCCCTCCTGCTGATCTCGGCCAAGGTCGTCTGGCCCGCTCAGTCAGCTGGCTCTCCGCCAAGCGCTATGATGTAAGGCCCCATACACCACAGCATCCCCCCCCTCCACCAGTCTCGCCCCTTAAAGGAAATAGTTCACCTTCGGAAAATTTTCAGAACACGATTTTTTTTTTTAAATACAGTTTCTTTTTTTCTTTTCAAAAATGGTCGTACATCGCGCCAATTCAGGACAGAAGGTTGTAAACTATTAATTGTATGGTGTGCGTTATTGGTCTGCGCATGCTCCCTGCAGTGCTGGCACAGTTCAGACGGTACGGTATATCATATATGCGCCGCATTCCTTCGCCAAAAAGTAAAATATCTTCGGCTGGAGTCTTTTCAGCCAAGAAAAGTTGCAGATAAGGATTTCTCAACACGGGCTACAAAACTGCTATTTCAGTTCAAAACCCCATGTTGAAGGTGAACTATTTATTTCCTTTAAAGGAAATAGTTCACCTTCAACATGGGATTTTGAACTGAAATAGCAGTTTTGTAGCCCGTGTTGAGAAATCCTTATCTGCAACTTCTTTTGGCTGAAAAGACTCTCCAGCCGAAGATATTTGACTTTTTAGCGAAGGGATGCGGCTTTTTTTTCTTTTTCTTTTTTTCCCCGGAACGGCCTATAGCCATTTTCCGGGGAGGGGCAATGACCTCTGGCAATTTGCCAGGCAAAAAACTACGTTAACCGGTTTATGTGACCCGGAGCAAACTAGGGACTAGGGCAGCTATTTTACGTTAATTGAATTGTTCACAGTAAATCTAAAGTCTATCTTACGTTAAGTATTTCGTTCAAAGTCAAAGTTAAAATAAAACACGAGACACATACATACACAATATATTTCATACACACACAGAGCAGGTGACAGGCCCAGGTCGGTCTGGTCATTGGTTGTGTGGATGCTCGGAGTGTGCTCAACATAACTCGCCGCGGCCGGTCCCGCGGGGGTGCAATTCTCTGCCTAACTAAAAGAATATACACTCCCGGGAACCGTGTGCAGCGAGTTATGTCGTGGTGCCTGGAGCACACTCCAGATCAGATCTGGTGTGACAAATCGGATCTAGTGTGGTAGTGTAGGTGCTCCGAGTGTGCTACAACTGCCGCGACACGGTCCTCAAGCGTGTGCAGAGTCATGTTGTAAGATCTGGCCTCTAGCTCAGGTATTGAGCACACTCGGGTGTGTGTGTGTGATAGCGTATTGTAGGTCAGTGCGATGCCGTGAGCGAGAGCCTAATCGCACTACCGGCCCCTGCACTGACCAAGGACCAAGCAATGAAGGTGTGGGGGTGTCATAGCAAGTGTTAGGTGATGCCTGTCGACCACCTGCCTGGGCCTGGGAATAATACTTGTACAGTGTCAGAGTTGATGGAGCCGTGGGGGTGCCGCCATTGCAACAACGGGAGACTGTTGCCAGTCTCCCTGGCTCCGGCGCCTCGGCGAGACCTGGTTGTGGGGTGTGTTTAGCTGGGCGAAAAGTCCTGAATAATAAAAAACCCAGCGTCTATAGCAAAGGGGAAAAAACCTGCGCGGTGGGCCAAAAATGCGCAGGGTCAAAAAAAAATGTTATATTTGTTTAGCTAAACGTGTTTGGTAGAGATAATCTAAGAGGGGACCTATCAATACAAGATAACTATCACCTAACAGTGTAAAAAAGTTTGACGGGGTGGATACCGCACCGCAGCGCAGTGGACACCGCACCGCAGCGCAGTGGAATGGGCACCGCACCGCAGCGCAGCGGCCACCGCACCGCAGCGCGACATCGGCATCTGTGATCAGGGGCGGGTGTTCATCAAACCACCGCCAACGCAAAACCGCTCATCAGCCATCGGCGTCCCATCGCAGAAATCCCCCGCCAAATCAGCCACGTCACGAACAGCCACGCCCAGAAACCCTCGCCGCGCGGCCGAGATCCAGCAGGGGGCCCCGCAACAAGACACCGGCAGCCAACGCGCAACCCCACGTCGGCAGCAACATGATTTAACATACTGCACCGCAGCGCAGCGGACACCACACCGCAGCGCAGTGGAGTGAGCACCGCACCGCAGCGCAGCGGCCACCGCACCGCAGCGCAGCATCGGCATCTGTTATCAGGGGCGGGAAAAAAAATCATCTAACGGTCCAAACTCACCTCACTAAATAATATGTAAACTACTGTCCACCATTATGTCAATATTGTATTTGTATTTGTAACTGTATTTGTATTTGTAATTGTATCCGTACCACCACTGTCCTATCAACTCATCAACCGTCAACCAAATCACCACCGGAAAAACAAAACAAAAAGAAATCATGAAGAAGAAAAATGGCAGCGAAGGGCGCCTCTGGCGCCCTTCGACCACAGGGCCGATATCGCCGTAAGGCGGCAGGCCAAGCAGAAAAATACTCAGCAGCTCAGCGGGTGTTCAACTACTCGGATTTGGCAAGAGCGGAATAGAGGGGAGAGGAGGGTTGGGAGGAGCATTACGTTAAGAAATGAACAACGAATTCCAATGGAACCTTTCGTTGCGCGACTGATTTTGCAGGGAATCATGCCGCCGCCAACGCAAAACCGCACATCTACCATCGGCGTCCCATCGCAGAAATCCCCCGCCAAATCAGCCACGCAACGAATTTCGCCGCGCGGCCGAGATCCAGCAGGGGGCCCCCGCAACAAGACACCGGCAGCCAGCACGCAACTCCCACGTCAGCAGCAACATGATTTGACAGTCAGAAAGTTATTTTTGACTGGTTTGGCAGGGAATCATGCCGCCGCCAACGCAAAACCGCACATCTACCATCGGCGTCCCATCGCAGAAATCCCCCGCCAAATCAGCCACGCAACGAATTTCGCCGCGCGGCCGAGATCCAGCAGGGGGCCCCCGCAACAAGACACCGGCAGCCAACACGCAACTCCCACGTCAGCAGCAACATGATTTAACAGTTAGTCAGAAAGTTAATTTTGACTGGTTTGGCAGGGAATCATGCCGCCGCCAACGCAAAACCGCACATCTACCATCGGCGTCCCATCGCAGAAATCCCCCGCCAAATCAGCCACGCAACGAATTTCGCCGCGCGGCCGAGATCCAGCAGGGGGCCCCCGCAACAAGACACCGGCAGCCAACACGCAACCCCACGTCGGCAGCAACGTGATTTAACATAATTTAACATGCTGCACCGCAGCGCAGCGGACACTGCACCGCAGCGCAGCAGCCACCGCACCGCGGCGCAGCATCGGCGTGTGATCTGGTTTGGCAGGGAATCATGCCGCCGCCAACGCAAAATCGCACATCAGCCATCGGCGTCCCATCGCAGAAATCCCCCGCCAAATCAGCCACGCAACGAAGAACCCTTCGCCGCGCGGCCGAGATCCAGCAGGGGGCCCCCGCAACAAGACACCGGCAGCCAACACGCAACTCCCGCGTCAGCAGCAACTTGATTTAACAGTTAGTCAGGAAGTTATTTCTGACTGGTTTGGCAGGGAATCATGCCGCCGCCAACGCAAAACCGCACATCAACCATCGGCGTCCCATCGCAGAAATCCCCGCCAAATCAGCCACGCAACGAAGAACCCTTCGCCGCGCGGCCGAGATCCAGCAGGGGGCCCCCGCAACAAGACACCGGCAGCCAACACGCAACTCCCACGTCAGCAGCAGCACGATTTAACAGTTAGTCAGAAATAACTTAATGAAGTATTTTGTTGGAGGTGATTTATTGTTTCTTGTTGAACCGTCTCAAATTGCGGCGGTAGCGGTTACTTTCAGAGGGGCTGGGGGCGGAGGGGCTATCCTGTCTTATAGGGCGAGGGAGCTGGGAAGGAGGGTGGGGGAGGGGAGGGATGGCGGGGAGAGGGTCGGACTCTCTTCAGGGAGACGGGGAGGGGGAGGGGGGAGCGGGCGGGCGGGGAGCTGGGGCGGGCGGGCGGGGAGCTGGGGCGGGAGGGCGGGGACTGGGCGGGGTTGCGGGCGACTTTCCGGGAGACGGCTCTCATGAGAGAGTCGTCCGAGGAGGGGAGGTTCTCCGAGAATCGGCTCTCCGCTGGTGCTGAGGAGGCCGGGGAGGCGGGGCCTGAGTCGGTGTTCGACTCAGCTGGTTGGGCTGGGGAGCGCGGTGCCGGTGGATCAGCGGCAACGGCGCCTTCGAGGTCCGACAGAGATGCCTCGGGGAGCTGGGGTGGTGGTCGGGGGGTCTGTCGGTTGGGGGGTCTGGCGGGAGGCCGGTGGGGTGGGGGGGGAGGTTCCGGGAGGTGGGAGGGGCGGCCAAGCGCCGGGGGCGAGACCTGGGCTGAGAGAGGTGGAGGGCGGGGCGTCCGGTGGGCGCCGACTGTCGCCGCGCTTCAAGCGCTCCGTCTCGCGAGCGAGGCCCCAGGCCAAACACCGGCGGTCCCAGGCCGGGTGGGCCTGGTCGCACGTGGCGCAGCGTGCTGCGCGCGTGCACCCTTCGGTGCCGTGCTCGCCAGCGCACCGACCACAGGTGGCGGTGCGCACCCGGCAGGTCCACTTGAGGTGGCCGTAGTGCCAGCACTGCTGACACTGCCGGGGGGGGGGGGCGGGATCCACTCCCTGACGGGGGCAGCCACGTACCCACAGTGGATGTGGGTCGGCAGCTCCTTGCCTCGGAAGCGGAGCCGAATCAGCGGGTTGGGCTGATCGGGTCGCCGCTTCGATGGCGACAGGCGAGTCACCTCGCACACCCCTTGGTGTGCGAGTTCCCGGAGGAGGTCGTCCTCCGAGAGCTCGGCCACGTCTGGGCACCATGCCAGACCCTCCACGGAGTTGAGGTGCGCCGGGGCCTCCACGGCGACCTTCACTCCGATGAAAGTGGTCCGTCCCATGACACTGACTTCTGTTGGGACGTCAGTGTCTCGATCAGGAGTGCTCCTGACCGAATGGGCTTTGCGCTGGCTACGTCGCCACAGATGGCGACCAACCAGCGCCGGACCTGGAACGGGTTGACATTCCTAAATGGAATGCCATCCGCTCGCCACATAAGGAGGCAAGCGGGCCCGTCCGGGGGGTGGGGTCGGGGGGGAGCCGTGCTCCGGGTCGGACCCTGGGAGGCCCCTGAGGGGAGCGGGGAGTGGATCCGACCGGGGAGGTGCGACGTCGCGCACCGGGGGGGGGACCCCAGAGGGGGGAACCCCGGAGGGGGGTCGGGGGGGGGGGGGCGGAGGGGCGGGGGGGTCGCCATGACCGGAGGAGGGAGGGGAAAGTTAAAAACAGGAACCTAAGTTTTACGTTAATTTGCCACACACGGCAGAACGTGTTGGCAACTGCAACTGCAAGTTAACTCAAAGACTGGAGGGGAACTATACCGTGGAGGAGGCCTATTGCCAATCTAATGATTCTGCCTACTTAAAAATATCTAAGAGGCTACCTATCTAAGGGTCTAACGACCCTGCCACATGCACGTGGACAGGGTCCCGCACCCGGAAGCGGTGGAGGGCTGGAGAAGGCTGGCTAGAAGGCGTCCGTGGTCCGATGTCGATGAAAGGATGTCGGGATGCGGCGCATATATGATATACCGTACCGTCTGAGAGTGCCAGCACTGGTCTGAGCATGCGCAGACCAATAACGCACACAATAACATTAATAATTTACGACCTTCTGTCCTGAATTGGCGCGATGTAGGACCATTTTTGAAAAGAAGAAAAAAACTGTATTAAAAAATATAATAAAATCGTGTTCTGAAAAATGTTCCGAAGGTGAACTATTAATGGGGAGGTCCACCCGTTCACAGCGCCATCTTTTGAGCGGACTCGCAATTTATGCACTAGGTGCAGTTTCCCGGCTGCGGAGGTCTGCAGAGGAGGTCCACAACTCACAAGCATTGAAATCAGTGGCGGCGGATAAGGGGGGCAAGGGGAAAGCTCCCCCCCCCCCCCCCCCACACACACACACTCAAGAAGTTGGGGGGCAAACATATGATTTCCCACATAAATTTTTAAATTTGTAAATTTGTTGATAATTTCTCAAGAAGTTGGTTCGATTTTTTTTCTTTTTGACCGAAAAGTTGACACCGAGTGCCCCGAGGTGCCCCCAGCCAGCCTGAGGGGCCCTCTAAGGCCGACGGAAGGCCCTCAGTCGGCCTAAGGGGCCCTCAGAAGGCTTGAAACTTCAACATGGGCTGTCCGACGTTTTTATTGCGACCATTTAGAGGCCCTGCAAAATATAGTGACCTAAATCCGAGGAGATACCATTTCGCGCCATTTTTTTTTTTTTTGAGGGGGGGGTTTGGACGAGGGGTCCCTCTGGGTTTTTGCCCCCTCCCCATTATCCTTTAAAGGAAATAGTTCACCTTGGAAATTTTTTACCCAACACGATTTGATTATATTTGTTAATACAATTTATTTTTATATTGTCAAAAATGGCCTTATATCTCGCCGATTCAGGACAGAAGGCCGTAAATTTGTATTGTTTATCAAAACTATATGCATACTTTCTGAGTCAGAGTCCTGACGTCACGCGAATGTAAAAAATGGTTCAGCCAATCAGATTCGAAAGTAGTCGCGTAAAGATAGACTCGCATTGTTGATGTGCCAACCGGCGGCCGGCGATCGCTTGCTAGCACCAGCTGCAAGCTGATTGACTGATGGTATAGCCTCTGCCCGGGCTAGAACCAGTACAACATTCTTTCGCCATCACCGCATTCCTACGCCAAAAACTCAAATAGATTCGGCTGGAGAGTCTTTTCAGTCAAGAAAACTTGCAGATAGGGGTTTCCCAACACGGGCTACAAAACTGCTATCTCAGTTTAAAACTAATGTTGAAGGTGAACTATTTCCTTTAAAATCACTTTACTCTACCTGCATAAAAGAAGGCTAATCCCACAAGTATTTATGAACTAATCCCTTCTCTGTAAAGTATTTATCTAATCTAATTTTGAAGGAAGCAAGTGTCACTGCATCAGCGACATCCCCTGGTAGCATATTCCAATGTCCTACAACCCTTCTACTGAAAAATGACTGTCGTAGCCTAGTCCTACTTTGTTTCATAATGAGTTTATGCTGATGACCTCTACCTCGATTTCCCCTATTGAACTCAAACATTCCCTTTAAATATCCAGAATGCTGACCATTTACAAATTTGAAGACTTCAATTAGATCCACAAATCGATCTTACCACGAATCGAATACGATGACGATGGCTTCGTAGTTCGTTATGGTGGTGGCCATCGATGTGACGCCGCGAAGTGGCGTGAAAATTTTAATTTTAGGTCATGGAAAACGAAATTGTAATATTGGAACCAGACTGTGAGTGAAGCCAAGCCTCAGGTAAACCCTTTTCTTGGTTACACATCTCGGTATGATGACAAATATTGAAATGAAGGTAGTTTTTTCATATACATTAGCCTCGGATAGTAAATCACGATGACCGGTGGCAGTCAGCGCTCAATAGTACATATGATAATAATAACTGTATACATATTACCGAACTGTAACAAACAACTGGTAACAGTGCAAATGGTTTGAAAGCAGCAAGGGGTAGCACGACTTTTCCGCGCATAAATGGTCCCTGTGGATCTGGAGGAGCCTGGGGGAGATGGCTTGGGGAGATGGTCCTGGCCTGGTCCCCGCTATTAGCTCTTCGGTCCGGTAAGTTAAGCACCACTGGAACAGCTTCCGGGTGCGTCCGCGTCTTTGCGTTCGCGTCGCCTTTTTCGGAACTCGGCAGACTAGCTAAACATGTAGCTCGCTTGAAAGTTAATATTTTATGAAGGGAGTGGGCGTTGGTGGAATTCATTTTCCCATTTTCCAAATTGGTATAGGTAATTGAAAAATTTGTG
Organism: Chirona hameri; assembly: GCA_036785665.1. Lineage (NCBI taxonomy): Eukaryota > Metazoa > Arthropoda > Thecostraca > Balanomorpha > Balanidae > Chirona > Chirona hameri. The sequence goes on along the minus strand of JAXIVJ010000086.1, from coordinate 370,249 downwards.
TCATGCCGCGAAGCGGCGCGAAATTTCCACTGTTTGACTGTAGATAGCTGGATTTTGACTGATGCAAAGGCAATGTTTACGATCAATTTATAACTTTAGCCGCAAAAAGTGTGGGAAGGGGTCAACAACCACACCTGAGAGCATGGGGTTCGGGGGCCACCCCCCCCCCCCCCCCCCCCCCCCGACCCTCCCGTCGGGCGACGCTCCTGCATGTTACGGATGAAATTCCCTTCGTTTGCCTTTCAGAGCAGCGGTGTGTCGAAGGGAAAACGAAGGAAATTTCCTCCGTAACTGACTGAGCCCATTTCCATGTCGCAGGGGTGTAGGATCCTATTCAGTTGAGGGGGCTTCACCCCCCCCCCCCCCCCCCCCCCCCCACACACTTGGCTTCAGCCACCCGAACTTGGACGAGGAATTGTGGGTCAAATCCAGGGAGAAATCTGTATTTTGGTGGATTTTGATGGTACTCAGTGATTTTTCCCAGCTCAGCCCCCCTCCCCCCCCCCCCCCAAAAAAAATTGTTTTACTTTTTCAGTCACTTGCAACCTTCAAAGAAAACTTTTACATAGTGAGATGCCCAAAATATCACCAATGTTTTTAGTCAGTGGCAAAAAGTCAGAGCTCAATAACGTCGTGAGTACTGAGTAGGATGGAACGTGCGCTTGCTTCTCTAGACATCTGGTTTCGTGGAAACGGCTTAAAAATCAACACTGAGAAAACTCAACTGATGCTGTTGGGAAGCGCTCAAAATTTGCGCAATGCCCCGAACTTCACGGTAAAGTTTCGCGATCACACTCTCGTACCTATTTCGGAAGCTAAGAATCTCGGCATCACCTTCGATCGCACTTTGAACTGGGACGCCCATGTAGCCTCCGTCACTAGACGCTGTTTTGGCATTCTCAGTGGTCTATCACATCTTAGGAGCCGCCTGCCATCGTCCGTCATCTCTGTGCTGGTCAACGCTCTGGTTCTCTCGCAGGTTCGATACTGCATCACCATATATGGTAACGGTTCACGGAAGAACCTGCCTCGAATTCAACAAATTATTAACTATGGGGCAAAAGTGATTTTCGTCCGCAAAAAGTTTGATCATGTATCGGACCTGCTTGAGAAGCTGGGTTGGCTCGGCACGGAGAACCTGGTCTTGTACCGCACTTTGTGTTTGACACACAAAGTGCGCCGTCTCGGCGAGCCTGAAGAGCTGGCCGCGGGTCTCGCCACTGCATGGCTGAGAAGAGCTGGCCGCGGGTCTCGCCACTGCATGGCTGAGATGCGCGAGGTGCGGGAAGTGTCGGGCAGGACCACTCGCCAGGACTGCGACCTGTTTGTGCCCCGGTCGCGCACTGAGATGGGGAAGAGGCGCTTCAGCTGTCGCGGTCCGGCACTGTACAACTCGTTGCCCCCAGACCTGCTGGAGCTTCCCGTGCCGCCGTTTGCTCGCCGCCTAAGGCGACATCTGTCGGCTCAGTCTGCCGCGCACGACTGACTCTATTAGCCGTTTCCCGGGCCCGTATGTGATGTATGTGATGTGCTTCATCTTGACCTGTATGCATGTGTGAGTGACTGTGTTGCGCATGCGCCTGATCATTTGACCTTATTTTATCTTCCGACGAGAGGTGGTAACAGCCACACGCTTGTTGTGGATCACTTTAATATACGTCTGAGTCTGAATGCATTTGATTTGGCCGGACAGGATAGCAATAAGGCCGAGCCATTCGATAGTTTTTTTTTTTGCGAGCATGCACAAATTAATAGTAAAATTATTATGCGCTATATCATTACAAACATACATTCATTTTTGAAATTTTACAAATGAAATTTGGAGGTGCCAACCGGCCTCTTTTTTGGGGACACTTTTGCGATTTTTTCGTCAGTATCGTACATTTGGGCATTAATTATTTTGTACAATGTTTGAAAATATAATTTTCGAATTCTCCGTATGCTTTTTGCCAACCGTAGTGATTGTCGGAGTTATCATGGACAATAAAGCTGTTTCTCTGCATTCTGTAAGGATTTTATGGCACCCGTTCACAGCGCCATCTTTTGAGCGGACTCGCAATTTATGCACTAGGTGCAGTTTCCCGGCTGCGGATGTCTGCAGAGGAGGTCCACAACTCACAAGCATTGAAATCAGTGGCGGCGGATAAGGGGGGAAAGGGGAAAGCTCCCCCCCCCCCCACACACACACACACACACATATATGATTTCCCACATAAATTTTAATTTGTAAATTTGTTGATAATTTCTCAAGAAGTTGGTTCGATTTTTTCTTTTTGACCTAAAAGTTGACACCGAGTGCCCCGAGGTGCCCCCAGCCAGCCTGAGGGGCCCTCTAAGGCGACGGAAGGCCCTCAGTCGGCCTAAGGGGCCCTCAGAAGGCTTGAAACTTCAACATGGGCTGTCCGACGTTTTTTCTTGCGACCATTTAGAGGCCCTGCAAAATATAGTGACCTGAAATCCGAGGAGATACCATTTGCGCCATTTTTTTTTTGGGGGGGGGGGGTTTGGCCGAGGGGTCCCTCTGGGTTTTTTGCCCCCTCCCCATCCGGAAATACCTTCCGCCGCCCACTGACTGAAATGGAACACCAGCAGATTAATTCCATGGAAAATGGATTTAAAGTGGGCGGGGAGGAGTGCGTGCCAAAAAAAAAATGACTGCATGACCTTGATCCGTCCCTCGAGACAGGACAGGTACCTGTCCTATCTCCAGACGTGAGGCCCGGTACCTGTCCTGTCCCCAGTCGTGAGGCCCGATACCTGTCCTATATCTAGATGTGGGGTCCGGTACCATCACTGCCTCTAGACGTGAGGCACGGTACATGTCCTGTCTCCAGACGTGAGATCCTGTACCCATGCCCTGCCTCCGGGCCAGGTGCCTGTCCTGTCTCCAGACGTGCGGACCGGTACCCATGCCCTGCCTCCGGGCCCGGTGCCTGTCCTGTCTCCAGACGTGAGGCCCGGTGCCTGTCCTGTCTCCAGACGTGAGGACCGGTACCTGTCCTGTCTCCAGACGTGAGGCCCGGTACCTGTCCTGTCTCCAGACGTGAGGACCGGTACCTGTCCTGTCTCCAGACGTGAGGTCCCGGTACTCATGCCCTGCCTCCGGGCCCGGTGCCTGTCCTGTCTCCAGACGTGAGGTCCGGTACCCCATGCCCTGCCTCCGGGCCCGGTGCCTGTCCTGTCTCCAGACGTGAGGTCCGGTACTCATGCCCCTGCCTCCGGGCCCGGTGCCTGTCCTGTCTCCAGACGTGAGGTCCGGTACCCATGCCCTGCCTCCGGGCCCGGTGCCTGTCCTGTCTCCAGACGTGAGGACCGGTACCTGTCCTGTCTCCAGACGTGAGGGTCCGGTACCTTTCCTGCCTCAAGGCCCGGTGCCTGTCCTGTCTCCAGACGTGAGGTCCGGTACCTGCCCTGCCTACGGGCCCGGTGACTGTCCTGTCCCCAGACGTGAAGACCGGTACCTGTCCTGTCTCCAGACGTGAGGCCCGGAACCTGTCCTGTCTCCAGATGTGAGGTTCGGTACCTGCCCTGTCTACGGGCCCGGTTCCTCTGCTGTCTCCAGACGTGAGGCTCGGTACCTGTCCCTGTCTCCAGACGAGAGGTCTGGTACCTCCCCTGCCTACGGGCCCGGTGCCTGTCCTGTCTCCAGACGTGAGGCCCGGTACCTGTCCTGTCTCCAGACGTTAGGCCCGGTACCTGTCCTGTCTCCAGACGTGAGGACCAGTACCTGTCCTGTCTCCAGACGTGAGGCCCGGCCTGCCTGTCCTGTCTCCAGATGTGAGGCCCGGTGCCTGCCCTGTCTCCAGACGTGAGGCTCGGTACTTGTCTTGTCTCCAGACGTGAGCCCCGATACATGTCCTGTCTCCAGACGTGAGGCCCGGTGCCTATCCTGTCTCCAGACGTGAGGCCCGATACCTGTCCTGCCTCCAGACGAGAGGTCCGGTACCTGCCCTGCCTTCAGGCCCGGTAGCTGTCCTGTCTCCAAACGTGAGGCCCGGTACCGGCCCTTCTTCCAGGCCCGGTAGCTCTCCTGTCTTCAGACATGAGGCCCGGTACCTGTCCTGTATCTAGACGTGAGGCCTTTCCTGTCTCCAGACGTTAGGCCTTCCCTGTCTCCAGGCGTGAGGCCCGGCATCTGTCCTGCCTCCAGACGTATAAAAACCCAGTCCTGTCCTGTCTCCAGACGTGAGGTCCGGTACCTGCCCTGCCTCCAGGCGCAGGGGTGCAACCACGTCCAAAAAAGTGGTACGGACAAATTGGCGTTGGGGGGCGCCATCGTTCAATGGGGCGCCATCGCTCAAGGGGGGCGCCGTCGCAAAAAAAAAACTCGCAATATCACAAATGTCATTTTTTAGATGTAGTGTATGTATGTATGTATATACCTGTAATCTACTGTAGTACTGGAAAATAATATATCCATCCCCATAATCAATATGAGACCACTGGCGGATCCAGCCTCTCTCCGTGTGGGGGGGGGGGCATCTTTTTGTTGCAAAAAAGTACCCCATTTTTTTCCTCCGCGGATTTGGGCCGGTCGCCTTATTTTGATATTTGAGCTTAAGAAATTCACCTTTCTTCGGAGAGAGAAAAAACGCGATATAGTTCGGTAGCATATACACATATAAGTAATAATAACGTTTATCTCATACCAACTCGCAAGGGCGTCGCCGATAATTGTTTAGTGGGGGGTCGGCTGAAATAGAAGAAGTAGCCCCCATTTTTGTCTGCGTGTATTTAAACCTTTGCTGCATTTTAAATGTAGATTTTCGTATTATAGTAGGTATTTAGCGCCGCCAAGCAGTGCGATTTTTTTACGGGTTTGCCTGATAAAACCCAGAAATATAGGCTCGACAAGGGTTTCTCCTCGACGACATATCCTCGACATGGTTTTCGGCGAACAAGTTATTACTCCTCCATTAAAGGAAATAGTTCACCTTCGGAAAATTTATCAGAACAGGATTGTATTATATTTTTTAATACAGTTTCTTTCTTTTCTTTTCAAAAATGGTCCTACATCGCGCCAATTCAGGACAGAAGGTCGTAAATTATTAAGTTAATGGTGTGCGTTATTGGTCTGCGCATGCTCCATGCAGTGCTGGCGCTTTCAGATGGTACGGTATATCATATATGCGCCGCATTTCTTCGCCAAAAAGTCAAGTATCTTCGGCTGGAGAGTCTTTTCAGACAAGAACAGTTGCAGATAGGGATTTCTCAACACGGGCTACAAAACTGCTATTTCAGGTAAAAACCCCATGTTGAAGGTGAGCTATTTCCTTTAAAGGATAGTTCACCTTCGGACAATTTTTCAGAACACGATTTTATTATATTTTTTAATACAGTTTCTTTTTTTCTTTTCAAAAATGGTCCTACATCGCGCCAATTCAGGACAGAAGGTCGTAAATTATTAATGTTATGGTGTGCGTTATTGGTCTGCGCATGCTCCATGCAGTGCTGGCACTCTCAGACGGTACGGTATATTTTATATGCGCCGCATTCCTTCGCAAAAAGTCAAATATATTCGGCTGGAGAGTCTTTGCAGCCAAGAAAAGTTGCAGATAAGGATTTCTCAACACGGGTACAAAACTGCTATTTCAGTTCATAATCCCATGTTGAAGGTGAACTATTTCCTTTAAAGGGATTAACGGGTTTCCGTCCTGAAAGTAAATGCACTCTTTTGCAGTTGTATGAGCTTTAAACACGTTTAAGACATATAACAGGGACCTCAATGCTCATTTAGTCCATTATTTCAGAAATTATCAGCGTTAAAACTTGGGCGTTTTTCGAGACTAGTATCAGATAACGAGTACTTGATCGGCACTATACTGTCCACCACTTTTATCCTTAAGATCAATTTTAGAATTTTGAATTATCTGCAAGTCCTACACTGGATCACAAAATTATTATGCAATTCAAAACTGACGGGACTTTGTATTACTACACACTGTTCGTCAGGGGTGTAACTTTGGAAATGACATTGGGGATGCAAATCGTAGTGGGGGCCTCCTGGCAAGTTGTCAGGGGGCCTCCTGACAAGTTGTCGGGGGGGGGGGGGGTCCAGTTCATCGCCCCTGATATGCCTGCAAGTAAGCCGACGTTAAGAAACGTATGTGTTGCCACTCACGTCAGGTAAGTGGCCCAGGCTACACTATGCGTGATTTGCTGAAAATCACGTGCGTGTTATCCGTGTTGTCTGGATTTGCGTGACAGAGCAAGTTCAGCTGATAGTAAATGCATTGGGTGAGCTACACTGGCACATCACGCAGATCCCGGATGAAACGTGAAGGAAATTCCGCAGACACGTCACGGACGGAACGATGAAAAGTTCGAAATTATGAACTTGTCGTGTTCTCCGAGATTGCGTGTTGCAGGGTTTTATCATTTTGCTTGATTTCGCGTATTGTGGTCTATACTAGACCTAAACTTGAATAATTTGTGCTGAGTATCGTGGTGGAAGATGAATGAAGAAGCGTTTGAGCAAATTGTGAGTGTTGAACTTGTGTTGAAGCTGGTATATATTTATGCAGTGGTTTATCGATTACAAAAATGCAGTGGTATATCCATTTCCCTTGCGTGATTTGCTTGACCGGCAGATACCGGACGTCAAGGAAGTTCTGCAAACACTGAAAACACGCGCGTGATTTCCTTGACAAATCACGCATAGTGTAGCCTGGGCTTTAACCCGCGCCCCGCTGGGGTGGTGGTAACTTTTACCCCCCATCGCCCTCCCGAATTTCCTGAATAACTTGAAAACTATGACAGATAACGACTTCAACCTTTCAGTACATTATGCGGCATTAATTGTACGTCTTCTCATCAAATTTCACTGAAATTGAGGTGATATTGTGGGAGATCATGACGTTTTAATGACGTCATGTTATGCCATTTTTTGTGTGAAAAAAACGACAAATGTTTGACAATCCCAGAAAATCGAATTTTAAAGCGAATTGAAAATACAAGCTTTAAAATAAAGGAAATGACATTCACTTCAAATGGCTATCTCGGATTTTCCAACTTTTTGGTTTTTGACCCCTGAAGATAAAAATCAAATCAGAAAACTTTCCTCAAATTTTTGTGTTAAAGATATAAAAAAACGGAATATATATGATAGAACCAAGTATGGACGATACCCAAACCACATTGCAATGCAATATCTTTATGTGTTACTGACTTATGGCTCCCTAAGTATAAGTAACTCATGACGTCATTTTGTAAAGATACGTTTTTGTTTGCTTCTATGGACCAGAAACAGATAAATAAATTCCAATGCTGTATTTCTGAGACAAATCTGGTCTAGAAACATGCCTTTTTTATTTAGATTAATCAATTTCAAATTTTGTGACCTGACCTTGACCTTAACCCGCGCACTGCAGGGTGGGGGGGGGGGGTGATTTCCGCCACCCCTCAGGTTTTTCTCGGATAGCGAAAAACAGCGTCGCGCAGCGCCGCCGGGTTTTAACACACCTGTTAAGACATCAATTGCGCACACTTTGAGAAAAAAATAACCTCTGGTCATCTCAAGTCAGGTCACCAGACCAGGTCAAGTGACCCCACCTCCAAAAATGTTTGCAGTTGTGCCAAAGCCAGAGTTTCTCACCGACCAGTTTGAAACTTACAGGATGCCATGAGGACATAAGTACTTACAATTCGTATATCTCGGAATTTTGATATCAGTGACCTAAGGTCAGGTCAATTTCGTAACCTCTCCATAATAAGTCAATGGGTAAAATATACCAATGCTTCCTATTTCAAGGATGTGCATGATATTAGTCCAATTACTTCTGGATCATGTTATTATGGGATATTCTTGATGATCCAAGGGCAAGTTTTGTTCAGTGACCCCTATGGGGTCATTTGAGGTCATGCGAGGTCACCATCACTTTTGTGTCAATAACTCCCGACATAATGAAGATATAAAAGTAAAACAGACCGCAATGTGTTTGTCTCAGACACGTCTTCCCATATGCAACATGCCGTACTTGGGTCATCACTTGACCTTGACCTGAGGTCAAATGTTTAATTGGACTTAAGAAGATCACCATGTCTATCATTTGAAGCGCCTTGACGAGATAAACACAATGGCGTAAACAGTTTTCCGTTATCTTTATTAATTAAAAATTCATAGCGAAAAACGATTTTGCAAAAAACAGCGGTTTTTCTTTTTTGACCTCTGGAGCCTCAAATATTGACCTGAGATCAATTTTGAGGACACCATGTCGATTAAAAATTTAACTGGCTGGCGTTTGCTTTTATTCGTTTGTTTGTAACTAGCATAGTTTCCGAGATATATGGGAATTTCTGGAGCGATGTCCTAAAACAGGAAAAAAATGAAACATTTAACCTTTGATGACCTCTATAATTAATAAACTAAAAAACATGACCTTTTCCTCGAAAATGTGAAAATACAATGTTATCCAAATGTTATTATTATGTTGTAATATTTCGGCCACAGGCCTTTATCAAACAGTAAAACATTTCGACGAAATATTACAACATAATAATAACATTTGGAGAACATTGGATTTTCACATTTTCGAGGAAAAGGTCATGTTTTTTAGTTTTTTAGTTTATTAATTATATCAAATATGTTCCTCGCACAAGCACTAAACTCTATAAAGTACTTTGATGACCTCTGGTCACCTCAATTTTGACCTGATCTAAAACAATACTGAAATACTTTCGATATAACTTGTATCAAGCTATCAAATGCCGTTTTCCGCTTGTCGCTACGTAGCTTAGTTTTTCGAGATCTCACGGGGGGAAATCAACCCCCCTGCAGTTCGTGTACGGCGCAAGTACTGCAGTGCGTGGGTAAAGTTTTTTTTAAAGTTAAAAATAAATAAATGTAAAGTTGTAAAATGGCTGCTACAATCGAATTATACGTGTAAAATAACCCATACAACATGTGTTGCATGACTTTTGTAGACCTCTTGCCAATATTGACCTTTTTTACCTTTGCTTACAATTTCATTTTCGCTTATACGGGAGATGCAATATACCTTTGAGAACACCTAGTGAGATAATAGTCGCAATCTAAGGCTTTGAATGGAAAGTAGGGCCCAAAAACTCATACCTCAGTTTTGACCTTTGACCTGACCGTAACCTTACATATGACCTTGAACACCAAATTTTAAGCATTCTTTAGATTCATCTCCTTGAGACCTTTCGATCGCCGCCTTCCGCGTCTCGTTACGGTCATTGATTCGGAAGATACGATGGGGGTAAAATTTACCCCCCAACAATTCAACAATAATGCAAATAATTCCAATTACGACGAAACAATGTACAGCCACATTAAAATGTAATTATTTAACTATTATGGCCATTAGAAATGAACCCAAATTGCTGAAGTCTAAATAGTTAGGCACTGGAATAAATCTACGCAAGGAAAAATAGAATGCTTTAATGATTTACGACTTTGAAGAACTTCTTAACGATACACGCACTATAAGTGTGCTTTTTGCCGAACTCTCCCGATTCGACTGCAGTGATTTCAGTTTTCATGAGCTGTCTATTGCTTTTCTCCGTTTGTTCTTAGTTATCATAGTGCCGAAATATTTGGGGGTGTTCCTAGCGAAGTCCTAAAACTGGAAAATCTGACCTGATGACCTCTGATGCCCTCAATATTAACCTGAGCCAAATAATATATGAAGTAACTTCGAATGTACTTGTCAAGAGCTTTCAAACGTTTTTTTCCGAGCCTCTCTAGCCCTTTTAGTTTTCAAGTTAGAGGGGGGGGGGTAATTTCCCCCCCCCCCCCCCCACCAGGGCGAAGTAGTCTCAGAGGCCCACCGGGGTGCGGGTTAAGCATGCGGAAGGGCCTCTCTTAAGCACACAGGGGCTTCCTTTGTGTTCTGACGGGCCCTCCTTTAAGCTCAGAGGGGCCTCCTTTAACACGCGCCCTGTGGGGGGGGGGATCCGCCCACCAAGTTTTTTTCTCGAGGATATCAGAAAAACGGCGGCACGCAGCGCCGCTGGTTTTTTGGATACCTGTTCGGATTTCAACTACCCACATTACGTGCAATTCTTGACTTCGAGTCATCTCAGGTCAGGTCACCAGACCAGGACACGTGATACTGATGACCCCACCTCCAAACGTTTGCGGTCGTACCACAGCCACAGTTTTAGGCCGATGGGTTTCAAACTTGCAGGACTTCATAAGGTCATAGGTACCTACATTTGTTTTACTCTGATTTGTTTATATCGGTGACCTAAGGTCGGGCCAATTTCGTGACCTCCCCATTGACCTCCCCATAGCGAGCGGCGCCTGATTTAAGTGCCTGTGAGCGCTTGTGCGCCAATCGCAAACATGTACGTCCGATGTGTAAAGCGAAAATGAAATAAAAATGTATCTCTCTCTCTCTCTCTCTCTCATTGTAAGTCAACGGGAAAATATTAAAATGCTTCCAATTCTGAGGATACGCATGATATCAGTCCAATTCCATCTGGATCATGTTATCATAGGCCATTAATTGATGATCCATGCGCAATTTTCGTTCAGTGTCAGCCGAGGTCTACAGGGTCAGCTACAGGGTCAGCCGAGGTCATCTGAGGTCAACTACGCTTTTTTTTATTCAATAACTCGACATAATGAAGATATATAAGTGAAACCGGTACCAATGTGTTTGTGTCATCGAGACACGTCTCCCAATATGCAACATGACCAACTTGGGTCACCACTTGACTTCATCCTGAGGTCAAATGTATAAGTTGACCTTAACTGGTCAAAAAAATATGATTATAAGGGCCTCAACGAGACGAACACGATGGCGTCAAAATAATTGCCTTATCCTGTATTAGGGTAAAAAGTTATTTGTGAAAACTGTTTTGCTCTAAACAGCCTTTTTGACCTTTGATGACCTCTGGAGCCCTAACTATTGACCCGATATAAAATTTGAGGACACCATGGCCATTGCACATTTCATTGCTTTTTCCGTTTGTTCCTAGGTATCATAGTTCTTGAGATATTTGGGGGGTTTCTGGAGCAAAGTGCTAAAATTGGAAAATTGTATAATTTGACCCCATATGACCTTGAAGATATTGACCTAGGGTCATTCAAATTTCGCAAACAGAGTTCCCTACAGAACCTCCCTACCCTACAAATTGCGTTATTGTAGCTCTTATGGTGTGCGGAATCCCCCCCCCCCCCCTCCAAGGCGTTTAATTATCAGAGGCCCTCCAGGGCGCGTGTTAAGCACATATGGCCTCTTTTAAGCACAGAGGGGCCTCCTTCAAGCACAGAGGGGCCTCCTTCAAGCACAGAGGGGCCGCCTTTAAGCACAGAGGGGCCTCCTTTAAGCACAGAGGGGCCTCCTTTAAGCACATGAAGCCTCCTTTAAGCACAGGGGGCCTCCTTTAAGCACAGAGGGGTCTCCTTCAAACAGAGAGGGCCTCCTTCAATAACATGGGGCCTCCTTTAAGCACAGAGAAGCCTCCTTTACGCACAGAGGGGCCTCCTGTAAGCACAAGGGGCCTCCTTTAAGCACAGGGTCCTCCTTTAAGCGCAGAGTGGCCTGCTTTAAGCGCAGAGTGGCCTCCTTCAAGCACAGGGTGGCTCCTTTAAGCATAGAGGGACATAGAGGGAGCACTTGCACTTGCACCCCCAATGTTGAATGTTGCATCCCCAATGTTCTTTTTGCATCCCCAATGTTTATTTTATAAGGAGGCCCCCTTAGAAAAAGAGGTCCCTACGGGAGGACAGGAGGCCCTTCTGTGCTTGAAGGAGGCCTATCTGCGCTTAAAGGAGGCCCCCTGAGCTTAAAGGAGGTCCCTCTGTGCCTAAAGGAGGCCCCTGTGCTTGAAGGAGGCCCCGCTGTGCTTAAAGGAGGCCCCGTGCTTAAAATTTGAGGACACCATGGCCATTGCACATTTCATTGCGGAAAAGCAATGAAATGTGCAATGGCCATGGTGTCCTCAAATTTTTAAGCACGGGGCCTCCTTTAAGCACAGAGGGGCCTCCTTTAAGCACAGGGGCTCATTTAAGCGCAGAGTGCCTCCTTCAAGCACATGGGGCCTCCTTTAAGCACAGAGGGGCCTCCTTCAATCACAGGGGCCTCCTTTAGGCACAGAGAGGCCTCCTTTAAGCTCAGGGGGGCCTCCTTTAAGCGCAGATAGGCCTCCTTCAAGCACAGAAGGGCCTCCTGTCCTCCCGTAGGGACCTCTTTTTCTAAGGGGGTCTCCTTATAAAATAAACATTGGGGATGCAAAAAGAACATTGGGGATGCAACATTCAACATTGGGGGTGCAAGTGCATCCTCAAAAGTATACAAAGTTTCACCCCTGCTGTTCGTTGAGGTTTTGTGTTTTTGTGGTTTTCTTTTCTCCTGCCTTTAGCGTTGAGAATTTGGTGGTGGCGTATTAATTTTTTGGCATGAAAATTCATGAAAAATATAGAATTTTATGGGAAAACTAGGTAACTGCTGCTGTCGTTGGAACAAAACAAGTTTATTTTCTTTCAAATATTGCTTATTTTACCGGAAATATGCCATACGTGAGGTGTTTTTATTAGCATAAAAGAGATGACTGGCTCTGCCTCAGCCGGTCCTGCAGAAAATACGCGGTGGCATCACCGCGCACTTTGGAATGTCCTTACGTGCAGAAGAGGTTATTTCCAGAAAAATGTGGCTACCGTGGGACTTCTACCACCTGTATAAGTACTTTTTACTATGTAACTCAATTATTCTGGGAAAACCCGTATAATCCCTTTAAACAATTAATTGAATCATGTCCGTGGTGCACGTGTCATGTCACATCATACAAAATGGGGACATTTTGGACACCAACTCGTCATGAAGTCATACTGTTATCTTGACGCTTTTCCTCGAAGGCGGACTATCGTTTGGCTGAGTTTCTGAGATACGAACCCTACGCCGAGCAAATATAAACCAGATTAGTGACGTCCGCGATATGCCATCGGGGGTCCCCGCCCGGCTGCTCCAACTGAACTCCGGGTCCGGTCCACCCAAACTCTGCGGGAGGGAGGGGGTAGCTGGCACCCGATTGGTCAGCTATAACTAACAGGTAACAGGTATAACTATAACTAACAGGTAGGTCGGAGGTTTGAATCAAGCCCAATAAATGGCAGTAATATCATGAGACATTTCTGGCGCTAGAGAGACGTTTGTTAAACTGCGTTGTTTACCTGTGTTTTGCCATACGCTCGGGGGAGCGTCTTACGGTGGGGGGACGAGGTTGCGCTGCTTGAATTAATTCATGCTAACTTCTTGAAATTGTTAACGTTCATATACACAGTCAAATCCTCATGATAATTTATTAACCAAGACGCGGTTCGTATTGATACTTAGCTATCCAGTTGTTCCGCAATCCAGACATGTTTATACGATTGCACATTTTCTGAAACATGCCAATGTGATGGTAGGTAACAACTAACAAGTGAGACTGGGAAGAACAGAATAAATTATAAAAGAAAGCAACATGATCACAGGCTTGTCTACAAGATACCATGCAAGAGATGTACATAGCCATATGGTGAAACTGGAAGTTGGAAGAAGTTTGAACACCAGGCTAATGGAGCACAGGAAATAATTTCAATATCAGAAACTCAAAACAATAGTGAAACATAGTCATGATTCATGGATGTGGAACTATACCCAGTTGGGAAGGTGCAAGGAGTATTAAAGATAATATAGAAGAGAAAACAAGAATTACACTTGAAACTGCAGTGCTTGAAGTCAGCATTTATTCATCTGAAGGGCGAAGACTGGAAGAATAACTCTGAAATTGCTTCATTTTGTTTTTCTCAATACATAAATTAGATGTCTAACATGTGATTGCTTTGCCTGATGCTTCTTAGGAGACTAATAGGTGAAACAATATCATGTGATGTGAATGAACTTTGAATGTATGTTTGCAGTGTCAATCATCTATTGTTTTGTATGTCCTATTTTTAATGACCAACTGAAGAAGTATCAATATGGATTATGAAGCATGTCTTGGTCAATACATTAATATGATGAGTTGACTGTTTATTCTTGAAACACTCGGGCAGCTAAATAGTGCTTATGAAGAAGGAAAAAACATAAATACTTTTCTGATATTGTACCTATTATTGTATCAAGTACAGTGTCCTAGGATTGCTTTAGAGTCAGGGTGCAGAGTGAAAAATTCAGACTGAAAATCAGCAAAAAGAGTGGAAAATTTGACCTCAAAAGGAGTCTTCTTTAAGAATTTACACGTCTTGCTATCACACGAAACTTGATCCATTTCCTGGCTTTTCACATATTAAAATAAAGGAGTGCAAAATAATCACAAAAGTGAAAAAGAGTAGAAACTAACCCTTCAAATTTGAAAAAAGGAGTGGAATATTATTCCTTGTAGGGTGTCGCTTTACACCCAAAATTCCCCACCCTAGGACACTGATCAAGTATGATACACAATATTAGCTTGAGCACATCCTTGGGTGGATAGGATAACAATTCTAGAATATATTTGAGGAGGATTTAAGCTATCCTTAGTTTTTTATTCCTGTATATAAGGAGATTATCTGTTAACATATTATCCTGGTTACAATTAATGTGTGCTATGACTACCATTGACTGCCAAGTGCTACTCCGGCACTTACATTCTGACACCAACACCTATCCACATTCATTAACCATTTTGAGCATCTGTGATTTGAGCCATTGTGATTTCCATATTTCTTACAAACATGTACTAGGTGCTTCTCAAATAATTACTGGTGTGATATTCTCCATTCTGATCTTTCCACTCCACGTTTATGCATGTTTGGTGCTTATTAGTGCTGGTAAACATCTACTATGGACATTTGTATGCTATGATATGCCAATGTCAGTATTTGGTTCATTATGTTAGTGGGGGGGGAGGGGTAGGAATGGGTATGTGTGTTGTGAATGTGTTCCCACCTAGATGCATGTGTATGTGTTTGGATGAATAGAATGAATGTGTATGGGTTTGTGAATGTGAATGTGTTCCCACATAGTACCCTATTCCTCAGGAACACAACATAATGTGTTCATTATATTGTTGTGGTGGTGGTTGGGGGGGGGGGGGGGTAAAATGACCCCCCTCTAACCAGGCTGGTTATTTATTTGACACTGATTGAATCGATTGGACTTGTTCAATCAAAATTCCTTGAGAAAAAATAGTCACCACCAGAGCTTTTAATTCATGAATCGTGATTGGATAAAACCCTGCATCAAATCAAGGCTGATTGAATCAAAAGATTTAACGATTCTTAACGATTCAAGTACACTGGTAAGTTGTGCAAATACATGCAGATTGCAGTCCCAGTGGCTACATTTATTTATACTGAAATAGTATTGCTGTAGCAATGTTTTAATGATCATATATATGTATGTTTCAATTTTTATTTATTTGACATACATTCACCACAAATATTTAAATGTTGAATGAAACGTGAATCAATTAAAATATATTTTGTATTCTTTCAATCTGAAAGAAACAATTCTAAAAAAAATGTGAATCCAACGGTGATTGGATCATTCAGATTCCAAAATGAATCATGATTGAATCATTCCAAAAAAGTTGAATCAATAACCAGTCTGCCTGTAACTAGAAAAATAAAGGGCTAGAAAGATGCGAACAAAGCGTTTGAAAGCTCTTAACAAGTCCATTTGACGTTACTTCAGGTATGCTTTGGCTCAGGTCAATAATGAGGTCACCAAAGTCAAATTTTCCAAGTATAGGACTTTGCTACAGAAACCCCCAAAAATATCTTGGGAACTATGATAGCTAGGAACAAACGGAAAAGGCAACTGAAAGCTCATGAGAAATTAAATCGCCTGAGTGTTATCAAATTAACAAAAGCTCAGGTCAATAGTTTAGGCCCCAGAGGTCACCAAAGGTCATGTGGGCATTGTTTTCCCAAAACGCTTTCATAAATACCGTTGTATTGGTTAGATATATAACAATGATTTTAACACTATCGTGTTTGTCTCGTCAAGGCGCTTCGAACCATAGTAATGGTGACCTAGTTAGATCAGCTTCAAAATTTGACCTCAGGTCAAGGTCATTTGGTGACCAAGGTAGATCATGTTGCATATGGGGCGACGCGACTCGACGAGAAAACACAGTGGCGTCGTTTGCACGTCTCTATCTTTATTATATCAAGAGTTATTGGCAAAAAAATGCTGGTGACCTGAGATGACCTCAGCTCACCTTGCAGATGTCACAGAGCAACAATTGCACCCGGGTCATCAATAATCAGCTAAAATAGTATGATTATTAAAGAATTGGCCTGATCTAATGCATTTTCTCTGAATAGGAAGCATTTGTATATTTTCCCATTTACATATAATGGGAGGTCACGAAATTGACCTGACCTTAGGTCACCGATACAAAAAATCCGAGATAAACGAATTGTAGGTACGTATGCCTTATGCCATCCTGAAAGTTTCAAATCTCTCGGACAAACACTGGCTTTGGCATGACCACACACATTTTGGGAGATAAGATCACTTGACGTGACCTGGTGACCTGACCTGAGATGACCTGCAGTTAAAACTTTCACAAAATGTGGGTATTTGATGTCCGAATAGCTGTGCCAAATTTGGTGGCGCTGCGCAGCGCCATTTTCTCGCTTTTCCCGAAAAACTCAGGGGTGGGGGTTCAAAATGACCCCACACCACCAGGGCGAGGGTTTACATGCATACCTTCGGCCAATATTTAGGCGCATTTCAGACACTCTTGAGGCTTAAAAGTGGGCATTCTCACAAACAGAATAAAATAAACTTAACAGCTGTGCCAAAAACACATTCTATTTACCACCCGGTGACCGAAATTTTAAGGTCATAAGTTGGGTCAGTTTACGTGTTAAGTCAATGGTGAAGGGAAAACTTCAAGCCCACGCTACGTCATGTCACGGGACGCTACCAAATCCTCTCCGTTGGGGGGCCGGGTCAGCCTGCCCGCCCCGCCGCCGATACCCGCGGCCGGCAGTCGGCGCGTGGATTATACTCAAGGTCACCTGTGCACACAACTCGGGGCGCCGCCCCACGCCAGTCGGCAGTGAACCTACACGGTCTAAACAGTACCGTCTCTGCGCTCCCCGCTCCTCTTGGTTTTCCTCCTCAGTCCGCCCCGTCCTACCCAGGACCGCACGCTCCTTCCCCGCTCGTCACCGTCACCATGTGGGACTACGCGACTGTCGGAGCCGCAGCCGGCACGGCCCTGCTCGGTCTGGCCTCGGTGGTGGTGGGCCGCGCTTTGCTGGTACGCCGCCGAGGCTACCTGTTCAGGACGGCTGAGCTGAGCAGCGCCGACCTGACGCCGGCCGACCTGCGGGGTAGTGAGCAGAGGCTGGCGGCCGGCCTCAGCATACCAACCGTCTCCATATCGCGGGAGGATCCGCCGCCCGGGGAGGAGCTGCTGCGCTACCACCAGCATCTCCGGCACAGTGAGTACTGTGTTACCACCAGCATCTCCGGCACAGTGAGTACTGTGTTACCACCAGCATCTCCGGCACAGTGAGTACTGTGTTACCACCAGCATCTCCGGCACAGTGAGTACTGTGTTACCACCAGCATCTCCGGCACAGTGAGTACTGTGTTACCACCAGCATCTCCGGCACAGTGAGTACTGTGTTACCACCAGCATCTCCGGCACAGTGAGTACTGTGTTACCACCAGCATCTCCGGCACAGTGAGTACTGTGTTACCACCAGCTTCTCCGGCACAGTGAGTACTGTGTTACCACCAGCATCTCCGGCACAGTGAGTACTGTGTTACCACCAGCATATCCGGCACAGTGAGTACTGTTTTACCACCAGCTTGGTGGCAGGCGTCAGAGCATGGTGTCCAACAGCTCGCTGAACTTTTACTCGGCCCCGATAGTTTTTGTTTTGGAGTTGTCTGCCCGCCAGGCGACTGTTTTTGTCAGGGTAATAGAGCAACGGGTAGAACAGTAAGGAATGTAACGCCCAAATGAATTAGACAAGATATAATTTGTATCGTAATTGTTTTGTCTATTATAGCGAAGCGCGGTATCATAGGCTCTTTACTACACGAAGCGTGGTCTTTAGAGAGTTTAGAAGACTTCAGAGGCCCTTTAGGGTCACCAGGGCCCTCTCTGAAAGACTAGAGGGCCCCTTGGACGTTCAAAAGAGCCCTGTGCATGTCAGAGGGGCCCCTGGCCAGACCGAAAGGGCCCCTGAGCGGGTCAGAGGGCCCCCTGAGTACGTCGAATGGGCCCCCTGAACACGTCGAATGGGCCCCTAGCCAGCACAGAGGGGCCCCTGGGCAGGTTGAGAGGCCCCTGAGCATGTTGACAGGGCGACAAAGCGGCCAGCGCAGACCTTTGCCAGGTAATAAGGGCCCCTGAGCAGGTTGGAGGGCCCCTGGACAGACCAGAGGGCCCCTGGGAAGTTAAAAGGGCCCCTGTGCAGGTCAGAGGGGCCCTGACCAGACCGAAAGGGCACCTAGGTGGGTCAGAAGGGCCCCTGGACATGCCGAATGAACCCCTAGCCAGCACGGAGGGGCCCCAGGGCAGGTCGGAGGGCCCTCGGAGCATGTCGGAAGGCGACAAAGCAGCCAGTGCAGTCCCTTGCTAGGTCGGAAGGGCCCCTTAGAAGGTTAAAGGGCCCCTGGAGAGACCAGAGCACCCCTGGAAAGTTAAAAGGGCCCCTGAAAAGGACCCCTGGGCGGGTGAGAAGGGCCCCTGAACATGCCGAAGTGGCCCCTGGCCAGCACGGAGGGGCTCCAGGGCGGGTCAGAGGGCCCCTTGAGCATGTCGGCAGGGTGACAAAGCAGCAAGCGCAGGCCGACCAGAAGAGTCGCTGGGTCGATCGGAGGGGCTCCTGGGCAAGTCTAGAGGGGCCCCTGGCTAGACCGAAAGAGTCTCTGGGCCGGTCGGAAGGCCTCTTGAACATGCCGGATGAGTTCCTAGCCAGACTGGAGGGGCCCCTGGGCAGGTCGGAGGGGCCCCTGAGCAGGGGCGGCGGATTGCGGGGGGCAGGGTACCCAAAATTCCCCCAAGTCGAAAATCCTGGGGGGCAAAGGGTAGTTTTGCCCCCCCCCCCCCCTCCTCCGCATATTTTAGCCTGCTCAATCTGGGGGCAACATGACCCTTCCCCTCCCCAGGATTTGCTTTTGAGGGGGGATTTTGGGTACCCTGCGCCCTGCAATCCGTCGCCCCTGCCCCTGAGCATGTCGGCAGGGCGACAAAGCAGCCAGTGCAGTCCCTGGCCAGGTCGGAAGGACCTCTGAACAGGCCGAATGGGCCCCTTGACACACAAGGGGGGCTTCTTGGAAGGTCAGAGGAGTCTCTGGTGAGACCGGAAGGGTCAAAGCACGTAGAGATCCCAGATGAAGATTAAATACAAAGAGGACTTACTCCACAATACAAAATATTAAAAGCGGAGCTTTCGGGTATATTGTACACCCTTCGTCAGGGTGCTACAAATATACCCGACAGATCCGATTGTATTTTTTCCTAGAGTAAGCCCTCTTTGTATTATATATATCACCCACCCCACATCATGTCTTTTCGCTTCGCGGATCCCAGATGAGTCCCTGAACAGGTCGGAAGGGCGTAGAAAAGGTCAGAGGGGCCCCTAGACGATCTGAAGGGACCTTGGGCCTTTCAACAGTAAGAATACAGTTGTACAGGGAATAGCACTCAAAGTTTTCGCGCCGCTCCGCGGCGCATTTGAACTACAAATTAAATTATATGCGGGTTAGGAAAAAAATCGGTCAGTTTCTCGGCGCATTTGTGTTAAGTTGCTACTTTCCTATATTATTGGGCAAAATAGTTCACTTTAGCACATTTTCCCCGCACTTTTAAACGCACAATATAGTAATTTTAGATGTCCGCACCATACGCAATGCGACGCATTGATGAGAAAGCAACCCAGGGCATAAAACTCAAAGTTTTCGCGCCGCTCCGCGGAGCAATTTGTTTAAAAGTTCCAGGTCTTCAGCTTAACAAAAATATTATAAGTTAGTATAGCTGATTCAAAATTCGTGTCGCTGGTTCCAAAGTTGATGTGGCAGTTTGCTAACTCCAGCTCCTAAACGTTGGTATGGCCCATGTCATACCTGCCATACTGCATTTCCAGCCTTGTAACGTGCCTTTTCATGCGTTTTTTGTTTGGGGGGGGGGCTTTCAACGCTTGGGAAGGGGCCCTTTCAACGCTCGGGAAGGGGCCCTTTCGAGGAGCCGCCCCTCCCTGGACGAAATCCTGGCTACGTGCCTGAGTTACAGCATGTTTATATGGTGATCTTTAAGTAAATTGATAAGTAAGTCTTGTAGAAAATTAGCTACTAAGTACCTATCACTTTAGGTTGTCCGCGTATGGCTAAGCATCGTTGCAGTCTCTAGGTGTCTTATTTAACGGGCAATGTTTGTATACGCAACTGGCCGTTTTATGACCGATTTACGTCGACCATTTGTCGTATATAATGTGGTTTTTGTCCATCACTGCTAAAACTCGGCAATCGTATCCCGTCACTACCGTGTGTGGTTCAGACATGCGCTGGCCGGCATGTTTGTTCATTGTCATTTCCCAACGTGCAGCTTCCAGTTCTGATACGCAGCACCTAAATCTGCGCCGTTGCTCTGAGTGACCGTGCCGTGCCGTGGCGGCATTTCAGCTCCCTGTTCACGTATGACCGTCACCGCGCCTCTCGGCAGGTTTTCCGACCGTGTTCAGCTCGCCGCTGGTGCAGGTGGAGACGGTGAACGAGCTGAGTCTGCTGCTGACGGTGACTGGCTCCCGACCGGAGCTGCGTCCCTACCTCCTCCTCTCGCACATGGACGTGGTGCCCGTCTCTGAGGAGCACTGGACGCACCCGCCGTTCGGCGGCCTCATCCGGGACGGCTTCATCATCGGCCGCGGCGCCATCGACGTGAAGCAGACGACGCACGCCATCCTGGAGAGCCTGGAGCACCGTCTGAGGGCGGACGACGCGCCGCAGCGGCCGCTCTACGTTGCGCTCGGCCACGACGAAGAGGTGGGCGGCACGCGCGGCGCCGGGGAGATCGGCAAACTGCTGCGGGAGCGGGGCGTCCGGCCACTGTTCATCATCGACGAAGGCACGACCATCCTGGAGAAGTTCCTGCCGGGCGTGCGGGACCCGGTGGCCGTGGTGGGTGTATGTGAGAAGGGCTACCTGGCCGTGGAGATGACGGCTCGCGGCGAGGCCGGCCACTCGAGCATCCCGCCGCCGGAGACGGCTGTGGGGAAGTTGGGCCACGCCTTGGCCCGGCTGCACCCAAACCCGCAGCCAGTGCTGCTCGGCTGCGGACCAGAGATGGAGCTGCTGCGCGTGGCGGCCGCCGCCGCCAGCGGCCCGTTCCGCATCGCCTACGCCAACTTCTGGCTGTTCGGCGGGGTCATCGAGAGGGCGTTCCTGAAGAACCGGGCCATGCGCGCCACGATCCAGACCAGCACCGCGGTGACCATCGTCAAGGGCGGCTACAAGGAGAACGTGGTGCCCGGCATGGCGACCGCCATCATCAACCACCGCGTCTCGCCACTGCAGGACCGGGAGGCGGTGCTGGCGGTCGACCGCAGAGCCACCGCTGACCCATCGCTGGAGTTTAAAGTTCTGAGCGAGAGCGCGCCATCCCCGATCTCTCCGTACGGGGAGGACGACGCGCCGTTCGGCCTAATCGGCGGCACCATCAAGCAGCTGTACGGCGAGCAGGCGATGACGGCGCCCAGCGTGATGATCGCCAACACGGACACCCGACACTACCTGGACCTCACCGACCACGTGTACCGCTTCAACCCGATCGTGATGCGGCCCGACCAGCTCGGCATGTACCACGGAGACAACGAGATGATCTCCGTGGAGAACTACCACAACTGCGTCCGCTTCTACTACCGTCTGATGAAGAACGCCGAGAGCGACGCCGTCGTGGCCAAGATGCGCTGAACGCTGACGCCGTAGGGTTGGGCGGTGTGGGCGCTGAGCGGGCCGGCAGCGGTGCTGGGGTGCATTGGCTGACCAGGATCGTGCCAGCAGGCCGGAAGATGAGGCTCACTGAGGGCTGCTAGGGAAATCTGTGAAGAGTTGTTGCAATACGGACGCTTATCTTACCGGCGTCGTGAGGCGTTGTTGTGTCTGCTGTTAAAGGTCAGTGGGACGGACTAAATCTATCCAGATGTCATTTCGATCAGTTTATTTTCCAGACTGACGGACTAAAAATTTATCCAGATGCCAGATGGCATTTCGATCAGTTTATTTTCCAGGCTGACGGACTAAATCTATCCAGATGCCAGATGGCATTTCGGTCAGTTTATTTTCCAGGCCGACGGACTAAATCTATCCAGATGCCGGATGGCATTTCGGTCAGTTTATTTTCCAGGCTGACGGACTAAATCTATCCAGATGTCAGATGGCATTTCGGTCAGTGTATTTTCCAGGCTGACGGACTAACTCTATCCAGATGTCAGATGGCATTTCGGTCAGTTTATTTTCCAGGCTGACGGACTAAATCTATCCAGATGCCAGATGGCATTTCGGTCACTTTATTTTCCAGGCTGAAGGCTGTGTATAGGGATGCTTTGGTATGATGCTTATTGGCTTACATTGGCTATTTTTAACTGATATGATGGGTGCTTTGATGATAATTGAAACCCCAAAGCGGGGCATTGCAGTGGTTTAACAATAATAATGCAGTGTCATAGTGATGCTAAATATACCAGAACATGCATGCACAGCACCACAGTTGAGGGGTAACTGACTTCGAAAGTGACATATGCTGATGCTGCACTGTATCATTCGTCCCCCCCCCCCCCTCCCTGTCGTAAGAAGTGTGAAACTTAAGCTCCCTGATCTACGGTGTTGGACTCACGTCAAGGCACGCCATGTAACTGGATCTATACAGTCTTGCAAAGTCAGTGAATGATAGTGGCAAAAATGATTGGGTCGTGATCACGGGATATCGCGTATTTTCCAGTACGCAGTCAAAAACGATTACGTTCAAACATAATCGTTTTTGCCACGCGCAATGCACCACAGTTGAGGGGTAGAATTGATCAAGTTTGGAAGTGAGAACGTGATCGATTTTGTCGGTCCATCTCATCACGGCAAGGTCTACGCCGGAAAAAACGTAATAATTTTTGCCAGCGAAACCGTGACACATTATTGATACGTGGTAATTCCAAAAACGTATTTTCAAAATATTTGACTATCTTTCAGAGTTCGAACGTGGCTTGGCTCATCGGACGGGCCTTCAAAAACCGAATCGATTGATATAAAAAACCGAAAATCGGCAAAAGTTGACGTAATCAGTTTTGCTTTTGCACGGTAGAATGGTACTTGTCCTTATGATTTCACGACAGAGGGTATATGTCGCAGGGGACGCTTACGCTGTTCCAGGATAGATCGGTTGCCAGACCACACCTTTAACGGAGGATCTGCCAGAGAATCGAACCCCGAGCCCGGGCAAGGGAAGCAGCAGAGACCCTACCTGCGCGCCAGAATGTCGCCCCGAATCATCGCACTTAATGGAAGACGACGATCCTGAGGTTTCCAATGATCTTCGCCGTGAGGAATATGTGAAGAGAAAGCTGGAACTCAGCCAATATGGACACCAATTGGATACGCCGCGACGTCTCAGTCATGGTCGTCTCAAGCTGGGAGGGCGGGGGGACGCGTCCCCCCCCCCCCCCCAACAGTTTCGGATTTTAACATTACGCCATTTTCGGATTTTAACAGTATTTGTAACATATGTTGCACCATTACGTTGCGTGGAAAGAATCGACTTCAGAATGCCTCCGTCCCCCCCCCCCCCCCCCCCCACCCCAGCTTTCAGAAAGTGGCGGCGCCATCGGCCTTAGCCATCAGCGCAACGCCTCACTTATCAGCATCGATGTACGAGATAGACGGCACAAAACACGTGATTTCGCTGATCGCCCTCGTGGATATGTAAAGCTTTATTTAGCCACTGGCGATGCAACACCTCGGTAATATATAAAGTGAGTGTCGGGCGGCCGGCCCACAGCCGTCGGTCGGTCGGTCCGGGTCGGCCGCCGACGGAACAGGGCAGCGGCAAGCCGCCGACTTGAGCGGGCGTCGGCAGCCGTTTGTACAGCGGGGAGGCGGGGTCGCGGCGCCCGGGACGTCCGGCAGCGCCGTGCCGCGCGGCAGACCATGACTAGAGCTTTGGCAAACACGGGCGCGCCGCACAGTCTCGCTCTCGCTATCTCTCTCTATCTCTCCGCATATCACAGACGCGCGTGTCGCCGGCCGTGCACCGTGCGTTCGCCGCTGAGACGCCATTCGCCGCAGGAGCGTCCGCCGTGCCACGAGTGTCCCGGCCGCCGGCCACTCGCGCCATCTCTGGCACGCAAATTAAACTAAAGTTTGGTCACACAGTCGCCGGGTGGCAGCACGGTCGCGCCGCGCCGCCTCACACCGGCGTGACGGCGAGCGTCTCCATGTCGCTGATGGACTTGACGCGCCGGTGCTGCTTCTCGGCACGCGTCTCACAGCTGGCCGTCACTACCGACTGGGGCCGGTCCGGCGGGGGCGGCGGGGGCGCCGGCCGTCCCGCCGCCCCCGCCCCCGCCCCCGCCGCTGACGCTGACGCCGCCGCCGCTGCTGCCGTCGCCGGGACTCCGCGAGGCGTCGCGTACACCGGCTCCCTCCCCTGCGACTCCTGCCGCGCCTTCAGGCCGAACGCCCGGCTCAGCGACCCCTGACGGAGTGACGGAGGACGGAGGTCAGAGCGGGTGGGCGGCGGGAGACGGGGGTATGTGTGTGTGTGGAGGGGGGGGGGGGGGGGGGGCAGCGACAGAGGGCTGAGGTTTCTGAGGCGGGGTACGATGGGGCCTCAACGGTTCCACGCGCCGGTTGGTGATCTGTTCAGGTGAGCTAAGTTAGAGCTGGGATATCAAAGTCCAAAGAGCTGGGTTAGAACGGGGGCATGTTTTAAGTAAGGGCTGTAGCTGAAGCTCAAATATTCAGCCAAGCCAGCACACAGTCACATGCAAGCTTGAGCTCATATGTGGGTGTTGTGAGCTGTAAGCAAATGCATATAGACGCAGAGGTAGCGTAAAAGGCAAACAACAGTCTTCATCGGCGACATAATGGCCATACGGAATCACGTGTTGTTATGCCTGTAGGGACCGATAGGAGCGCGGGTACTAATAAGTGATAAAGGACCACTGATGCATCGTGGCATGACTTGCATTAGGTGTAGTGGTGTGGGTGGGGAGGTATGCCGTCTAAAGGTGACCAAAGGTGACCAGGTCATGTACCCGATATGAGTGCAGACAAACTGATACCACCAGCTATTCTCACCGTCAGTTAGATTTGGTCGCTTAACGATGACTCGTACTATTGAGATTTAGAACGCAAACATGACTCAAAACACAACACATGAACAGAAACACCAAATGGCAATTATTCGCAGTATATAGGTAAATGTGTGGAGTTTTGCCACAACTTAGTTTACGCCACTATGTAATGAGTTATCACTAGATTGCCAACAATACATAAAATGTGTACAAACACTGAAAACATGGGCGGCGAACCAC
The DNA here is from genome assembly GCA_036785665.1 of Chirona hameri. NCBI lineage: Eukaryota > Metazoa > Arthropoda > Thecostraca > Balanomorpha > Balanidae > Chirona > Chirona hameri. Next base: position 344,766 of record JAXIVJ010000086.1, on the reverse strand, counting down.
ATACTAGATTGGCGCCTATGTCAAGCTGCAACTCATTGTGTCTCCTCAATTAAACACTGTGTGTGTTGTACAAATGTTTAGCATGCCAGGCAACGCAGTCTACTCACGTCTATGGCCGCGGCCACTCGAGAAAATAGCAAACTCCGATAACGTGCATAAATAACAGCAAACGTCATTGAAAACTGCGTACTGTGTAGAACTCCCGAGCATTGGCCAACTATAAACTGTTCGTCCACTATTTGGGTGGGGGCATTCTGTGTTTTTCTAACAGTTTGGATATCGCAGCATGCTGATTTCTGATGACAGCATGAGATCACGGTGCAGCCATGCGCCACAGTCACAGCCAGCGACCAGAGACAGAGAGGACAAACATAGGTACAGCGCGCGGACACCAGCTGCGCCGGCAGGGGCGGACACGAGCTGTGTCGGGAGGGGGCGGGCACGATCTGCGCCGGGAGGGCGCGGACACGAGCTGCGCCGGGAGGGGGCGGACACTAGGGCGGACAGCTGCGCCGGGAGGGGCGGACAGTCAGACAGACAGACAGAACTAGTTACCTGCGAACTGGGCCATGCCGGGGGCTTGGGAACATCAGAACGGGACTCAGTACGTCCTCAGCATGGGGGACGGGGGCACTGTGTCATTCGAGACGGACAGGGCAGACGGCGACGTATTTGGAAATGTGCACACTGCCAGCGCTAGGGACAGCGATGGTTTAACCGCAGTATGTCTGATCTGATGGGATGCTGATGGGATACTGATGGGATACTGATGGGATACTGATGAGATACTGAGCTGATGGCAGTGACATTCTGCAGACTGTGATCTCCAGTCTGGAGAAGGGAAGGGGGAGCGAAACGGGAGTTGGAGAGTAAACCGGCAGAAACCTTCCAAATACGCCACGGCTGCGGTGCGACAAACAAATGAACAACAGTCCTGCGTTGAAAACGTAAATCGGTAAATCGAGCGATCGCAATAAGGAAACAGTTCAAACAAAGTGAAACTGAACGTTAAAGCTATCGACTTGAGGTGCGACACAGAACCAACCGAGTTGCGTCGCCTTCAACTAGCGAGAAATGACCAGGACTACAGTCAAAATATCATCAGAAAACATATTGACACAATACAGAATAATGGCAGGCAAATGCTGGTGCAAACCTTCTTGTGCATGAACTGGAGTTGCATGTTCTGTGCAGCAGCAGCAGCGAAAAGTGAAGATTATCAGTACGACGACAAGTTATCATTCTCAAAAGAGGGTATCGGGTCAGTTGAACATGACACACAGCATTGAACCAAGTTCAACAAAGTCGACTTAAACTTCGTCCCCGCCATCGAATGGCACATAGGCGCCTCTCACCGTCAATATACTCGCATTACCAGAGCAAGTCACGCCAATACCACCAGTCCCGCCGTCCTGCCGTCCCACCAGTCCCGCCGAATGACCCACCTGGGTAAGGCATCGAGCAGAAAACAAACCTCTGAGCTGAATAGATCTCATCTCATCTTATATGCCCACTGATCTGACCTAACTGGCCCCAGCTGGTCACCAGGTGACCTGGGGTCAGCCCTCCGCCCTCCCCCGCCCCTGCTCGCTTCAGCCGGTACCCTTTAACCTTACCCTGCCTGGTCACCGGGTGACCTGGGGGCAGCCCTCCCCCCGCCCCGTCCCTGCTCGCTTCAGTCGGTACCGTTTAACCTTACCCTGCCTGGTCACCGGGTGACCTGGGGTCAGCCCTCCCCCCGCCCCGTCCCTGTTCGCTTCAGCCGTTACCGTTTACCCTTACCCTGCCTGGTCACCAACTATCCCTCTGCCCGAGCCTCCCGCCGACCGGCCGGACCGCTCACCCTGAGGCTGGAGCCGCGCTTCTCCTTGTCGGAGGAGCGCTGCAGGCCGCTGGCGTACGAGCGGGAGAAGGGCCGGCCGAGCGTGGCCGAGCTGGCTCCTGGGGGCCGCTCCGGTGGCCGCTCCTGTTGCCGCTCCTGATGCCGCTCCTGACGACGCCGCTCCTGCTCCCAGCGTGTGTAGCGCGCCTCCTCATCCAGCAACACCCTGAACACATACACGTTACTCAGAAACTGGGCATATGCGCTCGGCTTGCCGAGAAACCACACACGATGGCGTGAGACGAGCGTGATGGGGGGGGGGGGGGGGGGGGAGGGGGGTACAGCTTAGCGAGATATCCACCGATACGTGGTCACCTCCAAGTGGTTAGGCTAAACGCACCTTAATTGTTGCAGCACATTCATTAACCACCCACAAATACAGAAGCACGGATACGACTTTGAGTCGTCAAATGGTGTCCGCAAGTCAGCTAAAGACCATCAAAAAGTCCCAAAGGCCAGGGCCACAGCTATAGTGCACCATTCGCCCTGGGTATTCTATATGTTATTATATGTATCGTTAGAGTTCATCAAGCGCGACGCCTTTACGATGAGCGTGGTACCAAACCTCTATCTCACCTGGCGGACCGGACCAGTTAATCCATCTCTATCTCACCTGGCGGGCCGCACCAGTTTGTCAATCTCTATCTCACCTGGCGGGCCACACCAGTTTGTCCATCTCTATCTCACCTGGCGGGCCGTACCAGTTTGTCCATCTCTATCTCACCTGGCGGGCTGGACCAGTTGGTTCATCTCTATCTCACCTGGCGGGCCGCACCAGTTTGTCCATCTCTATCTCACCTGGCGGGCCGGACCAGTTTGTCCATCTCTATCTCACCTGGCGGGCCGCTCCAGTTTATCCATCTCTATCTCAACTGGCGGGCCGCTCCAGTTTGTCCATTTCTATCTCACCTGGCGGGCCGCACCAGTTTGTCCATCTCTATCTCACCTGGCGGGCCGCACCAGTTTGTCCATCTCTATCTTACCTGGCGGGCCGCACCAGTTTGTCCATCTCTATCTCACCTGGCGGGCCGCACCAGTTTGTCCATCTCTATCTCACCTGGCGGGCCGCACCAGTTTGTCCATTTCTATCTCACCTGGCGGGCCGCACCAGTTTGTCCATCTCTATCTCACCTGGCGGGCCGCACCAGTTTGTCCATTTCTATCTCACCTGGCGGGCCGCACCAGTTTGTCCATCTCTATCTCACCTGGCGGGCCGCACCAGTTTGTCCATTTCTATCTCACCTGGCGGGCCGCACCAGTTTGTCCATCTCTATCTCACCTGGCGGGCCGCACCAGTTTGTCCATCTCGGCGGCCAGGTGTCGCCGTATCATGGTTTTGGACTGCGGCACGCCCAGCGCGGTGGCCATCGTGTCGGGCGTGAAGGAGAGCTCCAGCACCGCCAGCGCTCCGTGAACACCAGAGTCTGCGGAAACGGACCGACAGACGGGCGGGGAGGTGACGGTGGTGCCGACATACGGGCGGGGAGGTGACGGTGGTGCCGACATACGGGCGGGGAGGTGACGGTGGTGTCGACATACGGGCGGGGAGGTGACGGTGGTGCCGACATACGGGCCGGAAGGTGACGGTGGTGCCTCCGTAAGGCATCGATCAGTGGTTCTCAGCGTCAACGGTATGGTTACCCCTTTTTATGAAAATAACCCGTCGTTACCCCCTCTCGCAGGTCTCGGCTTCAAGCTATGTGGTACAGCATAACTTCATGCGCTTGCTACTAGTGCCATCTAGGGACAGGAATATAAGTAGATATGTTTGCCGTTGCTATAAAGTTGCAGTGGTTTCCAGCATATAACAACACACAAACCGTAACACATAGCAGAACAGTATTCAACTTTAATCGGTTTTGATGCCCTTTGCGGTAATGCGGCGACAGTGAAACTGAAACTGGGATAGATGTATGTGCATCAATGCACGTGAATAAGGCGGGGGTGTCTCGAATCGGTAAATGTGCGGTTCATATACCTTTGTCCGATATGCACTCATTACCAATCTAGGATAGGTGGCACCGATTGTTAAACATTCAAAATGAATCAAATGCTGCCTTAGTGTTCAAGCTTCCCTTATTATGTCCTGATCACCCCGCCTCTAGCGCTTTCTATTTCCCACCCTTCCACAACATTTTCCCGTACCATGGTGTCTGTACTCCATTTACGCCCGCTCCCCCTCCCCCACCCCGCCGCCGCTCACCCTTCAGGTTGTCGGCGTACTCGCCGAGGTCGATGGAGCGGGCCCAGTGCACGAAGCGGGCGTTGGTCCAGACCAGCACATCGTTGCCGGTCAGCTCGCTCCGCTGCCGGCGCTCGCAAATGATCTGACGGTCGAACTGCAGCAGCCGCAGCAGCTGGATACCGTGCATCATCGACACCTGGCGGCAGAACACGGAATTGTTAGTTATCAGGGCTGCCGCAGCAGTGCTTTGGCGGTCACACGTCAACTCGGGAGGCCGGACGATATCCTCACTGTAAAAAGCTTTTCAGCAAGGTCGCATTCAATACAGCCGAATAACGCCACGCCATTGTTTACCGCTAATGACAGCCGGTGAGCCCTGAACCACGTCACACAACACATGAACCCTCATACGCACCACGAACCCCTTCACCGCTGCCCCCCCCCCCCCCCCCCCCACTGACCTGATGGAACTTCCTGGTGACGTTGAGGTGGCGCTCCATGTCCTTCTTGGTGAGGTGGGCCAGCATGCGTCCGTCCATGAGGTGAGCGCTGAACAACTCGGCGTACTGCGCTAAACCGATGTCGGGCAGCCACTCGGCCGCCACCCAGCCGTGGTTCAGCTGAGAGATGTACGGGTATTTGCAGAGGTGCGGCTGGCGCAGCTCCTCCACCGCCAGACGCAGCTTCTTCTTGTGCAGCGGCTGCTGGATGCCCAGACACCGCTCCAGGTCGACGTCTGTCAGCTCCAGCATCACCTGGCGGCCGGGAGAGGAACATCAGCTCCAGCATCACCTGGCGGCCGGGAGAGGAGCTATCAGCTCCAGCATCACCTGGCGGCCGGGGGAGGAGCTGTCAGCTCCAGCATCACCTGGTGGCGGCAGCAGGAACTAACAGCCAGACTTCGATGAAGTGACGGTCGGCACTGACGTTTCGCATAGTGCATTGGCGGGTAGCGGACCTGATCACTCAGTCAGCCATACTTTTAGTACCGATCGATGACCCTGGCCGATCGATGACCCTGGCCGATCGATGACCCTGGCCGATCGATGACCCTGGCCGATCGATGACCCTGGCCGATCGATGACCCTGGCCGATCGATGACCCTGGCCGATCGATGACCCTGGCCGATCGATGTGTTGACTGCATAGTGCATACGTCACAAGCAAAACAACAAGCAGAAACGCTGATATAACTCGAACAGCGCAACAATACGCTATCTAAGCGAAAACAGCGTTTCATAACACAAACAATTTCAGCTATGACCAGCCACTCATAACACGGTCATACAGCACCAGGTAGCTAACCACAGAGGCTGCACATTGCACCAAATACGTCATGCTAATGAGACCGCCAGAGACGAATGTAGGCCAATTCGCTACACGATTACAAACATTTTTAACTTATGTTTTAAAGACAGCACACATATTTTTTATCTCGAAATCCCTTGGTTTGAAAGCTCTACGATCCTTTAAACCAGTCGTTCCCAGCAGCAAGGATATGGTTACCCCCTTATGATGATCAGAGGACAGAGTGAGAGCTATGCGGTACAGCATACCTTCAGGCGTTTACTACTAGTGCCATCTAGGGACAAGGCATGTCATGTGTGCTGCTCCTCTTAGTCTGCAGCAGTGTTGACTGATTACCAGCGTATAACAACGCATAAACCGCAACACATAGCTGAACATCATTTAGCATTCATTGGTTTTGATGCTGTTTGCGACAATGTGGTGACGGTGAAACATAAACTGTTATAGATGTAACAGTGATGTGCCTTTAATGAGCCATCATCAAACGAATCAGCTATGATCTCTCACTTATCTGCTCAATCGCCCCCCCCCCCCCCCCCCCCCACGAAGACTATATTATCCCAAGCGGGGTAATTACCCCTAGTTGAGACTTGAGAATCACTGCTCCAGCCAGAGGCGTAGCCAGGGGGGTGCGAATGGTGATCCTGCACCCGGAAGATTTTTCCGGGCCCCCTATGCCCGGCTGCAACCACACGGCCTGGCGGCCGTCATTTTATGTTGTTGTAAAATACCATGAGAGAAGCGGATCCAAAGCCCTCTCACACAATACAAGCAGACTTGTGCTTGATTCCAGTGGAATCGAATCTGATTCCGGAATCGATTCCGTTTGTACTGGAATCGGAATCGGATTCGATTCCATTGGCATCTGGGCGGAATCGGAATCAGGTGGAGTCTTATCATTTTTAGAAAATGATGGAATAGGAATCGGAATCAATGTCAATTTCAAGTGATTCCGTCTTATCGTAAAAATCACTGACCATGAATTTAAACTTCTCTGAAGGCAATTTGTTTATTTGAGCATGCCATACATAGAGCAACGCTAAGCGATGATTTTTTGCCTAATGAGGGTCAATAAACATTATCAGTAAGTATACTTATTTAGGTGGAGATATACAACGATCTTCAACAAATTCACGAAATTATTTGAAGTTTTATAGCAAAATAGCCACAGTAAATATACCTGTGTAATATATTTAATATTACTATTCGTGTCATTCATGCCATTTGTACAAAATATGACCGGAAATTCTTGAAGCAGAGGAATCAATGGAATCGGATTCGGAATCAAGCTTGTTAGGTGCCCTGGAATCGGATTCGGAATAGATTCCCCTAGTAAAATATCTATTGGAATCGGAATCGGAATCAGACCCATTTGGCTTGGCATGGAATCGGAATTGATTACGCTGAAGCGGAATCAAGCACAAGTCTGAATACAAGGACCCTCCTAGTCTGTCAGAGATCCCTATGATAAGGAGGAAGAACCCTTTCGAGGGCCCTCTCAGGCCTGGAATGCGCCCTCTCAGGCCTGGCATGGGCCCTCTCAGGCCTGGCATGGGCCCTCTCAGGCCTGGCATGGGCCCTCTCAGGCCTGGCATGGGCCCTCTCAGGCCTGGCATGGGCCCTCTCAGGCCTGGAATGGCCCCTCTCAGACCTGGTATGGGCCCTCTTCAGGTTCGCAGACAAGGGGGGGGGGGGGAGAAACGGGGAAAATACCCCCCCCCCCCCCCCCGAGAAAAAAATGCACCCCCTAGAGTGAATCCTGGCTACTCCACTGGCTCCAGCCTACCAAGAAACAAGGACCTTCTATGTGCTGAAATGCATAGTACGAATTCAACATTTGCCATAGTCCTGTGTGAATGTGTGCCGTTTCTCCTCCGTTACCTTCCACCTTGGCTTACCTTGCCGGACCGGACGTTCTCGGCGCAGGCGGGGCCGTACTGCGGCATTCCCAGGGTAACCTGCAACCAGGCCAGCACCATCGAGGCCTTCCACCTCTCCATCGGCAGCTGCTGCGCCTCCTCCAGCAGCCGCAGCTTCTCGGCGTACGACTCGTCCGTCAGCGGCGAGGAGCAGAGCGACGAGTGCGGCGACCACTGTTCGTCGTCTGCCGCGCGCCCGCCCCGCCCCGTTAGTGGTGCACGAGCCGCGGCGCCGACAGGGACAGCATGCGAGCCACACGGACGGCTAGACACAGGTTACGGGCCGGGCGGGGCCGGGCGGGGCCGGGCGGGGCCGGGCGGGGCCGGGCGGGGCCGGGCGGGGCCGGGCGGGGCGACCAGGAGCGGCGGGACACGTTAATCCAGTGAGACGGGTCACGGGAGGGACGGAGGCGGAGAGAGGGCGGCGCACCGGCGCACCGGCGCACCGGCGGCGGACGGACTGCTACCTATGGTTAGTCAGCGGCGAAACAATGATGGTGCCTGGTCGGGCGGGGTCGAGGTCGACACCGGGGGCGGCGGACACGGGGCACGGGACACGGGACACGGGACACGGGACACGGGACACGGGACACAGGACACGGGACACGGGACACGGGACACGGGACACAGGACACAGGACACGGGACACAGGACACGGGACACAGGACACGGGACACGGGACACGGGACACGGGACCGACACCATGAAACGAAGCTAACGGCGCGCGCGTGGTTAGAAGCTGATTAATGCTATGATGGCTTGCCGGCGGGCTTGGCCTGGGCATCTGCCAAAACGAGAACCATCTGTCAGCAGCGCAGCCGTAACAGCGGCCGGCTCTGCAGACGGATGACGTCACGTGACGCGAGAGGCTGTCTGGCCCGAGCACCTCCCCATGACCCTCCCCCAAACCCCTACATCCTCCCACACCGCGGCAACACAAACAGCGGGCATCAGCCACCATCATCGTCAACCCCAACCCCGGCCACCCGCAGCCCGCGCTTCACTCACTCGTGTGCGCGCCCATGTGCAGCTGCTTCCGCTGCTTCTGCCGGGAGAAGACGCGGGAGATGCTGCCCCAGGTGCCCTGCTTGGCGCCCTGTTTAGGCCGCAGCTTGCGGTCCAGCTGGTCCAGACTGTCCAGCTGCTCAGCTGACTTGGAGATGGCGCTGAGATCGGCCGCGTGCGACAGCGTCAGCGGGGACATGGTGGGCGAGCACCGCTGGCCGTCCACCGCTGCCGGGGGCACACACACCGTCAGTGGTCAGTGGTCAGTGGTCAGTGGTCAGTGGTCAGTGGTCAGTGGTCAGTGGTCAGTGGTCAGTGGTCAGTGGTCAGTGGTCAGTGGTCAGTGGTCAGTGGTCAGTGGTCAGTGGTCAGTGGTCAGTGGTCAGTGGTCAGTGGTCAGTGGTCAGTGGTCAGTGGTCAGTGGTCAGTGGTCAGTGGTCAGTGGTCAGTGGTCAGTGGTCAGTGGTCAGTGGTCAGTGGTCAGTGGTCAGTGGTCAGTGGTCAGTGGTCAGTGGTCAGTGGTCAGTGGTCAGTGGTCAGTGGTCAGTGGTCAGTGGTCAGTGGTCAGTGGTCAGTGGTCAGTGGTCAGTGGTCAGTGGTCAGTGGTCAGTGGTCAGTGGTCAGTGGTCCGAGAAGCCCGACCAGTCTCTCCACCGCTGCCGGGGCCAAACACACACTGCGGGGGCAAGGGTCAGCGGTCACTAAAGGCCGGAGGAGACTGGACCGGCCGGAACACCGCTTTCATCACTCAACACCAGGGTTAGCGATCGTGACCAAAGCTGGGTTGTAAACCATCGGAAGCTTTTACCACCAAGTTCGAGCCGGGCAAACGTCCCATACTGTCCTGTCATGACAAAATAATTGCATTACGCTACAACAACAAACATATTTCACATGGTGATGTTATCAATAAAAAGTCAACCACATACGACAAATATAGAAGGCAACCACAAATGGAAACCCCACACCATAACACCGTACTTGTGCGGTTTGTGGCGCCTGATCACAGGGGCTGAAGCGAAAACAACGTGAAAGAGAGACGGGAAATCCACACCACAAACAATATAGAGCTCAATGAAGGGCAGAAACGACATAGCTGGCAACACTGCACGAGATCATGCAAAAACGACACGCCAATCCATGTAGTCGGTTATAAGCGCACGGGAATTTTAATCAACTACATGGCGAGGACCAGTTGCAGTTACAGACATCGGGGGATATTAGAGGAAAGCGGCGGAGACACATTCTGAACGGCTCGACGAATGGAGCATGCACCCTGAAACTACTGGGTTCGTGCTAGCTGCGGCGGATTGGCACCATGGACGAATTTCAGTGATTTTCGACGCTTTCGACATCAGTCCAAGGTGATATTAGATGTAAAAACGAGGCATAGGACGCACGACGACCACAGGCAGGGAGCGGGCTTCGCCAGAGGCGTCTATTCGTAATAAGCTGGAGCTGCACCGCTCAGAGCGACGGAAGCAGCTGCACCATCACTGCCCCACCACGTGCACTGCAGAGGTGCACCGTCACTGCACCGCACGAGGCGATAAAAAGGCTAAGCGACGTCCGCTACTGCGAAGTAAGCACTGAATAGGCATTGTACTGCATTCTACATCGGGCGACCGAAGATAACAGTGGCAAACTCCGAAGGGAGACTTGAGACTGCAGATCGAGCCGTGCGAAAACAACTACCCAGTCAGGGACGAATCCACTGGCAGAGGTAATGAATCGCGGAAACCTCGCCACAAAAGTTAGACCGCAACTTTGGGAATGTAAAAGTTGCTGGCAAACTATTGAATTCAGCCACGAAAAGAGTGCTTAGAATATTTGTTTGAACTTCGGAGGTTCGCATGTCTCTGAGGGACTTTCGATTCTGTGTTAAATATTACCTTCCAGTGATATGATTTTTGATAAAGTATACTTTTGCGGCCCGGCTTCTGCGATTGTGTTACACCTGCGCCGCCTGCGGAGGCATGGCCAGTGGCCACATCTGCAGCCGTGTGCGAGAGCCGAGTGAGTCAAGCCAGCGGGACTGGGCCGGGGCGGGCGGGCCGGGCCGTGTGAGGCGGTGTGAGAGAGACACGTACAGGCGTAGTAGTAGTAGGGGCTGCAGGCGGTCACCGAGGACACCATGGATATCGAGTCATAGTCGGTGGGCGCCGCCTCGCCGCCCCCGCCGCCGGCGGCCGGCGCGCCCGCTGCAGGAGAGGGGGACAGACGCGGGGGCGCAGGCTTAGGCGGGCTGTGTGCTGCGCCGGCTGGCAGACGGGCAGGCCGGACTCACCCACTCGGGAGGCATGGAGCGCAGGTACAGCATGGCGCGGCCACGGTGTGACGTGTCACGGGACGTGGGCACTGCTGGATTGAACGCTTTGAATTTAGCAATGATGGACTCAAGGACTTCGCTTCGTCGGAAGCAGTATTAGTGGTATGCGTCGCGATATCAAAGTTAACCGTCTCACGTTTCCGACCAAATCAATACGAAAGGCTTATTTTCAACATGTCAATGGATTCTAGCAGCCTGCACAGTCCAATACGTAAATCTTTGAGACAACACAAACGTTCGCCACAGTATGAAAGCAAACACAATGTTAGTGCTCGTGTGATCGCAGAAACTCCTGCGTAGCGGTTCCAAATGGCGAAACCGTGTAATGCCATCTCTTTGATCACAGATCAATTATGTCCAGAATGCGATTGAAACTCTGCCTGAATTGAACTGAAGTATCAAAAACATCACTCACCATCCCTTTAAATAATACAATCACTGCAATATCACTTACCCTCTAGCCATGGTGGCAGCGGTAAACTGTTATTTCAAGAAACGCATCATCAACATAATACCGTGATATTTACATACTTGCTAAAGGAATAACTATAAATAATAGCGAACCAAAGCAGGATTTTAAAGGACAGTAGGATGAGAGAACCGATATTTCAGTACTTGTCTGTAAAGAAAGTAAGATTAAAATTAATATTAGAGTATAAAACACATAAACATAACAAGTGTGAGCAACATATTGTTATTGACAGTAACATAAAACAAAGCAGCTTGTGCGCTTGGTCCGGTCTTACAAACTAAAAAGGTCATATCAATAACACGATAAAATTTCAGAATAAATGTTTAGTTGAGCGATCATTTGCATACTTCAAGTAAGATTCGCATGCAAAATAACGGTCAATATCCTTGCAAATGAAAGGTGCGCCGACATGGTAATACGAAATAACCCCATCAAACCGCAAAGTGAAACAAATCACAAATGATACAGAAATTGTCGCCTTTTGATCGCGAACATGAGTCATATTAAATTCCGTTTAACCATAAAACCGCTGTTGCATTCGCCACAACACCCCGACGATTCACACAGACCAGAACGTGACGTTCAAATTTCCCCAGCCGGACCAAGCGCACAGACCACAACCGAGCGTCGGACAGAACAGAGAAGAGGGAAGGAGAACTCAGCTGGCACGCACCACAGCCGGTGACACAGTACCCAGTCGTACCCTCGCCGGACGTGGTCGAGTCGCTCAGATTGCCCGAGGTGCCGCCGGCCACGACCGACTCGCGGTCAGAGCTGACGCGCACGCCCGAGTCGGCGCTCGAGCCGCGCCCGTTCGGCGTGCCCAGCGCGGCGGGGGAGAGCGTCGGTGCCGCCGCCGGAGAGAGGGAGGGCGCGGCGGACGGCGCCGCCGCCGGGCCAGACCGGCTCGGAGCCGGCTTGGTCGAGTCGTGGTCCGAGTAGTAGCCTAGCTGAGACAACTGCTTCCGCAGCTGGCGAGACAGAGAGGGAGAGTTAGAATCACAGCTGGCGAGACAGAGAGGGAGAATTAGAAGCACAGCTGGCGAGACAGAGAGGGAGAGTTAGAAGCAGCTGCCGAGACAGAGAGGGAGAGTTAGAAGCACAGCTGGCGAGACAGAGAGGGAGAGTTAGAAGCAGCTGCCGAGACAGAGAGGGAGAGTTAGAAGCACAGCTGGCGAGACAGAGAGGGAGAGTTAGAAGCAGCTGCCGAGACAGAGAGGGAGAGTTAGAAGCACAGCTGGCGAGACAGAGAGGGAGAGTTAGAAGCAGCTGCCGAGACAGAGAGGGAGAGTTAGAAGCACAGCTGGCGAGACAGAGAGGGAGAGTTAGAAGCAGCTGCCGAGACAGAGAGGGAGAGTTAGAAGCACAGCTGGCGAGACAGAGAGGGAGAGTTAGAAGCAGCTGCCGAGACAGAGAGGGAGAGTTAGAAGCACAGCTGCCGCCGAGAACAGTCGGTTCCGTAATCAAGTATGTCATTAATACATTTCAATCCGGCATAGCATATGCAAATTACAACTGCAAAATGGGTAAAAATAAAAGTAATTACGAAATACACATGAAACGCAGCAGTAGCATATCTGTAACAAGTGTTTGTATTTCCTACCTCATAGTGGATATTTAACTCAATTTCAACCGGCTTGCTAGCTAAAAGTCGCTTACTTCACAAAGCAATGGAGGGGCATCGCAATCGTGATGTAAGCCAATGCATAACGATCACGTCATGTACTCCTAAACACCGCTTACTCCTACTAAGCCCCACTTACGGCCGTCAGTTGGTCGGTGATGTGTTTGAGCTGGCCGTCTTTGTTGGTCAGCTCCGCCGACAGGCCGACGGAGCGTTCCGTCTCGTCGCGGGCGTGTTTCAGGATGTTCCACTTCTCACGCTCCGTCTCGTCCCGCTCGGCCGCCAGCGTCCGCAGCGACTCGTCATTCTCCTTAATGCGCTGCCGAGTGAGCGAGCGCGTCAGTCACAGTCAGCTTGATCAACAGCATCGCCAGCAGCGGCATCGACAGGACGTCAGTTATCGTCAGCTGTCAACAACATCGGCAGCAGCGGCAGGATCGACAGGAGAGGATCGCGCTGGTGCTGTCACGCACTTCGCGACGAAGCCGTCAGAGCTGACAGGGCCCCGCGGCTCGAGGCGGTTTAGAAGCGAAACGGACGTGTCTTCCGCTTCGCCGATTGATCCGACGTGCGGAAACCCAGCACCGCACGCAATACAGCTGCGGTGAAGCCCTGCAGCCGGCGGACGCCCGCCGTCTTACGCCCACCAGCTGCTGCTGTCCGGGCCGCATCCCCGCAGCTTTCCATCCACTGTTCCTCAGAACACCGACATGACCGGATGGAGGTAATGTAGTGATAAGTAACTGATGAACGATACACCAGGAGCAGTAAAATGTCGCCGTCTTTCCATTGCCCACAGGTGTATGCTGGATGTGAGCAGCATCGTCATGTATTTGTCAGCTTATCTGTCAGCTTATCTGTCAGCTTATCTGTCCGCTTATCTATACAGCACATCTGTCATCCACACGGTGTCAGCCGTGGCATCCACACGGCAGCCAAGACGCCGTGCTGCTGCTCGTTATATCGAGTACAAAATAGCGAATTATTCCATTCTATGTAAATTTCCACCTGATATTAAATAGAGTGATTTGCACTTCTGGCCAGTAATCGACTGTAAGTAAAATGAACTGTCAAGCCAGCGAGGAACAAAGTGTTAGATCAAAACAAAACTCTCACAGCTCCGCCTCGGCCGCTTCGAGCCTCACCAGTTCATAGTTGCGGATGAAGTCCCTCAGCTCTCGCTCCTTGTCCTCCAGGGTCTGGTACAGCTGCTTCATCTGGTTCAGCAGGTCAAACTTCTCCGCCTTCAGCCGTTTCCGGTCGGCCTTGAGCGCTGCAGGAGACACACACACACACCGAGGCGTTGTTGTTACGTCATGGCGGGCAGTACAGGAGAGGGGCCGGCAGGAGAGGGGCCGGCAGGAGAGGGGCCGGCAGGAGAGAGGCCGACAGGAGAGGGGCCGACAGGAGAGGGGCCGACAGGAGAGGGGCCGACAGGAGAGGGGCCGGCAGGAGAGGGGCCGGCAGGAGAGGGGCCGGCAGGAGAGGGGCCGACAGGAGAGGGGCCGACAGGAGAGGGGCCGACAGGAGAGGGGCCGGCAGGAGAGGGCCCGGCAGGAGAGGGGCCGGCAGGAGAGAGGCCGGCAGGAGAGGGGCCGGCAGGAGAGGGGCCGGCAGGAGAGGGGCCGGCAGGAGAGAGGCCGGCAGGAGAGGGGCCGGCAGGAGAGGGGCCGGCAGGAGAGGGGCCGACAGGAGAGGGGCCGGCAGGAGAGGGCCCGGCAGGAGAGGGCCCGGCAGGAGAGGGGCCGGCAGGAGAGAGGCTGGCAGGAGAGGGGCCGGCAGGAGAGGGCCCGGCAGGAGAGGGGCTGGCAGGAGAGGGGCCGGCAGGAGAGAGGCCGGCAGGAGAGAGGCCGGCAGGAGAGGGGCCGGCAGGAGAGGGGCCGGCAGGAGAGGGGCCGGCAGGAGAGAGGCCGGCAGGAGAGGGGCCGGCAGGAGAGGGGCCGGCAGGAGAGGGGCCGGCAGGAGAGGGGCCGGCAGGAGAGGGGCCGGCAGGAGAGGGGCCGACAGGAGAGGGGCCGGCAGGAGAGGGCCCGGCAGGAGAGGGCCCGGCAGGAGAGGGGCCGGCAGGAGAGAGGCCGGCAGGAGAGGGGCCGGCAGGAGAGGGGCCGACAGGAGAGGGGCCGGCAGGAGAGGGGCCGGCAGGAGAGGGGCCGGCAGGAGAGAGGCCGGCAGGAGAGGGGCCGGCAGGAGAGGGCCCGGCAGGAGAGGGGCTGGCAGGAGAGGGGCCGGCAGGAGAGGGCCGACAGGAGAGGGGCCGACAGGAGAGGGGCCGGCAGGAGAGGGGCCGACAGGAGAGGGGCCGGCAGGAGAGGGGCCGGCAGGAGAGGGGCCGGCAAGAGAGGGGCCGGCAGGAGAGGGGGCGGCCAGGGTCAACGGACGGCCAGGCAGTGCAGTCACCCTCGGCCCGGCAGCTCATACCGTCATCAATTCACTGCAGTATCCTGTCCCAGCATTGCCGTCTCGTTTCCCAAGGCCTTTTCACCACTTCCGCTTTTCAGCTATTCACTACGCTATCTTTGTTAACATAAAAATTCAACAAATGCTTTCGATTTTACTTGCGGCTTTCGGACACTTCAGCATGTTGTTCAGCCTGGTCATGCGGTCAGTCTACATAGCCAGGCTGAAGAAGGACGTTTAAGCGTCCGAAAGCTCTCTTCAATGAAAACGAATGATCATGTGTACAAATTAACACATTGTCCCCATGCCATAACTTTATCTTCAAGATAAGCCTTCTTCTCTGTTTTCCAACCTCTCAGCAGCCTTCCGTTCATGTTACCTGCTAACGCCTCCTTGGTGAGCGCCACCTCTGCCTCGCTGGCCTTCAGTTTGGCCCTCATCTGGCTGGCCTGCGTCTCCAGTGCGTCGCCGGCGCCGCTCAGGCCGGCCACCTGAGACCGAAGCCCGGCGCCACGCTGCCTCAGCACCTGGTGACTGGACTGCATCAGCAGACAGGCCTCCACCAGCCGCGACTGGTCCATCGCCTGCAGCGCTGTAACAGGTCACGGGCGTGACACGCCGCCGCCGGTCAGGGGGACGGCTCGCGTGGAGACGGCCATCCGGCGGCTCGGGAGTGGCCACTGGTCACTGTCAAGTGCAGACGCCGACGACACGCAGCAGGAATCGCCGCAGCACCGACCAAGGCCAACACACTTGGCACCGGCGATGTTCACAGACCAACAGGCGAGTCTCAACAACAACACACGCGCTAGACAGCACTGGAAACTGTACAGTACAAGCGGAGACAATCACTCGATACATTGGTAAACAAACAAATCGGCTACCAACACTGCACACACCAGCTGCACATAACACACTGCACGAACAGCCTGCGAGCAGCTCGGCCGTGAATCAGCCGTACCTGACCACCGAGCTTCGCACCGCAGCCGTTACCGATACATCAGCCGACAGGCACAGGCTGGCCAACATCTATCGGACCGCTCACTGAGCCGGGCGGCGAGCGGCGGTGTCCACGACCTCGATGAATGAATAGCCCAGCATGACAGGACGAGCCGCTGCGGGGGCGGGGGCGGGGGCGGGGGCGGGGGCGGGGGCGGCGCGTCCGGACTGCCGCTGGCAGCTCTCTGTGAGACCGCCAACAAAATAGTGTCCCTGTGTTGGCTGCGGCGGAGGCGGCGGTCGGCCGGCAGGGACAAAGGGCGACACCGCGGCGCGGCAGCCACCAGACTGCACCAGAGCGGCCTCGTCCCAGCGCGCGCCCAGACCAGGTCTCTACAGCAGCCCAGACGGAGATCACGGAGACACCACCGACCACTGCCGTTCGGCAGACGAAAGCCCGTCGTTTGACGTGCGTTACTCGGCCATTGGTAGGCTGTAGAATCGGCCGTACCTGACTGAGCAAAAAACTTAACCAAAAAAGTGTCATATCAATCGGATATTTAGTTTCGATGTTATAAGACCCTTTAATCGATCTAAACCCTTTAAAAAGACGGGTTTTTGACTTTTTTTAGATTTCCACGCGTGAACGATCGAACTACCTTCAGCCCGGACCATCGACAACAAACGCGACTTCCACTGTCCGATACTGGCGCGGATGTGGAGTGGAGGTGGAGCCCATCCGCGCCAGTATCGGACAGTGGAAGTCGCGTTTGTTGGCGGTAGTCCGGGCTGAAAGTGGTCCGATCGTTCACGCGTGAAAAAGGTCAAAAACACGTTTTTTTACAGGGTTTAGATGTCTTATAACATCGAAACTAAATATCCGATTGATATGAAACTTTTTTGCCTGACGCAGAATTAATTGTTTTGAATGCGTACCAAGTGTCACCTTCATATCTATTACAACAAAATGATAAGCCTCGAAACTCGGCGCATTTTTGGGGGGCTACCCGGATAACAGAATACAACAGAGGGAAGGGCACTCAGTTTCCAATGCCAAAAAATAAGGGTTTTTATTTTTAACGATGAAACAAAAACTGTTTTGAAATCAGGAAGAGCAATGGATCAAGAATCCAAGTGGTAGAACTTTGGGTGAGTAACTTCGTCCATTTTGCAACAGTATACTATGCATGATTTCATTACGTATTGCAGTTCTTCTCGTCTTGGCAAACTTTTTGCTATCTCATGTTTTTTGCATTAAAGGGAATGTTTCCCCTTTCTGAAAGTTGTCAAATACACGGTGGTTGTAGTCGAAAATATGAAGTAAGTGCTGCTGATAACGATGGTGATATTTGTTCTCTCGAAAAGTCACTTAACTTTATACAAATTAAGGTTTTAAATTTGGGATGATGATGTCATTATTGAGCTATAGACCGCCACTGATTGGCTGACCAAGTGGGATTGGCTGGAAAAGTGTCTGTCAGCCAATCAGCGGCGGCACTAGCCTAGACCCCATTTTGCAAATGGGAAATTAAATTGCTTAAAAATGGCTAAGTTTTGGGGAAAATTATCTTAGTATTTTCGACATTTCAATAACGGCCAAAGAATCTCAGTTCAAAACCAATACAAAGGTGAAACATTCCTTTAAGAAGAAAAAATGGGGTCATGCCCCTCCCCCTCCCCCTGTTCCTACGCCTATGGCATAACTCTTGATGCTGAGAGCCAGTGCTGTAGACTGACCTGCCCAGCTCCGGCGCGGGACGGCAGACGGTCGCCGACGGAGGCCGGCTTTATTCACGGCTAATTAGAGCACCAGTCAGTAGCGGACGGCCGAAAGGAGGATCTCCGCCGGGAGGCGAAGGCGGCGAAACGGCCGCACTTCTGTTTGAACGTCGTTACTGCTGATGTGGGATTGACGAGGAGCATTGAAAGATGTGCCGAGACAGCGGAGCCACTGAAAGCGGCTGTGATGAGCAGAAGCGGCCTGGTAGAAAGCAGCACAGTGCGGAACCAGACGCATTCACAACGGAAAATGGCCAATAAAACGGCAATCTGGCTTCCATTCATAAAGAAGTTTTGCTTTTGTTTCGGAACTTTACCACGAGCACTGTATAATGTAGTGCACCGTCGCGAAATTTCAATATCTAGGTACGTCTACCTTCTCATTAGCACTGAGCACATCATCAGGCACGATAAGCTCGGATCAAATGCTTGTCTTTTGTATCGAGGACGCATTTCTTTTGTCAGCTTCAGCCCTGTCATTGCCCACATGATCGACCTTCTCATCCAGACGCACTTTAAATCGTAAATAAACAGTCGGTCGGCTCTTTCCGCAGGTCATGCGTTTAATGACCTCATCGCAGAGAAAAACGCCGGCGGCCTTTCGCCGAACTAAGTCAATAAACTTCGGTCGGCTCTGTCGGCAGTCGCCATCTAAATCTATCGGCCAATTTATTTCCAGCTCAGCTGTCGATTATTTCCAGACGCTCCCTGCTCCCCAGCGACGGCAGGCGGAGGCCACAGAAGGCGGCCGGCAGTAGGTGGCAGCTGTTATGATAGCTCCGTCGTTTGGTTTACGGCGAGAGATGCGTCTTGTTCACTTTTTTCGCCATAGTCCACACAAACCTCGATTTGAAAGCCAGCGCCACCCACAGAGCAATTTCGGGAGACAATGTTCGCAGAAACACAAAACAAGTCAACCGTCGAGTAAAGCTAAAATATTCGTGGTAGAGGTTTAAAATGTATCTCAGAAAGCCGAAATAAGCCTTTAAAACCAGTAGCAATGGCTAAACAGGCTACGTTATCACACAACTCATAGTTCGTTTGCTTGCGAGATTAATTAAAGCCAATATTACCCAGAAAAAAAGCACATGTGCCGGTCTTTATAGTCCACAAAACACGGCACAAACTGCGGGTCTGCGGAATCTGACCTGGCACCCCCAGTCACCGCTTGGAACCCACGGTACCTACCGCAGCGTCAGCTTAGCTCTGAAAAACCTGTTACCAGATCTCAACGCAGTCCGGGGCCCACATAGCCCACCACATGAAAACCATCTCGAAAGTTGCCCCGGTCATAAAATGACTGGGATCCGGAGCGAGCGAGACACCTGAGCAGATCACCTGACACCTGACACCTGATCCGGCTGGGTCGTCTCAAACCCCGTCCCCACCGAGATATGTCGGACCCTGAGCAGGCGCCACTCGGGGGAGGGCGCCGCCAGCACTGTCGCCAGTTCGGGCAGCACGAGCCAACGCAAGGCACGGCTGTTCCGTCTGACGGCGCGCGCCGCACGTCGCCACTGATGGATCTCCTCCAGTTATAGATGACCAGTTAACTAGCGATCGACTGAAGCGCGCTCGACAGCGGCCGTTAGACGGCTGAACGCCGCGCCGGTCGGCTGCCGTCCTCTCCGACTGCCTGTCACCAGCAGATCAGACATCCGTCGAGCCGCTTCGAGGAGCGGCGGGTCGGCTCGCCGGCCCGCCCCGGCGGCAGGCGATCGGGCGCGCGTCCCATTGCTCGGAGCGACACGTCGTCAGCGGGTCGTCAGCGGGTCAGACCGCTCCGACGCCGGTCCGGTTCCGGCCCGCCCTCAGTGACAGGTCATCAGGTCACCCCGACAGCAGCCGACCAGGACACCCGCCGGTCTCATCAGGCTCCGGACAGGTGCCCGCTGGGATAGCGGCAAACAGGCCCGTAGCCAGACTGAATTACCAGAGGGTACACAACCATTAGCATGTAGATGTACCAACCCGAAGTCTTAGGCATGTATACAATATTGTATCTGAAGATTAGTGTTCTGATACAAGTGTCCTGCTTTGTGAATTGTACTCGAAAGGTTCAAAAGCGCGCGTGTTCAATTGTGTTTTATTCGACCGCGAAAGTCCTTTACCGTAACTACTGGAGGTGCACCGACTTATGCCAGAGGGTGCACGGAGATCCTAGGGGATGCACGGGCATCCAGTGCACCGGCCTGGTTACGGGCCTGGCGGGAAGGGTGGGGTGCAGCGACAGGCGGCGCACTCCCGGACCCTCTGCCACCGTGAGATCACCACGGTTGACGTAATGGGTTTACCCAGTTGGCACCGACGCTGTCCCGAGGGACGGCTGATGTCGCGTCGTCGGAGACCGGTTCTGACCAAGTTCCAACGGATCAAAATGACAAGTTTGGAGAGAGAAAAAGTTATGAATATTTTGGCTTAGCTTTAGATGGTTGCCTTCAATTAGGGGTCACGCAGGTCCACAGAGCGAACATCACAACCAAGCCGTATCAAACGAGCAAATATCAAACGAACTCTCCAACTCCGGGCTTAAATATGACAGTGCAATCCTTCTTAATCTGACACCAAGAGCAACATACTAATGTCATGGGACATGACGAAGTTAAAGCCACGAGACATGCCCTCCCCTCTCCTCACCACCACCGCCCGGCGCCCGCCAAGACCGGAAATAGATCAGACAAACAGCAACACCAATGCCCTCAGTCTATCATCGAGCGCTCGCTTCACACCCGCAAGCACGGCCCATGGCCGACTCTTCCCCAGCCTCCAAATCCCCCCCCCCCCCCTAGTGTCCACACCACACAGCACACGCACCTTCAGCGGCTGAAGTCTCCCAGTTTCCACCTACCCCTCCTGTTCCCTGCCCAAGTGCCCAATGTCGGCACTTGAGGACACGAGCGAGCCCTCGGCGTCTGAAGCTCCACTCACCGGTCTCGATGGCCCCATCCGGCGCGCCGGCCGCCGCCCACAGTGATCGTCGGAAGCTAGCGGCGTCCTGCTGGCCGGCGGCGCGGACCGGGGTCAGCGCCGGGGTCGGATCGGAGCAGTACACCTCCAGGTAGTGGTCGATACAGCGCTCCTTACAGAGCTCCGAGCCGGCGTCCAGCAGCCTCGCCTCCGAGCACACCGCCTCCGGAAACCGGCCGCGCCGCAGGATCACCTCGGTCAGGTCAGAGGTCAACCCGGAGGTCAGCGCCGGGCCCGGGTCACCGGTCAGGTCATCGCTATGGAACTCGAGCGTGGCGTGCGTGGCGTAGCGGGTGGTGTGCGTGTGCCAGCCCAGCGGGCGGGCTGCCTCGGCGCTCTGCTCGGCAGCGCGCTGTGCCGCGATGTAGCTGAGCCGCCGCGTGTCGTCATCAGAGTCGTCCTGGGGCGGCTCCTCCTCGTCCCCACTGGCCAGGTAGCCATCCCGCAGCCACGGCAGGTACCACCGCTTCACCGCGTCCCGCGCCAAGTTGTCCACCGCCTGTCTCCGCTCGCGTCTGTGGCGGACCAGCAGGTGACCGACCTCCCCGCGCGGGTCGCCGCGCCGCCGCCGGCCGCTGCTGCTCCAGTCCTCCTCGTCAGCGTCCTCTTCTGGGTCGCGGAGCGCGCGGCGCCGCTGCTCGACCGAGAGCCGCCGGTTTGCACGGTACCGGCGGCGCGTCTCGGTGCCCTGTACTAGGAACAGCCGGCCGCGCCGCGTCTCACCGCCGCCGCCGGGTCTCTCAGAACCGGCGTCCCGCGGGACCCGTTCATCCGTCACCCGGCCGGCCCACGCCGCCCGGTCCGCGGTCTCCCGCTCCCAGGAAGACAACTCCTCCGCCCTGCCCCACTCCGGCTGCTCCGACTCAGCAGGCTCCCACGGGAGCCGGCCGCCGGAGCCGCGCTCCGCCCCGTACAGCTCCGCAGCATCCCGCTCCGCTCCGTATGGCTCCACTCTGCTGTACAGCTCCGCGTCCCGTCCCGTGCCGCTGTCACGCTCCTCAGAGAACGGCTCCAGCTGCTGCTGGACGAGCATTCGCTCCAGGCCTCCGAGCACATCCTCCAGCGAATCATAGTCCTCATCGTTATCCGCCTCCGCCGTCCGCCGCCGACGACGCCGGCTGCCGCCCGCCACCGACGATGTCTCGTCGTCCTCCACGATGGATGCCAGCGGGATCGGCGCGGACACGACGGGGCGGGCGCGGGCGGCGGGCCGGCTGCGCCGCCAGGCCGGCGGGGTGGTGACCCGGGCCCGGTACACCTGTGTGCCGTCCGGCCGCACGTCACCGCCCGGCACCATCGTCACCACTGCCGAGCTATAGTTACCCATCTGACCACCACCGCCGCCGCTACCCCAGCCGGCCGGGACGCGGCTGGGCGCGCTCACTGGACGTGGAGACGCCCACAGGCGGCTCGCTGGGTCCGTGTGCCGGAGGGTGGCTCGCTGGGTCGGCGGGTCGGCAGGTCTGTGTCCGTGACTCAGTCCGTGGCCGCCGGGGCCGTCTGCGGTCACGGCGGCTGGTCGGAGTGGGTCTGCTCCGTGTCCGCCCCGGTCCAGTGGCTGAGCTGTCAGACGGCGGTCCGGCGCCGATAAACACCACCGATCGCCCAACACATGACGCGGCGTCCGCGGCCGGCGCCTGGTCCGGAGGGCGTGGGTCGGACCGGATCCACCGCGGGGTCACGGTACAGAACGGCACGGCACGGCACGGCACGGCACGGCACGGCACTGTCCCCGCCGTGTCGGTAGACCGTCTGATCAGTCACGCAGTCGCGCTCCTGTGCGTGCGTCGATCGTACGGACGCGGTTGGCGAATGTGTCGGCGCCGAATGGATGAACGAGAATCCCGTCCGATACACTTGCTAAACTTGACCCAAGCGCCCACACACTCTCAAAGTTCAACTCACGCGACAATTTCGATAGAATCGTGTGCGAATTCGGCGAAGCGAAACGGCAAGTTAAAGTCTCGTGTGCTGAGGAAATGCGGCATTTAGGCATTTAGTTCGATACGAAGTTTCTGCTGCCGTGGTATTTCACTATCCGCGAACCGATCTCATTGATCTGCGCGAGTATTACGCAGCGATTCGGGAAGCTTCCATTGACTGATCGGAGGAAATCCTGCCAGATATAACGGCCAGCCACATTGTGATAGGATCTAATTAGCCTTAGCCGTAAGCGCGGCTGTAGTCCCGCAAATTATGGCCAGTTACAAGTCAGAATAAGTCAGAATACAACGTCAAGCAGCTTGTTAGCATAACTTTATGTCAGCGCTTGAAAGGACCAATCTCGTTCAAACGTAGGAATTTGGCATTAATGCCGAGATACGGCGGGTCTCAGAGACACAGCACGTGAAATATATGCAAACGAGCGGGCCGGGAGACGTCGTGTGGACCTGGTCCAGCTGGAATGCTGGACGGGTTGGCGCCGAACCAGCCGCGGCGGAGCGGCGGGGCGGCGGGGCGGCTCACGTCCTCTGATCCCGAGCCGCAGAGCTGGCGACACAGCGAGCTCCGAGCAGCGGCTCTTGGACTGACCGCGCGCTGCCTCGCTGCTCACCGCGTTCCACCGGTCGTCAGCGCAGCCGGACTGCCCGCTGTGTTATGCCCGTCACTCGGTGACGTCACGCTTCCCTCAGGGCCTCTGCCGACAATCAGTGCCGCCGCGGGTCCTCGCGGGTCCTCGCCAACACTGGGTCTCACCAATGAATGGTGACAAGGTAACACCACCTATTCGCCGTCACCTCACCATCACACGCTCGCTGTTTTATCGCAGCGTCGCTGTCCTTCCACCGTCACCTCCGCCTCGTCACTGTCCTGCCGCTGTCACCCCTGGCTCGTCACTGCCGTCGCTCCTGGCCGCAGCGCTGGAGCGTCGCTCGAGGCCGAGCCGCCGCCGGCGCTGATAATGTTGCATTGCGCGGCCAGCCGGGGGTATACGGTTTCTACCGTGCAGTAGGGTAAATAAACGCTGGCTGAGCGGATCACGGCGTCTGTCGGCCGCTGACGGCGCCGATCGACCAATCAGCGGTGAGCGCGGCCGCCAGTGACAGCAGGCCTCGAACAGACAGGTGGCTGGGCGCTACACAGCGGCCCGAGATGGTGATTAAATCAGACGAGAGGGTGCTGACAAACTGGGACCGATTGCAGGAGATGCGACACGCGATACATGGCAGATGTCGGGCACGAGCGGGGACAAAATGCCAGGGCCGACCAACATGTGAATGTGCATGCTTCCTCTCTGCATCTTTACCATATAGAAGCCAGGCCATGGTGTGCTGATTCATGGGTGGTGTGCAACACCCTTCGTAGAGAATAGTCAGCGGTTGTTACTGGAGCCGCTAGCCGTGCCAAAGAGAGGCCTCACAGTATCCCGTTGTGAAACACCAGCAGACGGGAACATAGGTACCACAGCGTCCCGCTCCGTTCGCCATCCAAGCAGTGTAGTTTCATGTCGATCATGCCGCGGTGATGAGAGCAAAACAAACAGGAGAACCGGCGACCCGACAGGAGAATTCGGGCCCGGCGCCACAAGAAGTCGGTGTGCCGGTAGCATTCCACCGTCCCGCCCATACCGACTCGCCCACAGATCGGTACATGCCGACTGGCTGCTGACGTTTGGCTGTTGACGTTTGGGTTGATCCCTGGAATGACACGGCACGACACGGGAGCCACTTCTAGAAGTGATCGCTCACCACTTGCTGTTCTGTCCGTACTAATAAGGCCCGGACGGGCCCCTTGGCTCCGAATTCGGTCCTTATCGCGAAGTTAGTAATGCATACGCAGAGAAGCGTGAACCATCCGAGACGTGACCCAGATTAAAAGTCTCTCGTCATCCGGCACTTTCGATGCGACCCAAGACGAACTCCAGTCTAGTCCGCGGCGAGGCTCCTCCGTCCAGTTGGATTGCGTCAGATCGCGGCTCCTGCTCCCAGCTCCCGGCGTAAGTCAGCCCCGGCAGACACGGCAGCCACGCGTCAGATCCCGGCTCCCGCTCCCGGCTCCCGGCGTAAGGCAGCCCCGGCAGACACGGCCGCCACCGGAATCACGTGACCAGCAGTGGGCGCCTGCCATGTGGTGCCACAGTCGTCACGTGACCGGCTGCAGCTGCTGGCCATGTCGAGACCACGGATGCACGTGACCCGTCTATGGGAGCCCGTTATGCGTCACGTGACCGTCCGCGGCGGCCCGCTGTGTTTATGAATGGTGACGGCGATCCATAAAAATGTGCCGTGAGAGGCGCATCTGGCGGCCAGGCTGCGGCGACACAGTCGCATTCTGGCGGCACCGGGGGCCAGGCTGCGGCGACACAGTCGCATTCCGCGCGACCAACCCGTGCCGCTGGCGTCCATGGCCAGGCGACGGCCTCTAATGGAAACAGGGCGCCAAGTGCTCACTGCTCAGCCATGTAATGTCATCATGCAGTTAGCGCCTGTGTTTATACTCGACGGTCAGGCACTTGGCCGGCTTAATGATCGAACAATCATGGTGGTTAATTGTTTAGCAAATGGATCGTGTCGCGTTAAAGGCGTTGATATTGTAATAATGTGAGCATGACCCGGTGAACGGTATCTGGCAGAGTCCTCGACTGCATAACCTCAGGGAGGAAAGCCGCCGCCGCTAGTTAGGTAGCGACGCAGGAGATGCGACTGTAACGGCTATCCCGTGAAAATCAGCCTGGAACATCTGGCGTCCACCGATTCAGTATCACATGAACATGTCTATTCCATTTATGCGGCCACATGGTCCGGAACTGCAGCCTATCCTGGCCTGGCCGGCTGTTGTGGGCGTCACGTTATGACTCCAGTGCCGGTGCTGAATGGCATGGGGGCCAGACAACACAGTCAGAGGCCGGCTGCCGCTGCCAATTGCACTAGCTTGCACTCTGGTCGGCCACAGATGCACTGAATGCAGGCCAGTGATTCAAAGATCAGTTCACACTACCCCGCAGACGGCTTCCATACGTGACCAGTACCCAGCACTGACTTCCACGAATCCACATCGCAAGACGCGATAGATGTTATCGGAATATAACGTCACTTCTCCCAAAATACACAAACACCGCCCGGAAGAAAATGAACTGATTGAATCGGTACGCACGATAAAAAAAATGATATTCGAAAATCGAAATCACTATATATGCTGCCCAATCCAGCGTTAACGTAGTGATATCCATTCAAAGTGCCGCTAGCAGTTTATATGAGCAAACCGCATCGTCAGCATCACGTCATATTTTTCCCTGCGGAGGTCACGTCGCGGTCGGCCACAGCGCAGCGGTCGGCGTCATTGATACATGCCAGCCAGCGCGGCAGGCGCGGGCGGTAGGTACAGGTTTGTTGAGTCTGCCGCGATGTTTAGCGCCGATCGCGCAGTGTGCTGTGCAAAATTACCAACACCAATGAGCACATCGGACGCCCATTACAGCCATATAAAGCCAGCACCGGCCATCGGCTCGGACTCGACTTTTCTGGAGAGAACGTTGCGCCACCGCCGCCTGCAAGCGCGTCAGCTTTGGGCATCGATCGGTGTGGCAGAGATGTCGATAGCCTTTCCTGCGGGGCCGCGCCAGCTCATGCATAAATCAGCAGCGCGGTCAACCGCTCGTCTCCGTCTGACCCTGCGTCTCCTCTCCTCCCGTCCTGCCTGGTGAGCTCCTCACCCGGTCCTCCTATTCAGCCGGCCGCTGTCCTCCCTCGGTCCTCTCGCTCTGGTCCCATTATTTTGTCCTCTCATCCGACCCAGGGCCGTCCTCAACTGGTCCTCTCGGCTGTCCTCGTTTTGCTCTCCCTGCTCGTCGTCATTCTCCTCCCATCCTCTCCTGGTCCTCTCGTCCGGACCCCCCCCCCCCCCTCCTGCCCTCCCACCCACGCCCGTCTCCAGTCGCTCCCTTGCTCACCTTCCCGGTCATGGTAGGTGACCTCCTCGTCTGATAGGTCGCCGGTTTCGTCGGGGCCCGGCGGCGCGGCGGCCCGCTCGGGACTGGTAGCCGCCGCCTCCGACCGGGGCGAGTGGGCGGTGGGGGCCGGAGACGCGGTGCCGCTGCCGCGCGCCCCTCGCTCCTGGGACGGACAGGGTCGCAGCCGGTCGCCGGTGCCGGCAGCGGCCGCGATCTGATGGCAGACGAGGCGAGGCGAGACGGTGGTCAGACTTGTACTCAGTCATGTTCGAGATCATGTTCTACTCAGTCATGTTCGAGATTTACTCCGTCATGATGTGAATTGATTGTTGACTGGTGACTGTTGATTGATTGGCATGCAGCAGTCACTTTAAGAACAAAAGGTACCTACAATTTAAGTTGAGCGTGAAAGCAACAATGACCATTCCCAATAAACGTAAACGCAACTGCTGAAACTGTCAATGTTATACCGACGGCGACTGTAATCCACTGTTACATGGCATTCGCTGTCTGTGATAACTAGGCATTGTCGTAAATTTGCGCCAAGATTTGGCTACAATGACATCATCTGAATTGTCAGATGACAGATGACTGAATGTCTTTAGCCGAGCTAAGCAGCCGATACGTCATGGCAGAGACTCGTCACTCCCGGCCATTAATGGCACAAAGACGGCGCCACGACGCCCCCTGCTCAGCCAAATCAACACCGACTGAAGGCCGGCCACGTGTAGCCGTGTCTCAACAACACCACACCACTCCTCCAGGAGAGAGCGGAGAGCGGAGAGCGGAGAGCGGAGAGCGGAGAGAGCTGCGTGGTAGCCAACAGACGGGCACGATATCTCATGCCGCAGAGGTCAAACCAACCACAGGATAATTCACTAAATTATCGATGATTTGCAGACTCAATTTCGATTAAAATTAATGTTACACGCGGGAAAAGGAAATAAACAGTAATATAAAGGAAAAATATAGCTAAAAAATAAGGCTACACAGGATAAATACCGCTACACTTAAGTCTTAACCGCTGTAAATGCACATGAATTGCAATGAGCAAAAGTTTCTAGGGCCTTGATGGGCAGTAAAGCTTCCGGAAGAATCCCGATTTGAAAACCATCCAATCACCACACGCGTGACGCCATCCTTGCATGGCGGTCTCCATGGCAACTGAGCTCGCCCAGCTGATCAATCTCCGCCAGGCAGGGCGCGGCGGCTCCTTGATGACCCTGCACACAGCCGCGGGCAATCCGTCACACCTGTGGTGACTGAGTCCACACGCCCACCCCCAGAGAGCCGGCAACGAGGGGAGGGGGGGGGGGCACACGGACCTGGTCGATCATCCGGTGGGTGTCCGCCAGGTCTGACCTCAGGTCAGTGACCTGCGACTGCGCCACCTGCAGGTTGCCGTCGATGCGAGAGCCCAGGATCTGGTTGTCCTCCATCATGCTGTAGAACTTCGTCTGGGAAAGAGAGAGATGTCGAGTCAGCGGTCAGAATGAGACGAATGCCACTGGGGATCGTACGCAGAGTTGGTAAGGCATTCAGACCAGAGGACGTCTTTCAAAACCTCCTTATATAGCCGAGTAACCAATGACAAAGACGAAGTCCTCGCAAGACGCGAGTGTGGATACATCAGAGGCAAACGTCGTCTAGTTCCTATCAAAACCGAGTGAATCACCGCACGACACTCGGTCATCGTGGGAAAACGTGTGTAACAGGAGAGTATTTGTATTGTAGATGTCTGAAAGCAGACTGGCTAACGCCCGTAAATTCATCAATGCATGCACTCCGCCGAGCCTGGTTTCCGGCCGCCGCCGTCGCCAGGCAGTCTGGCCTCCCGAGACAACAGATCGGAACCCCCAAGAGCTGACAAACTGCCCCCGGAGCGCGTGGGAACATTTCAATATATGGCCGCACTTGAGTCGTGAGGGATTCGCTCATCCCGGGCCGCTGCAGTCGTCATCAGTTATCCGACAGCGGCACACATAAATACATGTGGCAGCTCAGTCGGCCGACTAACCGCTGCACGATGACTTTGGCAGCGGGGCCGGCGAGACGGCCAGGTGTGCGGGGCGCGGGGAGGGCGGGGAGGACCCACCGCAGTCTGCCCCGTCAGACGCGTCATCGGAGCCGGCCGGCGTCATCGGCGCTGTCGCCGGGCGGCGGCTGCTGCGGCGCGGCGGGACGATCACCGTCGGCTCCCGTTACAATCGTGTTTATCTCAGCGGCCGGCGACCGACAGAAATAGAGGAGCCGACCGAGAGGAGTCTCCGCCCACCGGGCCGGGACGCCGGGCCGGGACACCGTGCCAGCCGCTGCGGGACCGCGGCGGGACAGGACGGAAAGGGATCGGACGAGACGGCGGGACGGAACGGCAGGCAAACGGGCGGCACCGAGTGAACGGCACTACACGGATACATAGATACTACATAGTTTGGGTAGGTTTAAAATAGTTCATGTGATTTCATGCTACAACATATTTCATTTCGTGACATAATAAAACATAACTGAGCATTTTTCAGACAGCCAAACATAAAAAAAATGATATTTTGACAAAGAAACTAATGGGGAAGTATGAAAAAAAATGCTGAAATAGCTGTCAAAAACATTTGCATCTAATTAGAGTTCGAGGTTGCCGGCGGTTGGATGTTAAAAGACAACCCAGGTGTGGAAACAGTGGTAAACACACCGCGTACAGTTCGTCTCTCAGCAGCGCCACCGAACACGGTTTGGAGTTGTTAACACAACCACTGACTGATGGTTTCCGGGTCGAAAGGGGGCGGGAACCGACAAGAGAGGACCAGGGAGGACAGGACAGGCCAGCACGGGACGGTACAGAGCAGGTCAGGTCAAGTCAGGACAGGTCAGGACAGGTCAGGACAGGTCAGGACAGGTCAGGACAGGCCAGGACAGGTCAGGACAGGTCAGGACAGGTCAGGACAGGTCAGGACAGGTCAGGACAGGTCAGGACAGGTCAGGACAGGACAGGTCAGGATATGACAGGTCAGGACAGGTCAGGACAGGTCAGGACAGGACAGGTCAGGATGTGACAGGTCAGGACAGGTCAGGACAGGTCAGGACAGGTCAGGACAGGTCAGGACAGGACAGGTCAGGATATGACAGGGCAGGAAATTCCAAGTCAGGTCAGGCCAGGTAAGTCCAGGTCACGTCAGAACGTGACAGAACACGGGAGGGCCCGGTGAACGGTGCGCTCCCCTGACCTCTTCTGACCCCAGCCATCCGTCGGCGCCGGGGGCGGTCATACACCACCGGCCGTCGACGCGCCGCGCAGACACCGCACCGTTAATGTTTGCGCCGCCGGAAAATATTTACCCGCTCGGATATAGAGAGTGGTTTGCCGGCCCGTCAGAAAGCTGAAGGACCGGCAGGGGCGGCGCCACGGATTTTTGTCAGGGGGGGGGGGCAAGTCGAAATGAAGGGGGCCTCCATTTGGGAGGGGGCCTCCATTTGAAAAGGGGCCTTTGACCT
The DNA here is from genome assembly GCA_036785665.1 of Chirona hameri. NCBI lineage: Eukaryota > Metazoa > Arthropoda > Thecostraca > Balanomorpha > Balanidae > Chirona > Chirona hameri. The sequence continues at coordinate 314,585 of JAXIVJ010000086.1, read as the reverse complement.
CCATAGATCTCCTCTCAACTTCCCTCTGGCTTCCAGAGGGCCGCTTCTGGACTTCAGGGGCACCTCTGACCTCCATAGGACCCCCTCTGGCCTACAGGGGACCAGGGGCGTAGACAGGATTTATCCCAGGGGAGGGGGAATGGGATCAGAGGGACCCTCGTAGCCAAGGGGAAAAAAATATGTTTTTTTTTATTTTTGGGAGTCAAAACTCAAAATTGTGAAAATCCGCGAAAGCCATTTCAATATAATGTTATTTCCTTTCTTTCGACGTTTTTATTAGCAATTTGCTTCAAAACTAGATTGTCTACGATTTTTCAAACATATATTGTTTTTTCACCAAACATGGCATGTTATGACGTTATTAAAACGTTATTATCTCCCAAAGCGCTTCACGATTTTCATGGAAATGTTGTGATAAGACATAGAATGGATGCAGCATAAGGTAATGCAAGGTTGACGTCGATATCTATCATTGTTTTTAAGTTATTGAGAAAATCAGGGAGGGGGGGCAGATTCTGACACCTCCAGCGGGGCGCGGGTTAATCAAAATAATATCCTCAATCTTCTTCAATTCGGATTGAGGAAATAACACAAAACGTACATGCCGATTGTGCACATGTACGATGAAGTTACAAAATCTCTGCAAAATAACGAAATAACATGCTTCTTATATCTTGATTTACAGAAAGCTTTGGATACCGTTTGCTTATAAATTTTCTTTAAAAAATACACCACATTGTGATACGATGGGTTTCTACAACACAATAGTCATATCTTAACACGCGCCCTGGAGGACCTCTGATAATTACACGCCCTGGTGGGGGGGGGGGTGGATTCGCCCCTCTCCCCCCCCCCCCCCCCTAAGATCTCGAAAACCACGAAACGTAACGACAAGCGGAAAACGGCGTTAGATAGCTCGAGACCAGCTCTATGGAAAGATATCTGTCTTTGTTTAGGTCATGTCAATTTTGAGGTCACCAGAGGTCATCAAAGGTCAGATTTCCAGTTTTAGGACTTCGCTCGAGAAACCCCCAAATATCTCCGGAACTATGATAGCTAGGAACAAACGAAAAAGCAATCGAAAGCTCTTTAAATATTTAATCGCCATCTGTGCCCTCAAATTTGAGCTCAGGTCAATATTTTAGACTCCAGAGGTCATCAAATGTAAACAAAAATTGGCAAAACAGTTTTACGCAAATAACTTTGAATATAATAATAATAAGGCACTCATTTTTTACGCCATCGTGTTTGTCTCGTCAAGGTGCTTCTAATTCAAAATCGTAGAAGAATAAAGATTTCCACTGGGGGGTCGCTACAGATCTACAGATATCTACAGATCGGTAGGCCCCTCTAAAGGCCGGCTAAAGATCGAAGGGCCCTCTAGAAGCCGGAAGGGCCCTCACAGGCCGGAAGGGCCCTCTAAAGGCCGCCAGGGCCCTCTACTGGTCGGCAGGGTCCTCTAAATGCCAGCAGAGGCCCTATACAGATTGGCAGGTCGATCTACAGATTGGCAGGGCCCTCTAAAGGCCGGCAGAGGGCCCTCTCCAGATCGGAAGATGGCCCTCTCCAGATCGGCAGGGACCCTCTACAGATCGGCAGGACCCTATAAATGCCGGCAGAGGGCCCTCTACAACCGACAGGGGCCCTCTAAATGCCGGCAGGGGCCATCTGCAGATCGGCAGGGCCCTTTAAAGGCTGATAGAGGGCCCTCTCCACACTGCCTGGGCACTTTTGTACGTATTTACACATAAATTCCTTTAACAGACAAGCAAGTGCTGTTATTTATTCGTGTTACGATTTGTTTAGGTTGGTGGGCGTTCTTTTAGGCGACGTAAGGCGTTTCGCGGGCGCCTGACACCATCCAAAACACTGGGGCCTTCGGCCCCAGAGGGCCCTCGCTTGGTCGCCAGAGGGGCCTGCCTGGCCTCCAGGGGGGCCATCCCCCCCCCCCTGCCTACGCCCTTGCAGGGGAATACTGGCCTTTGACCTCCAGAGGGCCTCTCTGGCTTCCAGAGGGCCCCCTCTGGCCTTCGGTGGCCTTTCTGACCTTCAAAGGACCCCTCTGACCCCCAGGGACCACCTCTGACCTCCCCTCTGACTTCCAGATGGCCTCCTCTGACCTTCAAAGCCCCCCTCTGACCTCCATAGGACCCCCTCTGGCGTCCAGGGGCACCTGTGTCCTCCGCGATGGTGCCTGCGAGATGGGGCCTCTTTAACACGCGCCCTGGAGGGCCTCTGATAATTACACGCCCTGGAGGGGGGCGGATTTCGCCCCCCCCCCCCCCCTATGATCTCGAAAACCACGCAACGTAGCGACAAGCGGGAAACGACGTTAGATAGCTCGAGACAAGCTCTTTCAAAAGTATTTCGTTAATTTTTTCTTCAGGTCAATATTGAGGTCACCAGAGGTCATCAAGGGTCAGATTTTCAAGTTTTCAAGACTTCGGTTCGAACACTCCCAAATATCTCGGGAACTATGATAGTTAGCAGCAAACGGAAAAAAGCAATCGAAAGTCATTGAAAAATGCAATCGATATTGGTGTCCTCAGATTTGAGCTCAGGTCAATAGTTTAGGCTCCAGAGGTCATCGAATGTCAAAAAGGTGATTTTGTTTTCAAAACTGTTTTCCCCAAATAACCTTTTACCTAATAAAGATAAAACAATAATGTTTACGCCATCGCGTGTGTCTTGTCAAGGCACTTCGAATCATATTCATGGTGACCGGGTTAGGTCAACTGAGAAATTTGACCTCAGGTCAAGTTCAAGTGGTGACCCAAGTTGGTCATGTTGCATATTGGGAGACGTGTCTCGACGAGACAAACATATTGGTACCGTTTTATCTTCTCTATCTTCATTATGTCGATAGTTATTGATAAAACCGTGCTGGCGGTCACAAAATTGACCTGACCTTAGGTCACCGATATTAGAAATCCGAGATACACAAATTGTTGGTATCTATGACCTTATGAAGTCCTACAAGATTGAAACCGATCGGCGTAAAACTGTGGCTGTGGTACTACTGCAAACGTTTTGGAGTTGAGGTCATCACGTGACCTGGTCTGGTGACTTGACCTGAGATAACCTGAGGCCAAAAAATTTACATAATGCGGGAAGTTCATTTCTAAACAGGTATACAAAAAACGGCGGCGCTGCGCGCCGCCGTTTTTGCGCTATCCTCGAAAAACCGGAGGGGTGGGCGGATTTCGCCCCCCCTCCAGGGCGCGTGTTAAAGCATGGAGGGGCCTCCTTAAATGACAGGAGGGGCAAAAAGATATGTTTGCCCGCCTCCCCTGCCCGACGACAGGGGGGGCGACTGCCCCTCCTGACCCCCCGGTGGCGCCGCCGCTGGAAAGACGGCGAGCGCTCCTTCTGTCAGAGCGCAGACCTATAAGTCGCCCGCCAGCATCTACAGGGCGGTCAAATAAACCGGCCTAGGAGGCATTCATATTACGGGGTGGTAAAAGTTTTAATGAATCAATAATCTGCTAGCACCATCCAATCAAACAAAGACTTGCACTACATTGATCACAAGTGTTAATTTAATTACAATACAAAGAACATTGTACATTGTACACGTCAGGACCATTATGCCGGATTATGCGATGAACAGTGCATTAACATAAATTAAAACATTTATTTACGGGTGTACAAGTTTCTTCTTTCCGTCTTTCGCCTAGCTTTTCCGGCATATTAAAAACAGAATGCACACACCGCCATGTGTGAATTCTGCTCTTAAATGTGCTAAAGAAGTTTCGGGACGAAACGACTACGCCCTACAGCACAAAATACTGACACCGACAAATTTTAACGCCAAAGCATGTATATTGTATAATGTATATAGTGTGGGTGCGTTTAATATAACGAGATGATGGACCGATAAATCGCCGTTTAATTTAATCTATAATTTGTTTCGCATAAGGCGACTGGTAATATTAGAAAGAGCGTTAATACCATAACCAAATTGCGCCAATTAACGTTATCAAAGACAAGAGAACGACTGGGTGAGGAGAAGAAGGGACCACAAGATATCGTGAACATAAAACAATTTATACTATCAACAGTCATGAGCGGGCACTGCTATTTTTCCTAGTGAAAATAATACCGAGAGAGAATAAATCACTAAGGATTCGCCGAGTATATTTCGCAAGTATATTCACGGCTCACGCATATTTGTACATGTATTTAAGGTAATTTAAATAATAAAGGCTACTTGATCGCATTAAGTTAGTGATGACACACCTACACTGCTGAGCCTCCTATCGCAGCTTCCTGATGTATCGTTATACGAAAACGCCAGGGGCTCTTCACTGCTGAAGGTGATAATATCTGTTGATTGATTACCCTCTGCGGTAGTGCAATGCCAACCGTCGAAAGCCTCATGATCACACATGAATCACCTGAACGACGTCATAGAGAATCCAAAGACGCCCGTCGAGCTGCCATTCGCCCGGGCCGCCACACCGGTAATATAGGGAGATGTCACCGCCTGCGATATCGATATGAAGTATGATGAGCCCCGGGATGGTCTCAACTATAACGGGGATTACAAGTGACAACGGTGTGAATCTACATAGACGCCGGTGTCCCGGCAGACATACTGTTCATACTGAGCCATTATTCAATATTATCTCCCACCGACTCGTCGGATTTTGCCTTGCCTAAATTGAATTACGTCACCGAAAATTGCATTATTTCCCCATGTAAAGATGTGTGAGGGCCGTCAGCTGCGGAGTGTGGCCGTGCAGCCCACAGCTCACCTGTGTCTCGCTCAGCATCTGCTTGACGAGCGCGACCGAGGCATACAGGGCCGTCTTGTGGCCCTCCGAGAGCGACTCCACCTCGTCATAGTCGACGTCCACCTCACTCAGCTGGGTGTGCAGCTGCTCCAGCGAGTGCAGCACTGAAAGAACGGCAGAAACAGGCGTCAGATGCGGCGGCGAAAACAGCGCTCAAACAGTCGGCAGCCACGGTGGACTGGGTGTGGTGTGAACACTGTAGGGAGTGTCTGTGTTTCAGGTGAGGGGTGAACACTGAACCTTGAAGGTCATACTCAAAAAGTGCGCGTAGGGGAAAGTCTATCCAAATCATTACCAATCTCAATAGGCTGCTTCCAGGGTACAGTTTTAGGAAGTTTGTTGTTTAACATCTTAAGTAATGACATTGCATCTTACATCCCGTCTTATATTAGTGGCTTCCGCGTCACTCTCATTCGATATGCAGATGACACACAATTAGCTATTACGGGACCACGTGGCCAAATACGAGACATGGAGAGTGCCATGGAGCACGTTCTAGGCATTTTGAGCAACTGGTTTTTGCAAAACGGGATGATGGTTAATGCAGCTAAAACAGAACTGATGGTATGTGGTGACAGGCGTCAGATTGCTCGGATAGGAATTATGCCGAAGGTCAGATTTATGGGTGAGGACCTGTTGTGCTCGGAAAGTGTTAAGAATTTAGGTATGATTATGGACTCAACTCTGTCGTGGCAACCGCACGTGAAACATGTCATACACCGATGTTTTGGTATTCTTATCGGAATCCTCCATGCCAAACACGTTCTGCCAGCTTCTGTCCTGCCCCGTATAGTGGATTCTCTGGTGATCTCTCACATTAGATATTGTACTCAAGTATATGGTAGTGCTTGCAAAAGTGTAATTCAGGAACTGCAAAAGGTGCTCAACTTTGCTGCACGAGTCATTTCTGGTCGCCGGAAATACGATCATGTTTCAGATGTCCTAAAGGAGTTAGGCTGGCTCACTGTTCCGAAACTTGTAGAATATTTTGATTTATGTATGATGCACAAGATTTGAAAGGAAATAGTTCACCTTCAACATAGGTTTTGAACTGAAATAGCAGTTTTGTAGCCCGTGTTGAGAAATCCTTATCTGGAACTTTCCTTGGCTGAAAAGACTCTCCAGCCGAAGATATTTGACTTTTTGGCGAAGGAATACGGCGCATATATGATGTACCGTACCGTCTGCAAGTGCCAGCACTGCCATGGAGCATGCGCAGACCAATAACGCACACCATAAAATCAATAATTTACAACCTTCTGTCCTGAATTGGCGCGATGTAGGACCATTTTTAAAAAGAAAAAAAGAAACTGTATTAAAAAATATAATAAAATCGTGTTCTGAAGAAAAAAATTCCGAAGGTTTTTTTTTTATTTCCTTTAACATTAAACCTGCCGGTCGGACTGCGCCAAAGCCTGTCATTTAACCATCAATCAGGCTTGCGACAAACGCGACAATCATCTCACCTATCGCTTGTTCGTCCCCGCAACAACCATGGAAAGCGCACCTTCATATACCGTGGATCCAAACTGTACAATCGCTATGCCATTGACAATCATCTACATCGTCTTAGTGTGTGTACTTTTAAAAGGCATGTAAGAGAGATATTGACTGAAGCTTCTTGATCTATTGACGCAGCTTCTTGACAATTGTTTGCGACGCAAATGTGCTACACCAATGTATGACGAAGGTATTCAAATAGCCCTATTGTGTGGAAATGCCTGATGACGTGAAATAAATAAATAAATAAATAAATAAATAAATACGCCAGTGGTAAGAAACAACTGGGTCTTGCTCAAACCAACAGTGAAGAGCAGGGAAGACGAACAATGCTGTGGTATTAAGGAATATATATATATATATATATATATATATATATATATATATATATATATATATATATATATATATATATATATATATATATATATATATATATATATATATATATATATATATATATATATATATATATATATATATAATATATATATATATATATATATATATATATATATATATATATATATATATATATATATATATATATATATATATATATATATATATATATATATATATATATATATATATATATATATATATATATATATATATATATATATATATATATATATATATATATATATATATATATATATATATATATATATATATATATATATATATATATATATATATATATATATATATATATATATATATATATATATATATATATATATATATATATATATATATATATATATATATATGTGTATATATATATATATATATATATATATATATATATATATATATATATATATATATATATATATTCCATTGGTAGAGATAACGGCAAAACTCTGGCTATATATCGCTTTCTAATGATCATCGCCCTTTTATGGACCCAGTTTTCGGCCTCAATATCGCCGGCACACTGCACAGACTGCCGCCGGCGTTTCAGCGCCACGAGCGGCGGCCGTAGCTGTGACTGCGCAGCATCATTCGGTCCATCCCGGCAGTGTATTCGGCCATCACGACAGTCATTTAGCGTCGACTGCCGGTCGTCGCGGCTCGCCCTAATGACCGGCTCCCCTGACGGCCGCGGCCGGCGGGATTTATCGCGGCAATTACTCGGGCACCGCACTCCCACAGGGCGGCGGTCTGCCTCGCTACCGCACTCCCACCGGCGGTCCACACTCCTCCCGGCGGTCCGCACTCCTCCAGCGCGGCGGTCTGCCTCGCTACCGCACTCCCACCGGCGGTCCACACTCCTCCCGGCGGTCCGCACTCCTCCCGGCGGTCCGCACTCCCACCGGCGGTCCGACTCCCACCCGGACACCGCACTCCTCCCGGCCTGCTTCTACTGGTCTGTACCCCCACCCCCCTCCCGGTGTCCACTCTCCTGTGTGGTCCACTGCTTCTCCTGGTCTTTCTCCGGGGCTCCCAGTTTGCGAGAGCTGCAGTCACCCCCCCCCCCCCCCTAGCGGTCTGTCTGGCGGCTCCCGGTCTGCACGAGCCGTGGTCACTCCCTCCCCGGTCCACCGCCGCGGGCTCTCACGCGTGATAGTCCCCCGGGGACCGCCTGCGGGTGTGTTCGGTGCCTTCTGAGCTGCCCACTGGCCAGTTGGCCAGCAATCGATATCATACGGAAACTGAGAGAGGGAGCCTTCCTCCTCGCAGCTAGGAGCCAATCAACTTAATTGTCATACTTTGTTTCCTCTGTTTTCCCCGGAGCGGCCTGAAGCCATGTTCCAGGGGGTGATTACTTCTGGCAATTTGCCAGGCAAAGAATTACGATAACCGGTTTATGTGAACCCGGAGCAAGCAAGGGAATAGGGTATCTATTTTACGTTAAGTGAATTGTTCAAAGTAAGTATAATGTCTATCTTACGTTAAGTATTTCGTTGAAAGTCAAAATTAAGTCAAACACGAGACACACATACATACATATTTTATTCCATACACACACACACACACACACACACACACACACACACACACACACACACACACACACACACACACACACACACACACACACACACACACACACACACACACACACACACACACACACACACACACACACACACATACACACACACACACACACACACACACACACACACACACACACACACACACACACACACACACACACACACACACGCACGCACGCACGCACGCACGCACGCACGCACGCACGCACGCACGCACGCACGCACGCACGCACGCACGCACGCACGCACGCACGCACGCACGCACGCACGCACGCACGCACGCACGCACGCACGCACGCACGCACGCACGCACGCACGCACGCACGCACGCACGCACGCACGCACGCACGCACGCACGCACGCACGCACGCACGCACGCACGCACGCACGCACGCACGCACGCACGCACGCACGCACGCACGCACGCACGCACGCACGCACGCACGCACGCACGCACGCACGCACGCACGCACGCACGCATACACACACACACACACACACACACACACACACACACACACACACACACACACACACACACACACACACACACACACACACACACACACACACAGACACACATGCACTTGGACATACACTTGTGAAAAGGTGTTAGTGTTGACGGAGCCGGGGTGCCATCATTGCAGCAACGGGAGACTGTTGCCAGTCTCCCTGGCTCCGGCACCCCGGCGAGACCTTGTTGTGGGATGTATTTAGCTGGGAGAAAAGTCCTAAATAATAAAAACCCAGCGCCTAACTCAAAGGGGGAAAACCTGCGCAAAGAGCCAAAATTGCGCTAGGCAAAAAAAAACGGTTATATTTGATTAACTAATCGTGTTTGGTAAAGAAAATCGAAGAGGAGGCTAATTAATTCCGGATAGTCATCACCTAACAGCGTTTCAAGATTTAATGTGATTCCATTGTGTCGCGTGCAATTAATAATTTGCTGGCGTTTGACATTATGAGTAGGGCAGTTAATAAGAAAATGTTTAATTGTATATCGCGGATAACCTGGGCAGTGTCGGCAATTTGGGGGCGGAAGATTGTCGAGAATGTAATAATGTGTAATTTTGGTGTGACCGAGGCGGAGGCGCGCTAATACTATCTCTTTCTCTCTGCAATTCTGGTGGCTAGATATTAAATGTTTTACTTTTGGTTTGATCGGGTGCCTGTGATCGGCCGGGTGATCGGCCGCGTCCCACTCGCGCTGGCGTAATATGTTGAATTGTGTATGGGTATAGTTTAAAACGTCTGGCAGCGGACTTGGAAGGTTATTTTTCGGAGGAGACTCGAGACTCCTCCGAAAAATAACCTTCTAATTTTCTATTTCTAATTTGTCGGGTTTTTTTTCATTTCCCTGGATTCCGGCATGTCCCGGAATCCAAAGTAGTTTGATTTAAATTCCCTTATTGTGAAGGTATTTAAGTTGTTGTCGTATTTTGTAAATTATTGGGTTTCTGAAGTCGCGAATCGAAGAAATGGCTAAGAGCGAGGCGGACGAATCTGTGCAAATAACGACTTTCTGTAGTTTTTTTCCACGATATAGTATATGTTAGTGATTACCGAGCGGGCGCGAAGCGCTCTTGAGGTTTCTCGTCAACTTACTAGACACATTTACATTCGACCCGGCCCGACCCGGCCCGACCCAGCCCGACCCGGCCATACAGACGCTTTTCGGAAGCTAATAACTTTGCAACCACTGCTCTGATTGAGATTGGGTCTTCACCATTGATAGGTCCATCAAATCAATTTTGTTTTTGGTATGTCGTTCTGATAGAGGTGGTACCACAGCGCGTGGCAGTTGGCAAACGCGAACGTCGAAATGAACAAAAAACCTTGCTAAAATGGTTCTTAATCAAAAATGGCTGTATTATTCTAAGCATTGATTTATACGCTGAAGCATGCAGTGCTCAGGGCGCACTCCCTTTTGGCGGATTTGGAAAGGAGATCATGAACAATTGAATACAACTTAATTTTCATGTTGGCATGCATTGCGGCCTGGCAATTTTTCTGGAAGACTAAAATGACTGTGTTACTACAACGTGTGCTCCCTTACCGTTTCATATTTCAAACCTGTGTTAGCTTTATCAGAGCGCGCTCGCACGGTCATCGCCCAAAAAGGCGTGTTACTGGTAATAATATGGCTGAGAGCTCGGCTGTAAATACGCTGTTTATGTCAGGGGGTGACAATTATTGTTCATGTTATTTGAAGTGTATGCACCACCAGTTCGTTCATCATCCAGGGAGCCGACCGTGTAAATGAACGTGTATATGTTGTGTTGTGATCTATATTCGTGGAAGAGTGCGTGTGTCTCTGACTGTGTTTTTGTTGTGAGTGAAGAGGCGGTGTGTTGAAGTGTGTGTGTTATCGTCAGTCTGTGTGAGAGGTGGTGTTGGCATTGTGTTGATGTGTGGGATGTTGAATAGTATGAGTGTTTGTGTGATTCTGTGACTGATCAGTGGGTGTCGTTTTTGAAGTAGTGTTTGTCGTCTTGTGGGTGCGGGCTGATTTAAGATTTGAAATGTTGGGCGTGTGGGGTGAGAACTTACTCTGGCGTAGAAGCGAAGTAACATGTATTTGCGTCAGCTGCAGAGTGTGGGAATGTTTGTGTCTATGTGTAAGTGTGTGGTGTTGGTGGTTCGACAGGCTCCGGTCACGATTCGCAAGGCCGCGTTCTGGACAGTTTGCAATTTGTGTATTTGTTTGGAACATATATCATCAAATAAGAATGCATTATAGTCCAGGATTGGACGTATCAGGGAAGTATACAGTTGGAGGAGAGTGGAGCGGTCTGCGCCCCACTCTTGACCAGTTAAAGATTGCATGTTTATACGTCGCATTGCCGTACTGGCAATGTAAGGAAGGAGGGCAGAGACATCGCTGTTTCTCGATTGCACATGTATCTCACAGTTCGTCATTAGTTGTTGTACGTAACTTTATCCTCACTAATGAATGTTTCTTGTAGTATCAGTCCCGACAGTAAATGTGGAATGAGTATGATGGATATCGCGGGAATTAACACTGGCAACTGCTGAGGCGAAGAGCTGCAAAGACCTATGATAAATTGTACTATATGTTAAATGTCTTGGATCCTCCTGACAGATAAAAAGCCTCTGCCAAGCCCACCAGCATCAAAACCAGCATGAATAATGCATGTTCCGCCGTCGTGACAAATTGAAGACGCCACGGGAGCATTAATGGAGCACATAGTTCACGTGCAGCAAGCAGTCTTTTAATTCTTACGTTCGAATGGTTCTCAGACATTGCGGAGCGGAGAATATAACTTCCTTCAGGACAGCGGACAGTATACCAACTCGCCAGTTAACATAGTGGCGAGTAGCGACTTGGACGTGTAGTAGAGCACGCTTCACACCACGTAAGACCATCGGTCAGGCTGCTCCTCCACAAGGTGCGTCTCCGATCACAGACAGCTATATAAACAGACTTATGTTGGGTGGTATTTTTAACTTTGTATGTAGCTTTCCGACTGCTGGCGCGCGTCGACAAAAACAGAGTTCGACAAAAACAGAGTGTTTAGCCATCGGGGATACCTCCCCGTGTATACTAAGGATAATTATTATGTCTCGAGGCAATCATTCCCACTTCCGTGGCGTCTGTCATGTGATGAATGACCTCAATCCTTTCTCGTTCCCGGTAATTTCCCATTTCCGTCGATTGGGTGGCCAATTTTCCCCTCCATGAATAATGGCTCTATCTAGCGAGGGGTCCGTCCGCCGTCTCCACTTCGCTGGTTCGGTGGGGCGGCGTTAGCGCGTTAACGTATTCGTCTCTGTTGTTATCCTCGTCCGCGTTATACAGAACAAACACTGAACAATCACACTGACGTCAGAGTAAAGACCATTCATTCCATTTCCAGCAACTTCAATAGTTTGCACCCTCTCAGCTCCCTTTAAATGTTTTGCTTTACCAAGAAAACGACAGGTACCTAACCTCGTATTCCAGCAAAACGCAACGGTGTCTTTTTACACATACAAGCTTTAGTAAATATTTAACTCAATTTCTTCTCCGGTGAAATACAAGACCCCCAAAGAGCGGACGAAACCGGTTACACAAACAGCATGCCTTATAAAGTACAGGAAACCCGCGCATACGGTTTCAAATACATTTTATATGGCACGATTTGTGAAATAGAGCTGCGGAATATAGAGCTGCGGAAATAGAGCTGCGGAATACGTATACGTATTTACACCTGCGCAGCTGCACGTTCACATTTGGCTATGCAATCGGCTTTCTAGCACAGTGTGCTTCACTATATATTGTGCAATGCAGCGTCGTTGCATACCTGATGACACGGTGAGGCAAATGCTACTCCCCATAATAAATCACTCTGTCATGTAGCAAGATCATGTTACTAAATTTAAATATAATATGCATTTAGAGAATATACGAGCACGTCCATACCCCAACTCGCTTGAGACTACCGTGAGAAAATCTGAAGGCGGGTAGAGTAAGAACAAGAGTGAGCGGAGCTCGGGAGAAGTGTTCCTGGTTCGTAATCAGCGCCCCCCCCCCCCCCCCCGGAAATCAGCTCCTGCCGTCGGAGGGTAGCGGGAGACTCCGGTGGGTGATTCTGCCCCCCCCCCCCCCCCCTCCCCCTCCCCCGGAAATCAGCTCCTGCCGTCGGAGGGTAGCGGGAGACTCCGGTGGGTGATTCTGCCCGGTTGTTGACCCCTAGCCTGCCGGTCGGCCGGCAGGAGGGGGATTATAGAAGTACTCTTCTCCCGCCGGTCGGCCGGCGCACTTGTCCCGTACCTCGTTAGCACCCATTGACCGGCGCCGGCTGCTGTCGAACAGCCACTACAGAGAGGTGAAAGGCCCGGGGAAGAGATCCGGAGAGGAGATCCGGGGAGGAGATCCGGAGAGGAGATCCGGAGAGGAGATCCGGAGAGGAGACCCGGAGAGGAGATCCGGAGAGGAGATCCGGAGAGGAGATCCGGGGCAGGGACCCAAGGGGCGGTCTGGGAGGCCTTCCTTTTTGTCTCCTTTTTTTCTTCGTTTTCCCCGGAGCGGGTCTGGGAGGCCCGGAAGAGACGAGGGATAGCAGAGTGCCGGGTGGGAGAGCCGGGAAGCAGTCCGTGGCAGGTGCCCTAGGAGCTTACTCCGCGCCGCGCCGCGCCGCGCCGCAGTGGCGCCAGAAACGCCAGTAATCAATATTGATACGAGATAACGCCGAGCCGACCGGGCTGCAACTAGCGGCACTGATTGCTTTGGTTATGGCCGGCCTTACAAGAACCTTACCAAAATATCCGGAACCAAAATCACCCACATGAGAAATTGACCATTTCTGGCCGACTGGCTGTGATATGAAGCGACACTGCGACAGCCGAAAGCCGGTCATTGTGCTGTCAGCCCGCTGTCAGGACTGCAGATTGCCGCCGCACTTAGCATGTCATAAAACACCCCACCACCCTGCAAATCGCCGCTGTGACTGTGCCCTTTTAGTCCGGCCTCGGCACGCGCGGGTGAGCACTGAGCAGCGCTCGGCCGGCCGTGAGTGCCAAGGCCGCCCACTGAGTGACTGACCCGTGACGGCCCGGCCCCCGCCTCGGTCCCCGGGTGACGCGACTGACTGACAGAGCCCGCGGCAGTCACTGAGGCCGGGTCAGCTGACGACCTGCCGCCCCGGGCGGCGAGCGGGACACGGCACGGCACACATCGCCCGGGAGGAGAGGCTGGGTGCTGCCCCACAACCCCCGGCCGGCGTCACTGGCTGAACTGAGACTGACGAGACTGGCGGTCGAGAGGCACTTGTGCCGGAGGTTGGTCCGATCGACTATATCCGCTGCAGGCCAACACTCGCTGCTCAGCAGGAGAGGTGACTCGAGGGAGAAATCGTCGGGCGACAGTCGGGCCGGGCCGGGCCGGGCCGGGCCGTGTCGGGCCGCGTCGGGCCGGGCCGGGTCGGGCCGGGTCGGGCGGAGCCAGCCAGAGCAGACCGACTGCCAATGGCCGGGCAGACGGGAGCAGTGCCGCCGCAGGCCGCCGCCGACCCATCAGGGACCCGCACGGCCGGCCTCGGTGCCAATACTCAGACACGCTGCTGCCGTCACCGACGCCGAGACGCCGCCGCCGACACAGACGGAATTCAACGAAGGCTGTCTGCATTCTTCACCGGCGTCCGGGAAAGCGCGCTGCGCCAGCACTCCGCGGCATACTAATGTTAAGCGCCGGGTTCTTGCACTGATGGGGAGCCGGCAATGCCAATTCTTTTCTGTCTGCCGTTCGCGGAATCGGTTGAGCAGAAGGCACAGGCGCAGTCAGGCGCGACGCCAGGCGAGATTTGTCGCTTGTCACTGCTCACGGCGGAGATGCTTTGAAGCGAACGCCGGCTCCGATCGGTCCCAAGTCCAATCAGTAATCCCCAGACACTGATCAGTGAGGCAAACGGACTGTCAAACAGTCCTGAGACGTGGCAGACGTGCACTGTGTATTGACATGGGTTGTGTTTTAGATCGACACTATAAAGTACATAAGAAGAAGAGTTGCTGACTCTGGTTCCGCCTGATATGTCAACAAATTAATGAAATAGAAACGTTTCTCTATTTAGCAATGACCTGTTCGGTGGAACCGATTTGAGTCAACATGAATGACGTAAGTGTCGAGTGCAATTTTAATCATAGCGATAAACTTGTATTCAAAACAAGAACAGCCGTTCTTGATAGCCAAGGTGTGAAATCGATTGCCGGTGGCTAACTCGGTCATGACAGCTGAAAAGTTGCATCAGGGCCGCATAAATATCCGCATTTAGCAGTCTATCGTATTTTAAGAGAAGTCATCGATTCTTGTTTACAAGGTGGAGTCCATGAGGACAAATCACGATGAAATTAATGAGAAAGGAAAACAATTGATTGCTATCATCTGACTTCCGTTCTATATCACATTATCGCGCTCATTAACCAACAGTATGACCGAAACGTTACTTTGTATACCACATTGCCTGTTTTATGCTCATGTATATAACCGCGTAAAACTTTGAGAAACCGTCTCCGATTCCGACGCCAAAACCATCTGACCGTCGTGAGTGCCTGTCAGTTCCCCTCACCCTCGGCGGGTGGCCCGGGGCGTCACCTGACCTGACCGCGGTCACGGGGTGTCACACCGCGGAGCCCGTGTCTCAGCCGAGGGGCAGCGACAGTGCGCGGCGTGTCGCGCTGCACCTCCGGCCCCCGTCCATCAGCGCGGCGCAGAAATAGACCCGCCGGTACGACATGAGGTACGGCGGCGAGACGCCCGGCCCCTCCGCCAGCTGCCAACGGACGGTCCCGTCCGGCCGGGCCACCGACCGACCGACCCGACTGATCCGGCTGATCCGCCGGCGGACACGGCAGGCATCGCCACTCGCTCCCAAGGCTCAGAGACGGGCTACGGTCTGAGCATCAGCTGAGCCCATCGGAGACCATTTTCATAAACATATGATCGCATTACTCGATTATTTCGTGAAAACGACCGACACGAGAAGAAGAAAAAAACGGCGCGATTTAGTAACTCGATAGCTTGTACGCAAGATATTTTTTTTGCCGGTGTAATTTGTCACGAAGCTCGGCTCTGACTGACCTCCCGTTTACCAGCGTGAGTCAGTCTGACCTCCCGTTTACCAGCGTGACAGTCTGACCTCCCGTTTACCAGCGTGACAGTCTGACCTCCCGTTTACCAGCGTGACAGTCTGACCTCCCGTTTACCAGCGTGACAGTCCGACCTCCCGTTTACCAGCGTGACAGACTGACCTCCCGTTTACCAGCGTAACAGACTGACCTCCCGTTTACCAGCGGGACAGCCTGACCTTCCGTTTACCAGCGTGACAGTCTGACTTCCCGTTTACCAGCGTGACAGTCTGACCTCCCGTTTACCAGCGTGACAGTCTGACCTCCCGTTTACCAGCGTGACAGTCTGACCTCCCGTTTACCAGCGTGACAGACTGACCTCCCGTTTACCAGCGTGACAATCTGACCTCCCGTTTACCAGCGTGACAGTCTGACCTCCCGTTTACCAGCGTGACGGACTGACCTCCCGTTTACCAGCGTGACAGTCTGACCTCCCGTCTACCAGCGTGACAGACTGACCTCCCGTTTACCAACGTGACAGTCTGACCTCCCGTTTACCAGCGTGACAGTCTGACCTCCCGTTTACCAGCGCGGCAGTATGACCTCCCGTTTACCAGCGTGGCAGTCTGACCTCCCGTTTACCAGCGTGACAGACTGACCTCCCGTTTACCAGCGTGACAGTCTGACCTCCCGTTTACCAGCGTGACAGTCTGCCCTCCCGTTTACCAGCGTGACAGTCTGACCTCCCGTTTACCAGCGTGACAGTCTGACCTCCCGTTTACCAGCGTGACAGTCTGACCTCCCGTTTACCAGCGTGACAGCCTGGCCTCCCGTTTACCAGCGTGACAGTCTGACCTCCCGTTTACCAGCGTGACAGTCTGACCTCCCATTTACCAGCGTGACAGTCTGACCTCCCGTTTACCAGCGTGACAGTCTGACCTCCCGTTTACCAGCGTGACAGTCTGACCTCCCGTTTACCAGCGTGACAGTCTGACCTCCCGTTCACCAGCGTGACAGTCTGACCTCCCGTTTACCAGCGGGACAGTCTGACCTCCCGTTTACCAGCGTGACAGTCTGTCCTCCCGTTTACCAGCGTGACAGACTGACCTCAGTCTGACAGCCTGACCTCAATTTGACGCCACGATGTTACCGCTGCATGGCCCTGGTCTGGCCACTCAGGTATGACCGACGTCTGACCCCGACCGGCCCCGATTACCCTGGTCGGAGTCGTACCACGTGCCGCCGAATCAGCTGAGAGTCGTCTTCTGGAATCTGAATGTCAACTGAGCAGTACCCCAGTGAGACCAGGGTCGCCGCTGAGCAGTACCCCGGTGAGACCAGGGTCGCCGCTGAGCAGTACCCCGGTGAGACCAGGGTCGCCGCTGAGCAGTACCCCGGTGAGACCAGGGTCGTCGCTGAGCAGTACCCCAGTGAGACCAGGGTCGCCGCTGAGCAGTACCCCGGTGAGACCAGGGTCGCCGCTGAGCAGTACCCCGGTGAGACCAGGGTCGCCGCTGAGCAGTACCCCAGTGAGACCAGGGTCGCCGCTGAGCAGTACCCCAGTGAGACCAGGGTCGCCGCTGAGCAGTACCCCAGTGAGACCAGGGTCGCCGCTGAGCAGTACCCCGGTGAGACCAGGGTCGCCGCTGAGCAGTACCCCGGTGAGACCAGGGTCGCCGCTGAGCAGTACCCCGGTGAGACCAGGGTCGCCGCTGAGCAGTACCCCGGTGAGACCAGGGTCGCCGCTGAGCAGTACCCCAGTGAGACCAGGGTCGCCGCTGAGCAGTACCCCAGTGAGACCAGGGTCACCGCTGAGCAGTACCCCAGTGAGACCAGGGTCGCCGCTGAGCAGTACCCCAGTGAGACCAGGGTCGCCGCTGAGCAGTACCCCAGTGAGACCAGGGTCGCCGCTGAGCAGTACCCCGGTGAGACCAGGGTCGCCGCTGAGCAGTACCCCAGTGAGACCAGGGTCGCCGCTGAGCAGTACCCCAGTGAGACCAGGGTCGCCGCTGAGCAGTACCCCAGTGAGACCAGGGTCGCCGCTGAGCAGTACCCCAGTGAGACCAGGGTCGCCGCTGAGCAGTACCCCAGTGAGACCAGGGTCGCCGCTGAGCAGTACCCCAGTGAGACCAGGGTCGCCGCTGAGCAGTGCCCCGGTGAGACCAGGGTCGCCGCTGAGCAGTACCCCAGTGAGACCAGGGTCGCCGCTGAGCAGTACCCCAGTGAGACCAGGGTCGCCGCTGAGCAGTACCCCGGTGAGACCAGGGTCGCCGCTGAGCAGTACCCCGGTGATACCAGGGTCGCCGCTGAGCAGTACCCCGGTGAGACCAGGGTCGCCGCTGAGCAGTACCCCAGTGAGACCAGGGTCGCCGCTGAGCAGTACCCCCGGTGAGACCAGGGTCGCCGCTGAGCAGTACCCCGGTGAGACCAGGGTCGCCGCTGAGCAGTACCCCGGTGAGACCAGGGTCGCCGCTGAGCAGTACCCCGGTGAGACCAGGGTCGCCGCTGAGCAGTACCCCGGTGAGACCAGGGTCGCCGCTGAGCAGTACCCCGGTGAGACCAGGGTCGCCGCTGAGCAGTACCCCGGTGAGACCAGGGTCGCCGCTGAGCAGTACCCCGGTGAGACCAGGGTCGCCGCTGAGCAGTACCCCGGTGAGACCAGGGTCGCCGCTGAGCAGTACCCCGGTGAGACCAGGGTCGCCGCTGAGCAGTACCCCGGTGAGACCAGGGTCGCCGCTGAGCAGTACCCCGGTGAGACCAGGGTCGCCGCTGAGCAGTACCCCAGTGAGACCAGGGTCGCCGCTGAGCAGTACCCCAGTGAGACCAGGGTCGCCGCTGAGCAGTACCCCAGTGAGACCAGGGTCGCCGCTGAGCAGTACCCCGGTGAGACCAGGGTCGCCGCTGAGCAGTACCCCAGTGAGACCAGGGTCGCCGCTGAGCAGTACCCCGGTGAGACCAGGGTCGCCGCTGAGCAGTACCCCGGTGAGACCAGGGTCGCCGCTGAGCAGTACCCCGGTGAGACCAGGGTCGCCGCTGAGCAGTACCCCGGTGAGACCAGGGTCGCCGCTGAGCAGTACCCCGGTGAGACCAGGGTCGCCGCTGAGCAGTACCCCGGTGAGACCAGGGTCGCCGCTGAGCAGTACCCCGGTGAGACCAGGGTCGCCGCTGAGCAGTACCCCGGTGAGACCAGGGTCGCCGCTGAGCAGTACCCCGGTGAGACCAGGGTCGCCGCTGAGCAGTACCCCGGTGAGACCAGGGTCGCCGCTGAGCAGTACCCCGGTGAGACCAGGGTCGCCGCTGAGCAGTACCCCAGTGAGACCAGGGTCGCCGCTGAGCAGTACCCCAGTGAGACCAGGGTCGCCGCTGAGCAGTACCCCAGTGAGACCAGGGTCGCCGCTGAGCAGTACCCCGGTGAGACCAGGGTCGCCGCTGAGCAGTACCCCCGGTGAGACCAGGGTCGCCGCTGAGCAGTACCCCAGTGAGACCAGGGTCGCCGCTGAGCAGTACCCCGGTGAGACCAGGGTCGCCGCTGAGCAGTACCCCGGTGAGACCAGGGTCGCCGCGCTATGACCTGGTAACTGTCCGTCCTCGCAGAAGGTGGGCGGACAGACGGTTGACCGCTCCCACCAGCGGCCACCTCGTCCGTCCCGCCGGGTCCCGTCTGGCCGACTGGTCATCGGCGGGTCCGCTCCAGTTGATTGGAGTTGCCGCAGCGAAAGGTCAGAGGACTCCAGCAGCCCTTCTGGGACGGCCGAGCAGACATGCTGGTTACCAGTACGCGGGGAGCCGGGCGATAAGTCACCCAGCTCCAGCCTGTCCGCTGAAATAATGTATGGAGCGGGCAGCCAAACGTGATTAGCGTTATCCTGCATATTTCAGCAGGGGTGCTCTTGAACTCGTGCCGCGGCAATGCGAACAGGGTGCAGGCGATACGGAAACGCGCCTCACGAGCAGACTTGCAACGATTCAATGTGAATCGACTACTTTTGATTGAATCATTTTTATTTCAAATGAATCACTCATGAATCGATTCACCTCATGCGCAAACATGTTGTGAGTCACTGATTGAATCATTCATAAAGAGAAAATAGGCTGATTGAATCATTCATTGCTCAAAGAATCATTCTTCTTTGGTCGAACAGCATAAACTGTCCAAAAAATATGCCAGCGGCCCAGCATTCATCTGTGCCCTGTGGCTACTTAATGGCCTATTATATGAGCTCTGTGTCCTGAGCTGTGGTCTGTAATTCATCCATGCGTGAAGAAAGCGAGGCTCTGTGTCCAACTCCAGTGGGCAAAGCCACTGTTCAATCAGCCCTAACTAGGTACCTTGGTACTGGCAGGGCTAGTGGTAGGTACCTAAGTACTTAGATAAGGTAACTAACTCATACTTCAGTTCATAAACCACACAGTACACGCACACCTTGTTCACACGAAAAAAAATATGAAAAGGTACCCACCTTTTCCTAATTGCTAGGCCATACCATATCATAAACAAACATTTGCATGACCTCCGCATGTCCCAAATATCACTGTCGCACCTGCGCCGCTTTATTCCACATCATGCTTTATATTTTTTTAAAAAATCCTTATGCAAATTAAAAATAAATGTTCTATTCGCTCAAAAAAGCGAAACGTAAAGTCATTAATGCTAGGTACCTAGTTAGGGCTGATTGAACAGTGGCTTTGTGCCCACTGGAGTTGGACACAAAATGGAAATGGAATTGGAATTTGCAATTATAATAAATATTATAAATATATAATTTTTTCATCAAAATAAACAACCTATTTCCCATTTTAGCAAATGTCCTGCAATTGGCGTCGTGTCCTCTTTGCCGTCGCGCCACTTTCGCCCACGGCCACCCGCTGCTTTTATCTAACTAACCTAATTATTTTCATAATTCAATAACAACATTCAATGACGTCATTGAAACTTCTATAAGAGTTGTGAATGACTGCAAACTGCAAAGAGAGCTGTCTGACTTAAGGATAGCTATCCACATTGCGAGTCGTTGTGAATGAATCATTCATGAGCCACTCATATTAGCCGTGAGTCACTGTGAATGGACTCACCATGACCAATGATAATATTGAGTGATTGAATCATGATTGAAGCATTAATTATGGTAATGTTGAGTGATTGAATCATGATTAAATCATTCATTATGGTCCGTGAATCACTGTGAATCGACTCATGACAAATATGAATCATTGACAAGTCTGCTCACGAGTTATCGCTGACAGAACGATCCACATTTTGGGATGACTTGATCGAGATCACAAAACACGCATGAGAGGCACGTGCGTTCACATCAACGAGGATAACAGATCTCTTCTCAGCTGTATGAGATTGTTAAACTGTTAGCATTGTATCATGATTGAAGGACTGCCTCCCACACAGACTTCAAAGCCGCGCAGTTAAGACGTCGCCAGCAAGAAATACAAGTGTCGCAGGTAAAATCCGACCCACTTTTCTGATTCATGTATAAGATGATTGCATTCGCATTTCTTAAATCTTGAACGCGAGATATTCGCAGTCACATGGTAGGTACCTCCCGGCACAGGCATGTGGCGAGACATGTACAGACATGTAGTGTAGTGCAGACATGTGGCGCCAGGTTCGTGATGGCATGATCCTACAAATTTGTTTATTCACCATTGGTGATCACAGTTATCACGGCTAAGCGCCTAGCAAGGGCCTGAACGACGATTCTATCCTGATACGAACGAGCGTTGGAACGACCCGATGAATATCCCTCGCTTGTGTCGAATATCCCTCGCTATCCTGATACCAACGAGCGTTGGAACGACCCGATGAGAATCCCTCGCTTGTGTCGAATATCCCTCGCTATCCTGATACCAACGAGCGTTGGAACGACCCGATGAGTATCCCTCGCTTGTGTCGAATATCCCTCGCTATCCTGATACCAACGAGCGTTGGAACGACCCGATGAGTATCCCTCGCTTGTGTCGAATATCCCTCGCTATCCTGATACCAACGAGCGTTGGAACGACCCGATGAGTATCCCTCGCTTGTGTCGAATATCCCTCGCTATCCTGATACCAACGAGCGTTGGAACGACCCGATGAGTATCCCTCGCTGGCCACATGTCTGGCTGCAGCCGACGCCAAATGGCGCAACTATATCGACAACAGATGGAGCAGGTAATGAGAATCTACGGCGTAACAATCGATAACGGATAGCGTATAACTATAGATAACGGATGGCGTATCACTATCGATAACGGATGGCGTAGCAATCGATAACGGATGGCGTATAACTATAGATAACGGATGGCATCACTATCGATAACGGATGGTATAACTATAGATAACGGATGGTATAACTATATATAACGGATGGTATAACTATATATAACGGATGGTATAACTATCGATAACGGATGGCGTATAACTATCGATAACGGATGGTATAACTATCGATAACGGATGGTATAAATATCGATAACGGATGGCGTATAACTATAGATAAGGGATGGTATCACTATCGATAATGGATGGTATAACTATAGATAACGGATGGTATAACTATAGATAACGTATGGTATAACTATCGATAACGGATGGCGTATAACTATCGATAACGGATGGTATAACTATCGATAACGGATGGTATAACTATCGATAACGGATGGCGTATAACTATAGATAACGGATGGTATCACTATCGATAACGGATGGTATAACTATCGATAACGGATGGTATAACTATCGATAACGGATGGTATAACAATCGATAACGGATGGTATAACCATCGATAACGGATGGCGTATAACTATCGATAACGGATGGTATAACTATCGATAACGGATGGTATAACTATCGATAACGGATGATATAGCTCTCGATAACGGGTAACGTGACGTCACCATGGGTAGCGAGGAACGAGGGCAGCCGGCTGGCATTTTCTTGGACTGAAGACCGAGATGACAAACTTCGTGTGGCTAATGATTCAGCGTCATTTGACGATCACTCAACTCCCAGAGTACGAGAGCACTGTACAGTATACACTGTACAGGGGCAGTGGATCGGTGAGTGGAGAACACCAAGGAATCCTAAACTCGGAAGCGGACCAGAAAAGTGATAATTAGAGAAATAAGACAATGGGTCGAGAGAGAGGAGACAATGTTGTCGTTAGGACACCACAGCTGGGAATCCATCAAGTCCCGCATTCTCGCGAGGTCCATCGTTCTTCGCGATGACAAATCTGCGCCGAATGCTGGTGGATTGACGTCATCCTGACCTTAACGTCATTCGCCGCGTTCCCGTCATAAGCCGACGATGACCTGCCTGAACCCGCCCGCCCCCACACGTTCCGTACAAGTCCCCCTCTGCTCCGTCACGTGGCGCAGATTATAAAATACATCGCCGTGACGTGACGTGACGTGATGTGACGTGACTGTAGCACCACGTTTCCCAGCAAACGCTCGCCGGTCCGGCGGACTACATCTGCTACACGGCCCATAACAATCGAGACGAAACTGCTGCCCTCCCCGCCACGTCCGCCTCCGCCGCGCCGCCGCCTCCGCCTCCGGAGCCGGGGGCGGCGACTCTGCCGGATCGATGAGGATCGGCCCTGCTCTGCCCGGCCCCGGTAGTTCAGTTCGGCCGCCACCGGGCAGGAAGGGTTACTGGAAGGCGCGCTCACTTGGCCGCCGGCGAGCCGCCGCCGTAAACAGGATGAATGGGAGCCGCGCCGGGCGGGGGCGGGGGCGGCGGCGGCGGCGACAACCGGCCGAATTGTCCGTGGCACGGGCGGCGCCAGCGAGCGACAATGGGAGGCCAGCAAGGCGAAACGTCCCGGTATGAAGCCAGCCGCGCGGAAGAAATTCTAATGAAACGCTCTGAAGCGTGTAAGCTCAGAAAAAAACACTGACGAGCGGAACGCCGGCGTAAAAACCGGTCTTGGCATGGCAATGCGACAGGAAGAAGCATCGGCTGTGGTGTTCCTTTAGTCTGATTACCGGCGTAACAAGGTTCAGGAGGGCCGAGGGGTGGAGGGAGGGATGTTACAAATCAGTACCGGCAGCGGCCGCACCGCCATGCAGCTGGAGAAGGGTCACCGGCACCGGCATCGATCCAGATCCAGCACTCATGTGGCGGCTCGCATGGCAGCCAATTAGGATCATGCCGGGACTAATTAGCACGAGCCGTTGATCAGCGGTCTGCAGCGAGGCATAATGTGGACCGGGGCATCGCCGAATAGCCGGCAAGTCACGGAATAGTGGAGATAGGCGAAGGAGTGGATATAGACGGAATAGTGGAGATGGACGAGATTCGCGCGGATCATACCGGACTCGCAGCAGGGGCGCAGCCAGGATTTTGCGACGGGGGGGGGGGGGGGCTAACTGAAGTGGGCCCCTTAGCATTGGTTGATGCCCCCCCCCCCCCCCCAAACAAAAAACACATGAATTTGTTTGTAATTTGCATCCAACAAGTGTAATTGTATGTGTATTTTTTGTTTTATTTATTTATTTTTTAATGGATTTGTCCTAGTAATTGTATTTGGTCGTGAGCAGCTCCCTCCCTCCCTCCCTCCCTCCCTCCCTCCCTCCCTCCCTCCCTCCCTCCCTCCCTCCCTCCCTCCCTCCCTCCCTCCCTCCCTCCCTCCCGTCCCGTCCGTCCGTCCGTCCGTCCGTCCGTCCGTCCGTCCGTCCGTCCGTCCGTCCGTCCGTCCGTCCGTCCGTCCGTCCGTCCGTCCGTCCGTCCGTCCGTCCGTCCGTCCGTCCGTCCGTCCGTCCGTCCGTCCGTCCGTCCGTCCGTCCGTCCGTCCGTCCGTCCGTCCGTCCCTCCCTCCCTGGATCCGCTAGTGATGCCGTGGGGTCTAGCAAGGGAAGGGGCAGAGGGGGGTGACAACATCAGGGGCGGCGGAAGCTCTTCATAGAGTTGGGGGAGGGGGACAAAGTTGATTTTTGGAAGCATATTATTTTCATGCAACGCCAAAGGGTTAATGTTCAATTCGAATGGAGTTGGGGAGGAACTTGTCCCGCCTGCCCCCTCCCCCGCCTCCGCCACCACTGGATACCACCAATTATAAAAACCCCTCACACAAATCTTTAGAACAATGAGATCACGAATCATGATGACAAAAGCGGATCCAGGATTCATTCGACCAAGGCTTTTGTTCTGCCCCAACTCATTTGTATTGTATTTATGTATATGTTTGTCAATGCCCCATCCCCCGTACACAGCTGACGTCTGACGCCGCATGGTTAATGTAACCCACTACGACCGGGGCCCGGGGGCAGGGGGCATTTTCCCTACAATTTTAGCCAAATGAGCCTTTATCCCCCCCCCCCCTCCCGAGATGTCAGATGGGCAGCTTTCTGAGGCATCAGGCATCTGAGCCGATGATGGTCCTTTTCTGGTCTAAAGATGGGTCCTTTCAAGACCTCTGATGGGCCTCGAAGAGGAGGCTTCTTGACTTGTTGGCACTTTCTTAGTCTTTGATGGGCTTTATGTCTATGTCTTACCCTTGAACTCAGACATGGCATGATCAATGATGGCTCACGTGAGCCATCATTGATCATGCCATGTCTGAGTTCAAGGGTAAGACATAGACATAAAGACATAAAGACATAAAGAAAAGTGCAACAAAGAGCCTCTTGGGCCCATCCGAGGTTGCACCCCCCCCCCCCCCCATCCCCCCCCCCCCCCCTCCACCAGTCTCGCCCCTTCAAATCACCTTACTCTACCTGCATAAAAGAAGGCTAATCCCACGAGTATTTATGAACTAATCCCTTCTCTGTAAAGTATTTATCTAATCTAATTTTGAAGGAAGCAAGTGTCACTGCATCAGCGACATCCCCTGGTAGCATATTCCAATGTCCTACAACCCTTCTACTGAAAAATGACTGTCGTAGCCTAGTCCTACTTTGTTTCATAATGAGTTTATGCTGATGACCTCTACCTCGATTTTCCCTATTGAACTCAAACATACCCTTTAAATATCCAGAATGCTGACTATTTACAAATTTGAAGACTTCAATTAGATCTCCTCTTAGCCTTCTATATCTAAGTGAAAACATACCCAATTTCCTTAATCTATCTTCATAAGGTAAACTACCAAGACAATTAATCATTTTTGTTGCCCTTTTTTGAACTCTTTCTAACAACCAGCAATCTTTCTCATATGTTGGAGACCAGGCTTGTACACAATACTCCAAATGTGGTCTAACGTATGCACAATACAGTTTTGTTATTACCTTTTCACTCTTGTAGGAAACATTTCTGTTAATGGCCCCTAGCATTCTAAGTGCCTTTTTCCTAGCTTCTACAACCTGGTCTGACGCTGATAGTCTATTGTTTACCACGACACCTAAATCTCTTTCCTTTTCAATCTGCTCCATTTTCTGCCCACCCATTTCATACCTATGTTTACTGCTAACCCGTCCAGCGTGCATAATCTTACATTTACTCAAATTGAATTTCATCTGCCATGCTTCAGACCACTCAACTAGCTTGTCCAGATCTGATTGAAAAACATCCTGATCATGTTTTCCTCTAATAATCCTGACAACTTTTAGATCGTCTGCAAATTTCAAGACTTTGCTGTCTATACTGTTCTCAATTGCATTCACAAATATTATAAAAAGCAATGGGCCCAGGACTGAGCCCTGTGGAACCCCACTGAGAACCTCCTTCCATTGTGATTGGCACCCATTCAATATAACCCTTTGCTGGCGTCCTGAAAGCCACGTTTCTATCCAATCCAAAATCTTGCCCCTGATCCCATGAATTTTAAGTTGCAACCCCAGTCTTGTATGGGGGACTTTGTCAAATGCTTTACTGAAATCAAGAAAAGCTACATCTAGCTGTTTACCCTGATCAACGCTATCTGTTGCAACATCCAAAAACTCCAGAAGATTAGTTAAACAAGAACGGCCCTTCCTAAAGCCATGCTGTGTATCTTTGATGAGTTCATTTTGCTCCAAGAATTCAACAATCTTATCTTTGATGATTGATTCAAGCACCTTGCAGACTAATGAGGTCAGACTAACTGGTCTATAGTTTTCCTCTTTACTTCTATCTCCCTTTTTATGAATAGGAACAACATTTGCTCTTTTCCAATCAAGTGGAATTTTACTATCTGCAAGTGATTTAGAAAATATTATGGCTAATGGAACCGACAACTCCCTTTCAGATTCTCTTAAAAGTCTAGCATGGATTTCATCAGGTCCTTCTGCCTTGTTAGGCCTTACTTTCTTTAGATATTCTAGAACAAGTTCACTACTTATGCCACCTAGCTCTCCTATAGTCTCCTCTGTCTCTAGCTCAGGCTGAAGTGCTGCAATACTACTCTGGTCCTCGATAGTAAAGACAGATTGAAACTGATCATTAAGCACTTCAACCATTTCACTGTCCTTGCTAACTAACACATCATCTACCTTAAATGGACCTATATTTTTGGAAACTGTACTTAACTTATAAAAACTGAAGAACTTCTTACTATCTGCATTACAATGTCTAGCTAAATCAAGTTCCTTTGCCCTTTTAGCTGCTCTGACCTTTTTCTTAACTGAATTTCTTGCATTCTGGTAGGCCTTCTGATTTATATCTAGTGAAGATCCCTTCAAAATGCCAAATGCACTTCTTTTAGCTTGTATAGCACTCCTTACTTCTGGGGTAAGCCAAACTGGATTGCCCTTGGTTCTGTTACGTTTGTGCCTGAGGGGTATATGCCGATTTTGAATTTGGCTTAATCTAGCTTTGAAAACATTCCAGGCCTCACATGCATCTAAACCTGCCAACTCAACGTTCCATTTTATCTGTGCGAGGTCATTTCTAATACCATCAAAATCAGCCCGGCTGAAGTTTGGAACCATAATAAGGTTATCTTTGGGCCTCATTTCTGATGAGATATTGAATTTAACCATATTGTGATCACTGGTTCCTAGACCTGCACAAATACTTATGTCACTAACTAGATCACTGTTGTCTGAGAATACAAGGTCTAGAATGGAGCAATGTCTGGTTGGCTCTGTTACAAACTGATGCATGAAAAGCTCCTCTTCAAAGATTTGCCTATACAACCTACACTCATTTGTTTCCTCTGCTATACTTTCGTATCCTCTTAAGTTAAAATCTCCCATAATAAGACACTGAGCCGAAAGTTCCTACGTATTTCCTCACAAATATCTTGGTCTGTTTCAGCTTGGGAGTTCCTTGGAAGATTCCCTGGTCTGTAAAATGCACCTAAGATGAGCCCTAACCAGCCACGGGCCTTTCTGGGCCGAATTTACCGAAACAGTCCTTCTCCAGCTCAAAGATGGAGCCTTCCCAGTCCTCTCCAGACCTAAAAAAAAATAAGGGCCAAATTATACGGGCCTTCTCTGGACCTGAGATGGGCCCTTACCTGGCCTAAGAGCAGACATGGGAATTTTCCGGAACTGAGATGCTCACTTTCAAAGCCTAAAATGGACCCTCTCCAGACCTGAGACGGGCCCTTTCTGAGTTTACGATGGGCCCATTCTAAACTTAAGACGGGCCTATTCAAAGCCTAAGATGGGCTCTTTCCAGACCTGAGATGGGCCCTTTCTGAGCCTAGGATGGGCCCCTCTCCGGATCTGAGATGGGCCCTTCCCGGCATAAGAGCAGAGATGGGGCGTTCTCCGGACCTGAGATGCAGGCTGCTCACTTTCAAAACCTAAAATGGACCCTTTTCAGACCTGAGACGGACCCTTTCTGAATTAACGATGGGCCCTTTCAAAACCTGAGACCGGCCCATTCTGAGCCTAAGATGGGCCCTTTCCAGACCTGAGATGGGCCCTTTCTGAGTTCACGATGGGCCCTTTCAAAACCTGAGATGGGCAGATTCAGAGCCTAAGATGGGCCCATTCTGAGTCTAAGATGAGCTCATTCAGAGCCTAAAATGGGCTCTTTCCAGACCTGAGATGGGACCTTTTTGAGCCTAAGATGGGCCCTTTCCAAACCTGAGATGGGCCTTTTCTGAGTTCACGATGGGTCCTTTCAAAATCTGAGATGGGCCCATTCTGAGCCTAAGATGGGCCCATTCAGAACCTAAGATGGGCCCTTTCCAGACATGAGATGGGCCCTTTCTTAGTCCAAGCTCTCGTGACTTAAGATGGGCCCTTCCCGGGCCAGAGAACTGAGATGGGCCTTTTCTGGACCTGAGATGCTCGCTTTCTGAGGCTAAATTGGGTTTTATCGGGCCTGAAATGGGCCCTTTCTGAGTCCACGATGGGCTCCTTTCAGACCCAAGATGGGCCCCTCTGAGCCGTGACGGGGGGATTTAGCCCCCATGCCCCCCCCCCCCCCCCCCATAGCCCCCCTCCCCCTCCCTGGACAAGTCGACACAAATTCACTCACCGCGACACATGAATTGGTCAATCAGATGGGCTATCCAGTCTACACATTGACAGCGACAGTTGCGTAGACTGGCATCGGAATCTAATGCACTTCCTTGCCAGCAAAATATGACCTGTTATGTGCTGGACCCCGTGGTCCCAGCGGGGGTCACATACCTGCATGCCACATCCAGACACAGAGACAGACAAGTGGCCAATTCTGAGACAACTTCACGAGATTTGAAACAGCCAAACTTCGCGTCTTAAAGGTCGTTCCCTCCGTTCCCTCCTGGAATTTGGAAGCTTACGAGCTGAACGCTGACAACACCACGCAACAACCTGCTAAACAAATGGAGCGCTTTCCAGCGGAGGCCGTGGATACTGGATAATGGGCTGGATACTGGATAATGGGCTAGATACTGGAGAATGGGCTGGATACTGGATAATGGGCTGGATACTGGATAATGGGCTGGATACTGGATAATGGGCTGGATACTGGATAATGGGCTGGATACTGGATAATGGGCTGGATACTGGATAATGGGCTGGATACTGGATAATGGGCTAGATACTGGATAATGGGCTGGATACTGGACAATGGGCTGGATACTGGATAATGGGCTGGATACTGGATAATGGGCTGGATACTGGATAATGGGCTAGATACTGGATAATGGGCTGGATACTGGATAATGGGCTGGATACTGGATAATGGGCTGAGCCTACACGGCACGGCACGCTACACGGTGACAGGCTGGCGGCAACAGGCACTATGTGAACACATGACCGATGACTTTGTTAGAAGGCGTGGAATAGTGGGAAGTCATGCTGCGACGCACACAGACGGGGCACTCCACATTTATCGCTCAAAGATTCTGAGCTTGCAAATAAAAGTGTCAAAACCGTTTAAATCACAAAATAATAAACAAATTAAAAACTTTCTCGGAAGAGTGATAACTATTTCTTTTCATGCCTTTCATATTAGCTCAAAGGTTTCGCAACAAAGGTTTCGCAACAAAGGTTTCGCAACAGCCTCCAAACGGCGATCTGCATCCGTGTTCTCCTCCAAACGGCGATCCAAGCAGATGTCCGAGCAGCCTCCAAACGGCGATCTGCATCCGTGTTCTCCAGCTCTGCCGAGAGGCAGGGTGAGATGACCTGAGCTGGTGCACGGCGGCACAGCAGCGGAGAGAGAGCCGGAACTCCGGTCACGCCAAGATCAATAGGGCGTCCCGCCGCGACCCGGCCCTGCAGCCCGGCGGCACGGCGGCACGGCGGCGCGGGTGTGTGTGTGTGCCGCCCGACCCAGCCCGGCTGGCAGCCCCGACAGACCCGTGTCACAATATGCCGCTGGGTGACGGGCCGCGCGGCTGGGACCCGGAGGGCGGAGGGGTCGGGCCGACCCGGAGACGGGCCGCCTCGCCGCCACCAGGCCAGGCAGCGGTGACGGCCGTGACCCGCAGCCTTGTTCTCTATTATAATTCGCCTGCATGCCCCTCGTACCATGCAGAGTGGAGAGCGAGATGCTGCCCTGACATCGTCTGAATTGCGTTCCGTACCGTTGTGTTCGGATGTTCACAGTCAGGACACATCCGGTGCCTGGGTGACCGCCGAGCGGCGCCGACCTGTTTACCATAACCGGCAGACACAGCACGGCCCGCTGGTCTAACGCCGTAACTCAAAGCGGCCGGCCGGAAACATTGCCATTCTGAACGGCGCGGCGGTGTCTGTGGACAGTGAATTGTGGCGGGTATAATTGTGGCGGGTGTGCGGCTCTGGCCGAGAGGCCGGCCCTGTCCTGTTCTGCGCCCGGAACCGGCCGCCTCATCCCCGGCCGCGCCGGGGGCCCAGCTGCTGGCGGCTGATATGGGTGACGTGACGTGACGTGACGTGACGTGACGTGACGTGACGTGACGTGACGTGACGTGGTGACGTGACGCTACCTCAGCCGGCTGACGCGTGCTCTTGTATGGTAATTTGGCAATATATCATTCAAACAGGTATTCATCATTATCTGATAGCATTATGAGGAGGAAAAGGTTAGACAAACATATAAGAGACGGGTCATCGAAATACAAAACTCAGCACCTATCTCACGACAAAAACAAAACTCAGCACTTATCTCACGACAAAAACAAAACTCATGAGGCGCAATACAAATACACATGACACAGGCTCTAAAGGCGGCCGCACACTGCGCATTCGGCGACCGATATCACTGCCAAATTCCGCCTCGGAAAATCGCGGCGATACCGCGGAATATCGTCCTTGTTCCGGCGGATTCGGCGCAGTCTGCTCGCGAGATTCCGCCCCGCCGACCTACAGCATGTCGCAACCTGTGCCTACGGCCTGTCCCAAGGTAACTTAATGATGGCCATTTTTCGACGAAGATGTAAGTTTAGAACCACGAAACTTTGACATAATAAATTGCACAGCGGCAAGAGCATCCTGTGCAAAATGTGTACCTCTATCTTGCATAGATTCGCCACTGTTAGCCTAATCAATTTTGTTGTCCGCGGTTCCGCGGCGTTCAGTCGCGGAAAAAAGCTCGTTCGAATCAGCTTTTTTCCGCCGGTCCGCAGATGGCCGGCCGACGACATTCGTCCGCGATTTTTGACGTTTCGGCTGACGCGAAGGCGGAAGATCGCTAAAGATGCGCGGAAAGTCGCAGCGATATCGCGACCTCCGCGCGACGAATGGCCTAGTGTGCGACCGCCTTTAAAGACGGTCGCACACTGCGTCATTCGGCGCGCGATATCGCGGACTAAAGCTGGTCCGGACGAGCTTTTTCTGTGCTGAACATGTGGAACGGCGGAATGTCGCCGTGATGTTGCGCGCCGAATGGCCCAGTGTGCGGCCGCCTTAACTCACGGGCACGCACAAGCCGCCGAGCCTGCGTCTGGCATTGACCTACTTCCTCGACTGCCAGCCCCCTCTGACGTGAACTCAGCACCCTGCCCCCTCTGCCCTCCCTGGACGGCCGGTGCAGCCGTCTGCAGCCGGCTGATTCCGTCTCGGCCGAGAACTGCTCCCTCCAATCTGCGCCACGCGCGCCGGCAGCTGGCGTCCCTCGGCCGGCCCGGCGCGGCAGAGAGAGAGAGACCTTGGCCAATTTCTCTGACGGCTGCCCGATATCGGTACCACCGGCCGGCGGCCGGCCTGGAGCCGAGCCGCGCGAGGAATTCCGATATCAATTTAGTCCAGTGGCGCAGTCAGTTCAGTGGCGGCCAGGGGATACTCCGAGTGATAGAAGCGGAATCGTAGTGCCGTGCTTAAACACAGAGGCTCATGTTTTGAACCATGAAATGGCTCATCGATCCGAGATACAAGCACTTCAATGGTCATTTAAATGATCACACTCGTATTGAAAATTGAAGGAGGTAAATATAACAGTATAACGTCATCTAAAACAACTAAAAGCACAGCATATGACGCATGAGGACAACTGCTCTGGTTTTACCTCTAGCGCGACGAAATATATTAAACTATTCCCGTTTCCACGTTGCGAGATACTTAATATATACAGCCGAAGCAGCTCCGGTCAGCCTGCCCGAGCACGTACTATGCAGCGAGCGCCACCACCTGGTGTCACTGCGATCAACTGCGGAGAAGTGTGACCGCGGTTCACTGCACCTTCGCTGCTCGGACGTCCCAGCAGATGTCCGAGCAGCGGCCACACCGTGTATGGTGATAGCAGCTGAAGCCACGTGACGGACCGGCGCGGCACTCCTCTCTCTCTGACATTCCGCCGGGTCACCCACGCGCGGCGGGTGGCTGACCGGCCCAGGCCGCCGATAAGGTAACGTCGCGGTCAGGCCGGCCGACCAGACCTGTAGATATTATCATACAAACTGTGAGGAGCTGGCGATCAGGTCGACACGTGTCGGATATCAGCAGCTTTTGGCACGGAGAAAATTCAGACTGAAACTCAAATATAAATGCAGAAATATGCGGGCTCGAAAAAAATTGCGCCGTCATGCCATTATTGGAGCCCACTCTGATAAGTGACTTAGCACCAAGCGATGCATGATGATGACGGTGGCCTTGCAGACCTAGTGAGACCTAAAAATGAACATAGCTCTATAAGAGGTTATCGGCAACAATTGTGCCGGTAGAAAACTTGGCTACGCCGTAGCGGGCATTTGATTAAATATTTGATACGGCGTACGACATGTCGCAGCTACCGTTCTGCTCACAAAAACATTTCCCGCAAAATATCACATGCTCTGTTGCCTGTCAAGTGTTGCAGTCGAGACGTCCCCTTAGATGGCGTGCTGTGTAGTGTGCTGTTCATTTCAAACGGTGCTACCGCCACGACTCGCCCTGCCACTCCGCTTTGATTGCCCGGACGGCTTCGCGAGACTCATTGTCGAGTCAACGTAATTCAACTGAAGTCGAGTCGACGGTGCCTTCGTGTCAGGCTCCACATTAAAGCGACACGTTATTTGTTACCATAAATAATGGACATATAATGCAATTCGGAACAAAGATCAGAAGGCTTTCAGCATGCAACAAAGTCGATCATCGTGCAGGCGAAGCACATCGGTGACAACTTAAGGCATCGCTACTGCAAAAATGAAACCTTGTTGTTCCAGATTTTGTGACAGGCAATGCAAGGCAGGCACGTAGCCAGGATTTCGTCCAGGGGGGGGGGTGCGGTGCCTCGAAAGGGCCCCTTCCCGAGCGTTGAAAGGGCCCCCTTCCCAAGCGTTGAAAGGGCCAAACAAAACGGATGAAAGGCACGTTACAAGGATGGAAAATGCAGTATGACAGGTATGGCGTGGGCCATACCAACTTTTAGGAGCTGGAGTTAGCAAACTGCCATATCAACTTTGGAACCAGCGACACCAATTTGGAATCAGCTATACCAATTTGGAATATTTTTTGAAGCTCAAGACCTGGAACTCTTAAACAAATTGCGTAGCGTAGCGGCGCGAAAGTTTTGAGTCTTATGCCCTGGATATGCTTTCTCATCAATGCGTCGCATTGCGTATGGTGCGGACCTTTAAAAATGTTATATTGTGCGTTTAAAAGTGCGGTAAAAAAGTGTTAAAGTGAACTAATTTGCCCAATGATATAGGAAAGTAGCAACATAACACATAAATGTGCGGAGAAACGGGACTATTTTTTTCTAACCCGCATACAATTGAATTTGTAGTTAAATTGCGTCGCAGAGCGGCGCGAAAATTTTGAGTTTTATTCCCTGGACAACTGCATTCTTACTGTTGAAGGGCCCAGGTTCCTTCAGATCGTCTAAGGGCCCCTACGACCTTTTCACCGCCCTTTCGACCTGTTCAGGGACTCACTAAGGATCCGCGAAGCGAAAAGACGTGATGTGGTGTGGGTGATATATATATATATATATATATATATATATATATATATATATATATATATAATATATATATATATATATATATATATATATATATATATATATATATATATATATATATATATATATTATATATATATATATATATATATATATATATATATATATATATATATATATATATATATATATATATATATATATATATATATATATATATATATATATATATATATATTATATATATATATATATATTATATATATATATATATATATATATATATATATATATATATATATATATATATATAATATATATATATATATATATATATATATATATATATATATATATATATATATATATATATATATATATATATATATATATATATATATATATATATATATATATATATATATATATATATATATATATATATATATATATATATATATATATATATATATATATATATATATATATATATATATATATATATATATATATATATATATATATATATAAAATACAAAGAGGGCTTACTCTACAAGACAAATTAAAATCGGAGCTTTCGGGTATATTGTAACACCCTGACGAAGGGTGTTACAATATACCCGAAAGCTCCGCTTTTAATACTTTTCTTGTGGAGTAAGTCCTCTTTGTATTTAATCTTCATCTGGGATCTCTATGTGCTCTTGGCCCTTTCGATCTCACCAGGGACTCCTCTGACCTTCCAAGAAGCCCATATGTGTGTCAAGGGACCATTCGGCCTGTTCAGGTCTTTCCGACCTGGCCAGGGATGCACTGGCTGCTTTGTCACCCTGCCGACATGCTCAGGGGTCCCTCCAGTCTGGCTAGGAACTCATCCGGCATGTTCAAGGGCCCTCCCGACCGGCCCAGGGACCCTTTCGGTCTAGTCAGGGCCTCTCTGACTTGCCCAGGAGCCCCTCCGATCTGCCCAGCGAGTCTTCTGGTCGGACTGCGCTGGCTGCTTTGTCGTCCTGCCGATATGCTCAAGGGACCCTCCGACCTGTCCTGGGGCCCTCCGTGCTGGCTAGGGGCCAATTCGGCATGTTCAGGGGCCCTTCTTACCCGCCCAGGGGTCCTTTCGGTCTGGACAGGGACCCCTCCGACCTGCACAGGGGCCCTTTGAACTTTCCAGGAGCCATCTGGTCTCTCCAGGGGCCCTCCAGCCTTCTAGGGGGTCCTTCCAACCTGGCAAGGGACTGCGCTGGCTGCTTTGTCGCCTTGCGACATGCTCCGATGGCCCTCCGACCTGCCCTGGGGCCCCTCCGGCACGTTCAGGGACCCTTCTGACCCGCCTAGGGGCCATTTCGGTCTGGTCAGGGGCCCTCTGACCTGCACAGGGGCCCTTTTAACTTCCCAGGGGCCCTTTTAACTTCCCAGGGGCCCTTTTAACTTCCCAGGGGCCCTCTGGTCTGTACAGGGGCCCACCAACCTGCTCAGGGGCCCTTATGACCGGGCAAGGGACTGCGCTGGCCGCTTTGTCGCCCTGCCGACATGCTCAGGGGTCTCTCGACCTGCCCAGGGGCCCCTCTGTGCTGGCTAGGGGCCCATTGGACGTGTTCAGGGGGGTCCTCTGACCCGCTCAGGGGGTCCTCTGACCCGCCCTTTCAGTCTGGTCAGGGGCCCCTCTGACATGCACAGGGCTCTTTTGACCGTCCAAGGGGCCCTCTGGTCTTCCAGAGAGGGCTCTGGTGGCCCTTAAGGGCCTCTGGTGCTCTAAACTCTCTAAAGACTACGCTTCGCGTGGTAAAGAGCCCATGATACCGCGCTTCGCGCGGTCTCGTCGGACCTCTTCGGCGCGCTGCGCGCGCCGAAAAGGGCCCTCCTGGCCTCCAGGGGGTGGGGGTGGGGGTGGGGGTGGGGGTGGGGGTGGGGGTGGGGGTGGGGGTGGGGGTGGGGGTGGGGGTGGGGGTGGGGGGCGGCAGCAGCCGCCGCCCCCTCTCCCCTTGGCTACGTGCAAGGTAACTAAGTGAATATAAGTGAAGCACAAGTAACGAAGTTAATGTCTGTTCTGATTGAAGCAGATCCACAAATGACTATAGAAGACCGCCTAGAGCATCATTATTACCTACTGAGAAGTGATAACCCTTACTGATTTCCACGGTGGCACGTAATGATTCCGTTGCAATGTAAAAAGCTCTCAGACAATCACAGACATCTGATACAATGTGCATTGCCTACTCATAGGCGTACCCAAGGGGGGGGCAAACGGGGAAATTGCCCCCCCCCCCTCCCCTGAAAGTCCGCACGTGCCCCCTTTGGTCGAAAAAAATGAACGATTTTTTAATGAATTTTAGACAAAATGGTGAAAATATGCCACTCTAAAATTATAGTGGGCCAAATCTGGTGAGTTTTTTGGTGGGGTACCTTATGCCCCCTGGGCGAAAATTGCCCCCTCCTGGAATGAATCCTGGGTACGCTACTGTGCCTACTACCATCTGATCTGATGGTACAGTGCAGATAAATAACGAAACAATCACAATCACGACCGGCACCACCATCCCAAACGATAACAGCGGCAGCAGCGGCTGTGAACGGCGGCGGCTTACCGTGAGCCAGCTCCTTGTTGTGCCTGGCGAAGGCGCGGCTGAACACCCCTCCACCTCCGACGGGCGGAGGTGAGGCCGGTGAGACCGCTCTGATGGCCGCACGGCCCGGCTGGTACGCCGTCCGGCCGCCGCCGCCACGACCGGCGTACCCCACGTAGCCTCTGGCTCGTGACGCGGGCGGGGCGGGAGACGCACTGCTGACGCTGGCGGTACCGCTGGTGGTGCTCGTGCTGGCGCTGGTTCTGCTTGTACCGCTGGTGCTGGCGCTGGGGCTGGTGTCGGTTCTGATGGTGGCGCTGGTTCTGGTGGTACCACTGGTGGCGCTGGCGCCGGGACTGGTGCCAGTATTGGTGCTGGTGCTGCGGCCTGAAGGCGGCACACCTGCGGGAGAGGCCGGCGACGTGGAACGACTCGCACTACTGGTCACAACAGACGGTACTGCAGCACTTCCTCCCGCGAGAGCCGGGGGTCTGGAGTCGGCTCCAGTGGCGGCAGACGACGAGGCAGCAGTCACAGTACCACTGGCAGCCGGTGCGCAATCCTTCCCAGCACCCCCGGGAGGCTTAGATTCACTGCGGGAATCGTTCGCGCTCGGGGAGCCATTCCTTCGCTCAGCAGGAAGTGATAGTACCGCAGTCTGAACCAGCGACTCTCCTCCGTCTCCATCCCAGACCGTGTCGCTCGTTATAGTGACAATGGGCACCTGCAGCCCTCTTACCGCGACGCCACTGCACTTGGAATCACTCCCAGGGGCGCCGTCCTGTCCATCACTCTTGGATACCGCGCCACCGTCTCCGGCAATAACTAAGCGAGTCACGTGATTGAGAACGCTGCCGGGAGACACCAAATCGTGCTCAGCGGTGGCCGCCCAGTCGGCGTGAGCGCTCTTCGCCGGCTCTACGCCCTCGGTGATGGTCTCCATGGCAACGGCCTGCGCCGTGAGATCCTCAGTCAATCTCAAATCAGTCCCTGGACAGAGATGGCCTGAGAGTTCCGTCCATGGACAGCACAGATCCACCGCCGAGTACTATCTCAGCGACCCAGTGTACGATGACAGTCCAGAATCAGCTCACCACATAGACACGATTACACGTGCCGGCGCAGGGCATCGGGTCTGAGTCCATCCTTCTTGTCTGACCTCTGTCGTCGGCGGCAGATCACATCGTGACTCCGTCCTGTATCCTTGGTATTCTCCTCAGTCTTGGACCGGCCGCCGTCAGGGCCGGGTGTCTGGCACGCTTTCGAACACTGCTGGCGGCGCGGCGGGGTCATCAGGGGGCGGCACCGGCGGTGGCGGGGCGGCGGCGGGGCGGCGGAGCGGACGTGCGGACGAGGTCAGCTGTGCTGCATATTCAGAGTAGACAGCGGCGGCGGCAGCCGTCGCCCCCAGGGGTGTGTCGCAGCACCAGACACCTCCCGCGGGAGAAGTCGGTAGATCGCGGTCATAGGGTGGCTGGCGAGGGGAGACGTTTAGTTGCAAATTTCCCGATAGTGGGCGTCTTTAATGATCCGCCAGAACTCCGGGGTTTGCAAAACCAGTCGGTGTTTATCTGCGTGGAATGCCTAGGAATACGGCCATGGATTACCATGGATTACGGTGGATTATCGCCTCACCGCCGACTGCTGTGCACAGTGAAAGCCATTTCGCTAAGCTGTGCCGTCCAGAGCCGATATAAATGCGAGATTGGCGGCGTAACCAGCAGGTGGTCAGCCACGGGCCTCC
Organism: Chirona hameri; assembly: GCA_036785665.1. Classification (NCBI taxonomy): domain Eukaryota; kingdom Metazoa; phylum Arthropoda; class Thecostraca; order Balanomorpha; family Balanidae; genus Chirona; species Chirona hameri. Next base: position 275,748 of record JAXIVJ010000086.1, on the reverse strand, counting down.
TGAAACTGCCATGTCAGCCACGGCCTCCTGAAACTGCGCTGCACGTCGGCAACAGGCAGTCGAAACGATGTTTTGCCGGGATGACATTATGCTTGCAAAACAGCTTTTCCCATGTGAATTTCATATTCAAAGGATCAATTAAGCAGGTTATGATCGCATTATAAAACAATGCGGACATAACTTTTGCATTACCGCAGGTTACTAGCTGAATGGGAAGCAGAATTGATAAAATATTGTTATAGGTTTAAATGAGAAAGTGCATCCATTTATCACAGTGCAAGTAGACGCGCATCTCCACGACTGCATTCAATTTACAGAATGTATGCTTATTACGGTGTGTACTGCAGGTAAACATAAATATAATGAGAAACATCTAGCACCCAAGGCGCTGTATTCGGCTGCGTGAATAGCAAGGAGTGAGCTGCATCAGGCCTCGGTACTATTGAAGTTAGACGAGTTGCGAATCAACCTCAACTGACAAGTCTTTGACGGGCTAGCAGCATGCCTACGTTTATCACCAGATTCTACGCGATTCCGTGAAAGCCTCACAGACGATAACACGCACGGCTGGCCATCGATTGACGATTGAACATCGAACCAGTGGCCAGCCGTCGCCCCACATTTTACATTACAGCAATTAATCAGCCGTTTGCCCATATAATAACAATTCATCAGCCATCGCCACTTATAATGTCGACGGCGTCGGCAGTCGTCCCCCGCATTTCCCTGTGTTCAAGTGGATGTCCCTGCACCAAAACAGGACAAACTAGCGAGGAACTTGACACACGACTTTTGGCCGGCTTGTCCCGCGGGATATGCGACTTGGTCTAAAACAACAACAGGTGTATTCCCTGTGGTGTCGGAGCTCAGTAAAACATTTGCGAAAGTGAATAGTGGAACAATGGAAAAACTTGCCAGTTGATAAAAGGCTTCACAAACAAATTAATCCACAACATGAATCTGAAAATTGGAGCATTTTATTAAAGCTTTTACATTCTGGATGCGAGCTACCGCCACGGAAATTCAGAGAGAGCACACCTGACCGACTGGCGTGGTTCTAATCGCGGCCAGAAACCTCAAAATTGTAGAGAGCTCCCGATCGGTGAGACGGGGCGTTGGGGTCACGCGACCTCGATGCTTTCCATCTTCGTGTGCCCACACCTCATTTGAATTCCCGGCGAGGTGGCGAGCGACAGTCAACGGCCCCAATGGGCTGGCACGGGACGGAGGAGGACCGGGCACAGGTGGTCGGGGATCGAGTCGGTCTGGCGAGATCCAAACACAGCATCCATTCGACCAGTGTGGCGGACGCCTGATGACTACACCGGCACCGAATCTAGTCTGTTCAGTGTCTCGCAACGAAGCTGGTCACCTATTCAATCGCCAACAGTTCCGAAAGTATAATGGAAATGGCATGGAGCGTCGGGACTCGGGAGCAAAGTCACTTGAACCGGACATAAATATTGGCAAGTTCCCTGGTGCAATGAGTTGAGTGGTTTGGGATTAAGTGCACCCACAAGTAAATTAAGCAAACATTTTAAACGGAATCGCCTTTTACACCGCACAGGTTGAGACTGGTGCAAATATTGGATCCGATCAAACCCGAACGAATCGGAACGACAAAACCACGACTGGCATGCGCCGGATCGTGTTGTGGCGACCGAGCGGAAATAGTTTGACGAACCCGGGTGACGTCAACCGCTGTTCCGACATCTGCGGCCACTGCTCTGCCCTGCGGTCACAGCCGCCGCCCGGGCCATCTCTACCCTGCGGTCACAGCCGCCACCCGGGCCATATCTGCCCTGCAGTCTCAGCCGCCGCCCGGGACATCTCCGCGGGCCGTCCATGTGGTCCCGGCTCCGGCGGCAGTCCGCTGACGAGGCGGCCTTCACCGCAGGCACGCCGCGGCAGTCTGCCAGTGTTTTCATTCCTGGACAATGGCTCACTGTGGCCGACTGATTATCATTGGCTAGGCACGGCAGACGTGTTTGAGTCTTCAATCGCCGGCTCGCCGTCTGTTGACCCAGACCACCACATGAAGGTGAATCTCGATTCGCGCCAGCTGTGTGCCCGCAATCAGGCGGCCATGTGGGTTATGGGCGGTACCACCGCCTCCGCAGCGCCGAGGGTCGGGCGTCGGCTGGCTGCGGCCAGGCATGGCGGCACAACTCAGAACGGCACTGCCCCCGTCATGTTGACTGCGCCGCCGAGAACCGGAGACCACCAGACACACACATTCGCCGCAGCCACCGAGGCTTAAGTGTCATCACATCGAGTTGTTGCTGTTGGCTCGGACTGCACCCCATTCGCCGGCTCCGGAAGTTGAGAGAGGACGGTTGTCGCCGCTCCAGTCCGCTCTGTCCTGTGGACAGCGACGAGCGACTGTGCGACGCGATACGTGGAGATGGAGGAACCCGGGCGACGTCAAACGAGAGGTGGAGAGGAACAGAGAGGGTAGCAGAAACCAGAACAAGATCAGTTCAGCTGGAAACGGAGAGCGGGAGAGGAAGGGAAAGATGGAGGAAGTGAAATAGGATAGGGAGACGATAGGGAGAAAGGGAGAGAGGAAAATAAGAAAAAAGGAAGAGGAAGGAAAGGTGAAAGTGGAGTGAACAGAGCATGGGAAAGGGGAAAGAGAGATAGAGATAAAGACCGACAGAGCAGAGATAATGAGAGCAGTGAGATGAGACAAGGAGAGAAATGGCGGAAGCAAGCAAGGGCGCCGCCACCTTCCGAAAGTTAGGGGGGGGGGGGGGGGGCGAAGGCATTTTGAAGTCGATTCTTTCCATCCAACGCCTATAGGCGTAATGTTAAAATCCTAAATGTTTGAAGGGGAAAAGGGAAAGGGGGAAAGAGAGATAGAGATAAAGACCGACAGAGCAGAGATAATGAGAGCAGTGAGATGAGACAAGGAGAGAAATGGCGGAAGCAAGCAAGGGCGCCGCCACCTTCCGAAAGTTGGGGGGGGGGGGGGCGAAGGCATTTTGAAGTCGATTCTTTCCATCCAACGCCTATAGGCGTAATGTTAAAATCCTAAATGTTGGGGGGACACGCCCCCCCCCCCCCCCCCCTGTGGCGGAGCCCCTGGTAGCGAGAAGAGAATTGAGATAATATCACGGAGCAAGCCTTCCTCCTCCGCTCTCCTCTAGACGCGGCTGAGGCCTGGAGTGGAGACGGCGCTGCAGAAGATGAACTGCAGACTGCAGATATCATCTCGGAGTTCAGCAGAGCTCCTCTCTCGGTCCGAGCGGTGACAGTCATAGATCTCTTCGGGGAGGTCAGTGGAGCCTGCGCCGGACAGCCGCTCGCTGATTCGACGAGTATTGGGCCGGTGACGGATGGACTAGCGCTGTCCCCGACCAAAGATCACCGAGTACCTCCGCTTTCAGTTATTGCCTGCACTCTAAACGTAGCAATGGTCAAACATAATCGGAAATATGTGGCTAGTATGACCCTTGACAGGGATAAAGAGCAGAAATATATCCAAAATGAAGAGATAAAGAGCAGAAATCCCTCCAAAATGAAGCTAATTTGTATGGAGGTGAGGAATAGCAACGCTACTGCAAAGACCAACTGAATTATTACTTTATACGTCCAGGGGCTCCGCCACGCCCTTGCAGGTGGGGGCACTGGATCAAGGGAAACCGAGTGGTCGCTGTCAGCGAAAAGTTGTTGACCGGGGGAGGGGGAGGTTCAGCGAAATGATGCTGTTGAGCGGGGGAGGGTGGAGCGTCAGCAAAAAGCTTGTTGAACAGGGGAGAGGCAACAAATAATGAGTACAACTTGAACACTGATTTCTAGTTGTTTGTCAGGGAAAATTGGGGCGATAATCTTCCCTAGCTCAAGAATGGGGAGACACGCCCCCCCCCCCCCCCCCGTGGCGGAGCCCCTGCTTACGTCATATAGGTACGCTTCACACTATGCAACTGATAATACAAGCTGATAGTTTGTGCTGGTCCCGTCCAGAACACCAGGACTGGCTGACAACGACAGAGCCTAGCAAATGAGATCAGATCAGTGATTACCGCGTCGCCGTCCATTAATCCGGGGTAGGAGCGCTCCGCCCGACGGCGCAGAAACGGACGCGATTGTGGCTTTGGGGAGCGTCGATAGTGGGTGGTAAGCTGAAGTAACCCTGGGCCGCTATATCAGCCCAGATCTAACGACACTGCGCGCACCACCGCCGCCACCGGAGTCCACAAATAACCAGCACGCGTCGCCGCCGCCGCCCACTTGACACCGCACAATCTGCGACTGCGAGCCTCGCCAGGCCCGCGAGCCAAGCGCTCCTGTGCCGCAGCACAGTCGCCTCTCCGCCGCCGGAATCACCATCACTTAGCACACTCACACACTACTCACACACTATCTGCACCTCCACCGGGAGCCCCTCCCACAACGCCATCCACGAGCAGACTGGCCGGCTGCGAATCTCTGCCGCCGTCACACCGCGACGCGACCTGGCCGACCGGCAGGTGGCTGGCCACCGTGGCACGTTGCCATGGCGACCAAGACGCGGAGCGGCAGGTATACTGTACCGCACGATACGTCCCCGCGCCCGCTGCGCCTCCCGGCGGGGCGGGGTGCCCTGCGCCGGGGAGGGGGTGAGGGTCGTGCGCGGACGGAGAGGGGGGAGTCGTGTATTGCTGCAGCCGGAAATGACGGCTCTGCGGGGCCGCCGCCGGTGTAACGCCGTCACAAAGGGGTGACAGCAGCGGGCGGCGCGGCGGCAGGGCCCGCATGAGGAACAGGACGCACGGAGGCAGGGCGTGACCAGGGTAATAGGACAACTGGTAGAACAGTAAGGAATGTAACGGCCAAATGAATTAGACAAGATATAATTTGTATCGTAATTGTTTTGTCTATTATAAATTAAAGGTATTGTTTGCTATCAATAATTTGTATTTCCATAGATTATATCTTTATTTATTGAATTAAACTCCAGCAAATATACGAAGTAGCAATCGAAATAGTGTATATTTCAGTACATGTAGTAATATTTGGAAGCGGTCATTAAATTCTACTACGAAATAGTAGTCGTAGTGTAGTATTGTTTATTTCGGTACCTGTAGTAGTATTTGGAAGCGGTCTGCGGTCGTTCCGACATTTTTTAACCCCCAAGCCCATTTAACCCCTTTACGCCTAGAATATCGAAAAATGGTAAATAGAAACATTGTAGCTAAGGCGTGTAGCTATCTGTTCCAGAAGTCGGATTAAAAATATGTCCCATAGGTTATGAACCAACCTTGTCTGGAAATCATCGATTTAACATGGGAACCCAACGGTGTAGTAGGTTTTTAACGCCCAAATGCCTAGTGCTGCCAACTGTTACTGGTGGGGCTGGGCGTAACAGACACCCGGCGGAGACATACGCTGGCAGAGGCGGGCACTGGCGAATCCAGGGCGGCATCAGAGGCAACCCCCCCCCCCCCGTAGGAATCTAGGGGGGGGGGGGCATTCAATACAAGTATGCCCCCCCCCCGCGCGCGCTCCCAATGTATCGTAAAATCGTAAAAACTGTCTTTGCAGCAGACAAAATCCAGCTATCCAGTCAAAACCCGGAAAATTTCGCGTCGCTTGGCTGGCACTGGCGGGTCCAGGCATGAGCGGATCCAGAGGGCGGGGGACCGGGCACGGGCCATAGATCCTGGATCCCCCCCAAACAAAAACTGAAATCGGAGCAAATTTGACACATTGCCTGAGATAATATAAAATCTAAGCAACTTTTACTAAGGAAAGTTTGTTTTACATCAGTTATCGATGCACAAGCAAGCGAAATCCGATGAGTTTTCAGAATTGAGTGAGACTTTTGGGGATTCCCCCCCCCCCCAACTAACCCAAGCCACCCATCCTGGATCCGCCCTTCGGTCCAGGGAGGCCAACAGGGGCAAATGCCCCCCCCCCCCCCCCACACACACACACACACACACAGGAATCTGAGAGGTGCATTCAATACAAGTATGCCCCCGCGCGTTACCTGCACTGAACGTGAAAAACAATGATCTTAGGACTAGGAAAAACTTCATGAAAACGGAAGTTGTTTATCTCGTGTGATTGAATTTGAAGTTTGTATCCCGTTCTTTCAATGATAGACAAAACAGCGCACCTGTTGCAATTCAAGCAGCCCAGTGACACTTAACCCACGCCCCACTGGGGGGAGGGCAAAATATCCCCCCCCCCTGATTTTCTCAGTAACTTGAAAACTATAGTAGATATCAACGTCAAACTTTCGGTACCTTTTCCTGCATCAATTATACGTCTTCTTACCAAATTCCAATGAAATTGGTGCAGTGTTTTGGGAGATAATGACGTTTTAATGACGCATTGTCATGCCATTTTTTGTGGAAAAACAAAATGTTTGAACAATCGTAGAAAATAGAGTTTTGAAGCAAATTGCAAATAAATAATGTCAAAAGAAAGGAAATGATATTCTCTTAAAAATGGATATCTCGGATTTGCAAAATGTTGTGTTTTTGAACCCCCCAAAAAAATGAGATAAAAAAATCCACAAAATCCATTTTTGTGAATTCGAAAAGTGAATTTCTAAAGCTCGAATACCAAAATAAGGTGACTGGCCCAAATTCGCGGAGAAAAAAATGGGGGTATCTTTTTGCCACAAAAAGATCCCCCCCCCCCCTACACACGGAGAGAGACTGGATCCGCCAGTGGAGGCGGGTATCGTGTGCAGCACCCACAACGTTGAGGTCAATGGGAATTGAGAATGCACCACTCTTAACACGGGCCTCGCATAACCGAGCATTGCACGACAGTCGACACTTGCTGATTTGGTCGTAAAGAAAGGATGGCCTTCAGCTACCGAGAAGTAGCGGCAACGAGCGAAATCCATTACTGTCGGTCATGGATCACTGGACGGCAGCTCCAGCCTCCAGTCTAAAAGCATGCAGTCTCGGGATCACGATGCAGTCAATGCAATCTTAGAGCCTGCATGACAATTCGGAATTCGCTCTCAGCAGTCAGCCTCAATCACGATCTGCGAGCCAGCGTTGTTGAATGTCAATGACGATGCTAATTGTATCGGGGTATACCTATGGTTGCTGCAAATTCATTGATTAAGCCATAGGCGGCCAATTAAAAATTAATCTGAAGAAGACAAAAACACGTTGTCCATACATAATCCTCGCATGACAGCCGGAGTCGGCATAATTTAAAGGGATATTGCCACCTCCGGAGGATTTCTAAAAAGCAACTTAAATGAATGGTGGGCAGGGGCGCAGCCAGGGGGAGGGGGCAAGAGGGGCAATTGCCCCCCCCCCCCTCATTACGGGTCACAGGGGGCCCCGCCGAGATTGGCCCAGATACCATTTGCATTAGCTAAATGGCTTTCAAAAAGTCACAGAGGAGCCCTCAAACCAGCAAGGGCGCCGCCACCTTCCGAAAGTTGGGGGGGGGGGGGGGACTGAGGCATTCTGAAGTCGATTCTTGACCTGGTCTGGTGACCTGACCTGAGATGACCCGAGGTATTTTTTTTTAACATAATGTGGACAATTGATGCCCAAACAGTTGTGCCAAAAACGGCGGCGCGCAGCGCCGTCGTTTTCCCGCTATCCGCGAAAAACCTGAGGGAGGTGTCTAAACAGCCCCCCCTCCCACCCCCGGCACGGCGCGGGTTAAAATATAGGGATGATGTGTGAGCGTGCAGCCAGGTGTTAGGGTATTCATGTGAAGTAAAAAATGACCCCAGCTGAGAGCTGGGGTCATTTTTGTATGGGCAACGTTTCCACCCAAAGCACTTTTACCACCCCTGCCTATAGTGTCCCTCAGAAGCGGTGCGGGTACCGATGTGGGCCAGTTACAGCCGCGTCTGATGGGGAATGTTTGGTAGTTTTCCGAGGTCAGCAGACCCGTTAAGCAACCATGTGGGCAGTGCCCCGAGTCACATGACCCTCGAGGGGACCAATTCTGATTTGTAATGCAGTTGCGAAGAGGTAACTTAGCTCACCGAAACAAATGAGATTTATTTCGGTCGTCGCAGCCCGTTCAGCTCTGGCCGTTTCTTCGGATCACTGCGTTGTTGGGTTTCGGCCGCGCCGGTGTCGGACAGCGCCCGTCGCGCCAGGTCGAGCGCAGGGATGAAGATGGCGCTGTGATCGCTCGCCGAACAAGAGATACTGATTGGTTCTCAAGGATGAATTCATCAGACACGATCAAAGACGGAACAGGATACGCCCGTTGTCGGTACCAGTCGCTCATTTCCAGCTCGGCTATTGGCCGAGCATTACGACAGTGAATATCCGGACGGTCGCCTGGACAGCCTCGGTTTGTGGTTATCGCTGATGATTTGAGATGAGTTACATGTGTTAAAGGGACTACCCCACCTTAACATTATATTTGAGTTGAGATAGCCATTTTGATGGCTTGGCATTGAAGTTAAGTATGGTAGCAGTTAAAACAACCACAATGATCTAATCAAAAAGATATTCGAGTTTGATTTTGACATCTGTAAAAAATAAGGCCCATGTGTATTTGAATAGGGACTCTAAACACCGGGTGGTTCGCTTTTTCTGCGCAATAGATGTCGACCCAAGCCTTCAATAAAGCTCTATTGAAGGCTTGTTTTTGGGCTCTGTTTATGACGCATAGAACGCAAACTTGAATTTAGAGCATTTCGACTGAATTATAGTTTATTATACTCGACAAGAGCTTTCAAATGAGCACACGCGGAGGTCTGTACGACGACTTTTATTTGTGACCTTTTGGGTAGGGGTCAACAACTTACGGAGGCCCGGGGGGACCAAAACTGAAAGGAGCGAAACAAAATTTGCCATACTTGTTATTGGCCTAGAGAAGAACGCCATGTCAATTGGCAAGCTTGCACCGACGAAAAGTTTTTTGGGGGGACACCCTAAATTATATAATTGCAGATATGTGAATCGCTCCACTACAATAGGTATATATCGTATAGGTACGTCACATCCGCAAAATGATGGCTACCGTACCGCACTTAGGAGCAATTGCAATATTAAACACTACAGGTACAGACAGGCACGTAGCCAGCCAATTTGTCTCAGGGACAGACTTGTCAATGATTCAATGTGAATCGACTACTTTTGATTGAATCATTCTTATTTCAAATGAATGATTCATGAATCGATTCACCTCATGCGCAAACCTGTTGTGAGTCACTGATTGAATCATTCATACAGATAAAATAGGCTGATTGAATCATTCATTGCTCAAAGAATCATTCTTTTTTGGTCGAACAGCATAAACTGTCCAAAAAAATATGTCAGCGACCCAGCATTTATCTGTGCCCTGTGGACTTAATGGCCAATTATATGAGCTCTGTGTCCTGAGCTGTAGCCTGTAATTCATATATGCATGAAGAAAGCGAGGCTTTGTGTCCACTCCAGTGGGCACAAAGCCACTGTTCAATCAGTCCTAACTAGGTACATACCTTGGTACTGGTAGGGTTAGGGGTAGGCACCTAAATACTTAGAAAAGGTAACTAACTCATACTTTGATTCATAAACCACACAGTAAACGCACACATTTTTCACACGTAAAATTATCAAAAGGTACCCACCTTTTCCTAATTTCTAGGCTATACCATATCAAAAACTAAATCATAAACAAATATTTGCATGATGTCCCAAATATCACTGTCGCATCGGCGCCGCTTTATTCCACATCATGCTTTATAAAAAATAATACCTAATGGAAAATCAAAATAAATGTTATATTCGCTTAAAAAGGCTAAACGTAAAGTCATTAATTATTTTGGAACTTGGAATTTGCAATTATAATACATATTATAAATATCATTTTATAATCAAAATAAACAACACGCGTGTCAAATTGGTTCACATTCACATTCACATTCGGAAACACATTCGCGGACTATTTGGATTAGCTTCAAAATTGGAACACACACAGACCTAGTGATCATTCTGGTAAAATCTTAGAGTAGCACATTCAAAATCAAAGGAGTTAGAGCAGGTCAGATAGGTTTAAGGTCAAACAGCGGACTATTCCGATTTGCATGGAAATTAGCACACTGGTAGAACATAACCTCCTTATCACGCTCATGAAATATTAGAGTCGCACATTCAAAATCAAAGGATTTAGAGCAGGTCATATGTTTAAGGTCAAACAGCAGACTATTCTGGTTTTCATGAAAAATGGCACACAGGTAGAGCATAGCCTCCTTATCACGCTCATAAAATCTTAGAGTCGCACATTCAAAATCAAAGGAGTTAGACAAAGGAGTCGACACTTCTCTTTAGCGTTGAGTGATTGAATCAAGATTGAATCATTCATTATGTTAATGTTGAGTGATTGAATCATGATTGAATCATTCATTATGGTAATGTTGAGTGATTGAATCATGATTGAATCATTCATTACGGTAATGTATAGTGATTGAATCATGATTGAATCATTCATTATGGTCCCTGAATCACTGTGAATCGATTCATGACAAATATGAATCATTGACAAGTCTGCTCAGGGGGGGGGGGGGGGGGGCACGTGGGTAGTAGAAAACATTTTGCTTCTCAGACATATGTTGTTGCCCGGGGGGCGGGGTAGGGTCGGGTCGTCAGAGAATCTCGTTTTATCTAGTGTATTTGTTTTGCTCAGAAGAGGGGGGCATAGCCCCTGTGCCCCCCCCCCCCCTTGGCTACGCCCCTGGGTACAGATGTTCTTTGCATACGCTGTACACATAAAATGCAAATACAAATATAAATCACTGTGTTCACGACTGGCGCATTAGAACTTAGAAGGCAAATAAGTGATCGTAAATAAGGTAATCTTGTTATTTGTTCTTATTGTTTGTTAGGCATTTGTTCTTTGACCTCGAGCTCTGGATATGCGCATGTTAAAAATACAACAGCTTTCTAGTAATACAGAACAAAAACGTTCACAAACAACAGAGCAGGAGCAGTTGTTCGTTTCATCCAAAAACATCCACATAATGTATGCATGCGAAGTGCGGGACAGCACATCTCCAGAAATATGTACTTTGGCCTGCGGGACAGTATATCTACAGGCGTGTGTTGTGCGGAACAGCATATCTCCAGAAATGTGTATTGCGGGACAGTATATCTACAGGCGTGTGTTGTGCGGAACAGCATATCTCCAGAAATGTATATTGCGGGGCAGAATTCTTGAATGCGTTATCTAACTCTACAATTATACATGTTGCTGCAAAACTAATGACAATATTTGAGATGAGGACACCTGAGAGAGTGTATTTGTGTATCTGCACGGCTGAATCACAGCTGAATCCCAGCTGAGAACCGATGACTGCATATCATGTCGGCGTGTTTGTCACACGGAGTTTACCGTGACGTGACCGAGTTGTACCGATTTTATCCTATTCCTAACTCATAACAGCCGTGTCCCAAAGAGTTCGGCAAACCAGTGTCACAAAAATAAACTTATCATAATCGTGTCCCACGCTATCTACCATGCATTAAATACAGAGTTTGTCATAATATGACCACCACAGCCGTGTTTTGTGTTGTCTTACATGACCGTATATAACGGAGTTTGTCACGCCCGTGTCACGACTGAGTCCTGTCCCTAACACACTCCGTCATAACCATGTCGTACCATGTCTGTCATAACGTGTCATAACATAACTCCGTCATAACCATGTCGTACCATGTCTGTCATAACGTGTCATAACATAACTCCGTCATAACCATGTCATACCATGTCTGTCATAACGTGTCATAACATAACTCCGTCATAACCATGTCGTACCATGTCTGTCATAACGTGTCATAACTTAACTCCGTCATAACCATGTCATACCATGTCTGTCATAACGTGTCATAACATAACTCCGTCATAACCATGTCGTACCATGTCTGTCATAACGTGTCATAACATAACTCCGTCATAACCATGTCATACCATGTCTGTCATAACGTGTCATAACATAACTCCGTCATAACCATGTCGTACCATGTCTGTCATAACGTGTCATAACATAACTCATTCATAACCATGTCATACCATGTCTGTCATAACGTGTCATAACATAACTCCGTCATAACCATGTCATACCATGTCTGTCATAACGTGTCATAACATAACTCCGTCATAACCATGTCGTACCATGTCTGTCATAACGTGTCATAACATAACTCCGTCATAACCATGTCGTACCATGTCTGTCATAACGTGTCATAACATAACTCATTCATAACCATGTCATACCATGTCTGTCATAACGTGTCATAACATAACTCCGTCATAACCATGTCGTACCATGTCTGTCATAACGTGTCATAACATAACTCCGTCATAATCATGTCGTACCATGTCTGTCATAACGTGTCATAACATAACTCCGTCATAACCATGTCGTACCATGTCTGTCATAACGTGTTATAACCATGTCTGTCATAACGTGTTATAACCGCGTGTGTGCTCCAGTGTCATAACCATACGGCACCGACCGAGCGCCGGACGGAGGCCTTGTCCGGTGAACAGCCCGACCCGCGGGACAGCCGTCCAATATGCCGTAAACCTGGGCAACAGCAGCTGGGCCGGTCGTGTCGGGTCCGGCCGTGTCGCCAGCGGGGACGACGCAGAACGACGGCGACCGGCGCAGGAAGGGAGACAGCGACCAATGCAGGAAGGGAGCGAGGGGGACGGTGACCGGCGGAGGGACGGAGGGAGGAGGACGGTGACCGGCGGAGGGACGGAGGGAGGAGGACGGTGACCGGCGGAGGGACGGAGGGAGGAGGACGGTGACCGGCGGAGGGACGGAGGAAGGGGGACAGTGACCGGCGGAGGGACGGAGGGAGGAGGACGGTGACCGGCGGAGGGACGGAGGGAGGAGGACGGTGACCGGCGGAGGGACGGAGGGAGGGGGACGGTGACCGGCGGAGGGACGGAGGGAGGAAGACGGTGACCGGCGGAGGGACGGAGGGAGGAGGACGGTGACCGGCGAAGAGACGGAGGGAGGAGGACGGTGACCGGCGGAGGGACGGAGGGAGGGGGACGGTGACCGGCGGAGGGACGGAGGGAGGAGGACGGTGACCGGCGGAGGGACGGAGGGAGGGGGACGGTGACCGGCGGAGGGACGGAGGGAGGAGGACGGTGACCGGCGGAGGGACGGAGGGAGGAGGACGGTGACCGGCGGAGGGACGGAGGGAGGGGGACGGTGACCGGCGGAGGGACGGAGGGAGGGGGACGGTGACCGGCGGAGGGACGGAGGGAGGAGGACGGTGACCGGCGGAGGGACGGAGGGAGGAGGACGGTGACCGGCGGAGGGACGGAGGGAGGGGGACGGTGACCGGCGGAGGGACGGAGGGAGGAGGACGGTGACTGGCGGAGGGACGGAGGGAGGAGGACGGTGACCGGCGGAGGGACGGAGGGAGGAGGACGGTGACCGGCGGAGGGACGGAGGGAGGGGGACGGTGACCGGCGGAGGGACGGAGGGAGGAGGACGGTGACCGGCGGAGGGACGGAGGGAGGGGGACGGTGACCGGCGGAGGGACGGAGGGAGGAGGACGGTGACCGGCGGAGGGACGGAGGGAGGAGGACGGTGACCGGCGGAGGGACGGAGGGAAGAGGACGGTGACCGGCGGAGGGACGGAGGGAGGGGGACGGTGACCGGCGGAGGGACGAGTAAGGGAGGGAAGGAAACGGTGACCGACGGAGAAGGGGAGCGAGGGAGACAGTGACCGGCGGAGGGAGGGAGGGAGCGAGGGAGACAGTGGCCGGCGGCGGGACGGAGGGAGGGGGACGATGACCGGCGGAGGGAATGAGGGAGGGAGGTAGCGAGGGAGACAGTGGCCGGCGGAGGGACGGAGGGAGGAGGGCGGTGACCGGCGGAGGGACGGAGGGAGGAGGGCGGTGACCGGCGGAGGGACGAGGAAGGGAGGGAAGGAAACAGTGACCGGCGGAGAAGGGGAGCGAGGGAGACAGTGACCGGCGGAGGGAGGGAGGGAGGGAGGGAGGGAGGGAGGGAAACAGTGACCGTCGGAGGGACGGAGACAGCGACCGGCGGAAGAAGGGAGCTAGGGAGACAGTGACCGGCGGAGGGAGGGAGCGAGGAAGACGGTGACCAGTGGAGGGACGGAGGGGGGGAGGACGGAGGGGGCCGTCCGGACGGTGGCCGTCCGGACGGTGGCCAACACAGGCCGGGAGCGCGAGACTGCACTGCACTTCGACGTCGGACCACGCGGACGTGCCGGCCAGTGCGTGTGCGTGTGCGTGTGCGTGTGCGTGTGCGTGTGCGTGTGCGTGTGCGTGTGCGTGTGCGTGCGCGTGCGTGCGTGTGCGTGTGCGTGTGCGTGTGCGTGTGCGTGTGCGTGTGCGTGTGCGTGTGCGTGTGCGTGTGCGTGTGCGTGTGCGTGTGCGCGCGCGCGTGTGTGTGTGTGTGTGTGTGTGTGTGTGTGTGTGTGTGTCACAGTACAGTTTGGGTCGCTCCTCGGGATTGTTATTGGCCGGGTTGGATGACATTTACGTGACCTATCCTACGTGTACCACCGATGATTGAAATTAAGGCGCAATGAATATTGAACATCATGCGAAAATTAAAGCATAAAGGTATACTTACAAGCGAAAGCAACTTGTGAACTCATTAACTTGTATAAACCGTATGCATTTGCATCTTGCCACGGTATAAATCTGCCGGAACTACTAATACTGCTTCATAGCTCACACTGGCGGATCCAGCCACTCCGTCTGGGGGAGGCCAAAGACTCGGGCACTGGCGGATCTAGGATTCTAGTTTGGAGGGCAAAAATTTCGCTCCGTTTCATTAGCGAAAAGTCGTTGACCGGGGGGTCCTCAGCGCGAACGAAAGAGTCGTTACGCGGGGGGGGCATACTTGTATTTGTATTGAATGTCCCCCATGTTCCAGTGGGATGGAGGAATTCTCCCCCCCCCCCCTTCACTTGCGGATCTAGGGTTCGAGTTTGGGGAGACAAAAAGTTGCGTTTCAAAGTTGTTAACGGGGGAGGGGTGGCGTCGGGTCGTTAGCGTGAAAAGTCGTTGGCGGGGGTGGGGAGGAGCGTCGGATCGTCAACGGCGAAACGTCGTTGACTGGAGAGGGGGGGCGGTCCTCAGCGCGAAAGCCCTATAACCAGGTAAAACCATCAGCCTTTGTTTTTACCGTCCCCCGCGGCCAGTGGATGACGTCATTGGGATGGTAACTCAGGCGCCGCCGTACACGCTCTATGTAATGGACGATAGTCTGGAATAGTTTTCGGCGGCTTTTAACCATGTTTTTATGTTGGATATGATGCAGCTTTAAAGATGCGATGTGGTCTGGCAATGGCAAATATAGACCGTCTGTTACTCTTACTGCACAACCTGGCTGGAATTCCTCGGGTCTGACCGAGTGTATTAACTCGCGCCGTGCCGGGGGGGGGGGGGCGTTTAGACGCCTCCCTAAGGTTTTTCGAGGATAGCGAGAAAAAACGGTGGCGCGAAGCGCCGCTTTTTACGGCAAAGGTGTTTGGGCATCAGTTACCCACATTGTGTGAATTTTTTAACTTCGGGTCATATCAGGTCAGGTCACCAGGCCAGGTCACGTGACCCCACCTCTAAAGACGTTTGTGGTCGTACCACAGCCACAGTTTTTGGCCGATCGGTTTCAAACTTACAGGATTTCATAAGGTCATAAGTAGGTACCTACAATTCGTTATATCACATATTTTGTATATCTGTGACCAAAGGTCGGGGCAATTGCGTGACCTCCCCATTATAAGTCAATGGGAAATATTCAAATCCTTCCTTTTCCGAGGATACGCATGATATCAGTCCAATTCCTCCTGGATAATGTTATCATAGGTCATTCTTGATGAACCAGGTACAATTTTTGTTCAGTGACCCCTACAGGGTCGGCAGAGGGCATCTGACACTTTTTGTCAATAACTATCGACAGAATGAAGATAGAGAAGTGAAACTGGCACGAATATGTTTATCTCGTCGAGACACGTTTTGCAATATGCAACATGACCTACTTGAGTCACCACTTGACCTTGACCTGAGTTCAAATTTATAAGTTGACCTAACCTGGTCTGCATGAATATGATTCGAAGCGCCTTGACGAGACAAACATGATGGAGGTCGACATTATTACCTTATCTTTATTAGGCAAAAAGTTATTCGCGAAAAACAGTTTTACCCAAAAAATAGCCTTTTGGCCTTTGGTGACCTCTGGAGCCTAAACTATTGACCTGAGCTAAAATTTGAGGACACCAATGGCGATTGCATTTTTTAATACATTTCGATTGCTTTTGCCATAAATAAGTGAAGACTGTTTTAGACATGTGAAAATGTCGGACAGTAGGTGCATGTATGATTGAAATGACTACAGTATGAATACCTCGACAGTATTTATGAAGTAAAGAAAGGCAGTAATTAGGCCTATAGCCCCGTTTGTTACGTACTAAAGGCAACCGCTACATGGAGATGGGTATCGAGGTATCGAATCGAGGCATAGGTGGGCACCGTTACTTCAAAATGTAACTTCGTAACTCGTTACTCCGTTACTCCAAAAAAGTAACTCGTTACTCGTTACTCCGTTACATCGTCAAAAAATGTAACGTAAGTTACACTTACTCCGTTAATCCGTTACTTTTGTCAAACGAAGTGATACAAATTCCGACAGAAAGAAGATAGAGAAGTGAAACCGGTACGAATGTGTTTGTATCGTCGAGACACGTGTCCCAATATGCAGCATGACCATCTTGTGTCACCACTTGACCTTGACCTGAGGTCAAATTTCTAAGTTGACCTAAACTGGTCAACAGGAATATATTTCTAAGCGCCTTGGCGAGACAAACACGATGGCTCCAAAAATTATTACCTTATATTGATTAGGTGAAAAGTGATTTGCGAAAAACTGTTTTGCCATAAATAGCCTCAAAATCACGTTTTGCCATAAAATCACGTCTGGAGCCTAAACTATTGATCTGAGCTAAAATCTGAGGACGCCATGGCGATTGCATATTTCAAGAGCTTTCGATTGCTTTTTCGTTTGTTCCTAGCTGTCATAGTTCTCGTGATAGTTTATGGTTTCTGGAGCAAAGTGCTATTTTTGCATATTTGACCCCATTTGACCTCGAAGATATTGACCTATAATAATGAAAATTTCGCAAAACAGAGTTCCCTTCAGAACCTCCCTACCCTACAAATTTCGTTATTGTAGCTCTTATGTGGGGCGAAATCTTAGGAAGGGGGGGGGGCGGAATCCCCCCCCCTCTCCTCCAGTGCTTGCAATTCTCAGAGGCTCGCTACTCGCTACTCGTTACTCGAAGCTCGCCTTTATCATAAACTAGTGCCGCCAGCCTATATCAGCTGACGAACATTGTCAACGTTTCGCGGCATCGGGATCGGGAGACAGCTACCTTTATCGCAGTCGTTGCGCATTGCGCCGCATTAAAGGGAATAGTCCACCTTCAACATTAGTTTTAAACTGAGATAGCCGTTTTGTAGCCCGTGTTGAGAAATCCTTATCTTGACTGTTTTCTTGACTGAAAAGACTCTCCAACCGAAGATATTTGACTTTTTGGCGAAGGAATGCGGCGCATATATGATTGTTTTTTTGTTTTTCGAAGGTGAACTATTTCCTTTAAAGTAAATAGTTCACCTTCGGAAAAAAAATCAGAACACGATTTTATTATATTTTTTTAATACAGTTTCTTTTTTTCTTTTCAAAAATGGTCCTACATCGCGCCAATTCAGGACAGAAGGTCGTACATTATTAATGTTATGGTGTGCGTTATTGGTCTGCGCATGCTCAGACCAGTGCTGGCACTCTCAGACGGTACGGTATATCATATATGCGCCGCATTCCTTCGCCAAAAAGTCAAATATCTTCAGCTGGAGAGTCTTTTCAGCCAAGAAAAGTTGCAGATAAGGATTTCTCAACACGGGCTACAAAACTGCTATTTCAGTTCAAAATCCCATGTTGAAGGTGAACTATTTCCTTTAAAGGGATTATACGGGTTTCCGTCCTGAAAGTAAATGCACTCTTTTGCAGTTGTATGAGCTTTAAACACGTTTAAGATATATAACAGGGACCTCAATGCTCATTTAGTCCATTATTTCAGAAATTATCAGCGTTAAAACTTGGGCGTTTTTCGAGACTAGTATCAGATAACGAGTACTTGATCGGCACTACTGTCCACCACTTTTATCTTAAGATCAATTTTAGAGTTTTGAATTATCTGCAAGTCCTACACTGGATCACAAAATTATTATGCAATTCAAAACTGACGGGACTTCGTATTACTACACACTGTTCGTTGAGGTTTTGTGTTTTTGTGGTTTTCTTTTCTCTGGCCTTTAGCGTTGAGAATTTGGTGGTGGCGTATTAATTTTTTGGCATGAAAATTCATGAAAAATATAGAATGTTATGGGAAAACTGGGTAACTGCTGCTGTCGTTGGAACAAAACAAGTTTATTTTCTTTCAAATATTGCTTATTTTATCGGAAATATGCCATACGTGAGGTGTTTTTATTAGCATAAAAGAGATGACTGGCTCTGCCTCAGCCGGTCCTGCAGAAAATACGCGGTGGCATCACCGCGCACTTTGGAATGTCCTTACGTGCAGAAGAGGTCATTTCCAGAAAAATGTAGCTACCGTGGGACTTCTACCACCTTTATAAGTACGTTTTACTATGTAACTCAATTATTCTGGGGAAAAAACCCGTATAATCCCTTTAAAGGAAATAGTTCACCTTCGGGAAATTTTTCAGAACACGATTGTATTATATTTTTTAATACAGTTTCTTTTTTTATTTTCAAAAATGGTCCTACATCGCGCCAATTCAGGACAGAAGGTCGTAAATTAGTAATGTTATGGTGTGCGTTATTGGTCTGCGCATGCTCCATGGCAGTGCTAGCACTTTCAGACGGTACGGTGCATCATATATGCGCGGTATTCCTTCGCCAAAAAGTCAAATATCTTCAGCTGGAGAGTATTTTCAGCCAAGACAAGTTCCAGATAAGGATTTCTCAACACGGGCTACAAAACTGCTATTTCAGTTCAAAACCCATGTTGAAGGTGAACTATTTCCTTTGAGCAACAGCCCAACAGGTACGATATTTGGCACTGGCAGCCCTTTACGCCATATGACATTCGATTTTTTAACGTGTGTAAGGCATTGATTGTGCTGGTGCGAATAAACCCGGGCGTGAATAGAAACAAGTATAGGAAAAGGTAACTGAGTAACGGAGTAACGGAGTAACAGACTAAAAAGTAACGAAGTAACGGACCACACAAGTAACTTCCGTTACTCGGTTCGTCACTGTAAAAAATGTAACGAGTCCGCTACTTCGTTACTAAAAAAAGTAACTTCGTTAGTAACGGAATAACGGAGTAACGGACGGGTGCCCACCTATGAATATTTGGCCTCAGCTAACATGTTATAGCCAAGTAAACCAGCTTAGCCGAAGCCCGAGGCAACATTGCCTTGCCACATTATCAATGCATACCCAAATAGTCGCCAATTGACCGTTTAGTGGACTAAGCAGAATAGAAAGTGCCGGGGAGGGGGGAGGGGGAGGGGGGGGGGGCGGTCATGATGGGTCCCAGCTGAGCGGCTGCCGGGAACATCACCGACGATATATGGTAGCGGAGCTGCCACATCGCCCGCCGGCCGCTGAGTGCCGGTGTCTCTACCACCACACAGCTCTTTGCAGAATTGCAGAGAGGCTCTGCACTTAAATCTGCCGGCTTTCATTGGAGCTTTTCAGCATAACGTTTCCTCGCGTAAATGGTAAGTTAATGTTAATGAAATATATTCCTGGAAAACTTATCAAATAAAGCCACCCGCTAGCCTCAAAAGGGCTGTCGCGAAATAGAAAGTGTCTGTTTTGGGCCGATGCTCGTTCATGAAACTGTCAGCGTAGTCCGTAGGCTAAAACTATGCTTAATGGTATCACCAACGGCAAACAAGCAAAAACGTTCGTGATCCATTACCGTCCGTTTCAGCGGGCCGAGCTGCTGTGTAACGTGGCAGATCAGATGACAGATAGAGACGAGCTCGGTAAGCCTCCCAGATGACAGATAGAGATGAGCTCGGTAAGCCTCCCAGATGACAGATAGAGATGAGCTCGGTAAGCCTCCCAGACTGGACATTTGCAGACTGTGCATGGGTGGAGCTTTTCCAAGAAAGTTGGTGGGGCAAAATGTAATTTTGCTTGGTTGTTTTGTTTGGATGAGGTGAAAAGACCATTTTAATGCCGGATAACCTCCAAATCTGACAAGAGTTGGTGCGGCAAAACACAAAGTTGGTGGGGCAGTGGCGCCACCATTTGAATATGAAACTCCACCCGTGCGACTGTGCAGTACAAAATATGCTATCCGTGACTAATCGGTGCATTTTTCGACTCTACTTTCCGACCTTCACGTCGATTCTTTGCGTAGAAATTGCATCGATCTTGATGGGCCGAATAATAACGACCGTTTAGTAGCTAGATGATTAAATTTCATGAGCTTTTAGAAGCATTCTCGCACCCTTTCCTGCCCGCCGTCCGCCCTCCACCAATGGTGACGTCACGGCTGAGTGGCGAATTTGCCGATTAATGCTGCCCGCTGTTGATTAATGTTGCCCGCTGTTGATACTACAGCACACACCTGTGTAGTGTGTCCTACTGACGGCGAGTATTTTCCTCCCGGTGGCATACCCTTCGGCCATATGATATATATATATTATATATATATACATACGGTTACATAATGAGTGGCCATATTGTCATTATCTGTCGTTAATTACCACCGCAGGGAGGCCCGTGTATCGTGCCGTAATCGCCGTGTACCGGACACTGTTCGCACCCTCCACACCCTCCACACCCTCCGGCCCACACCCTCAACACCCTCCGGCCCACACCATCCACACCCTCCGGTCCACACCATCCACACCATCTGGTCCACACCCACCACACCCTCCGGCCCACACCCTCAACACCCTCCGGCCCACACCCTCCGGTCGACACCATACACACCCTCCGGTCCACACCATCCACACCATCCGGCCCACACCCTCCACATCATCCGGCCCACACCCTCCACACCATCCACACCCTCCGGTCCACACCATCCACACCCTCCGGTCCACACCATCCACACCCTCCGGTCCACACCCTCCAGTCCACACCCTCCACACCATCCGGTACACACCCTTCACACCCTCCGGCCCACACCTTCCACACCCTCCAGTCCACACCCTCCACACACTCCGGTCCACACCATCCACACACTCCGGTCCACACCCTCCACACCCTCCGGTCCACACCATCCACACCCTCCGGTCTACACCCTACACACCCTCCGGCCCACACCCTCCACAGTATCCGGTCCACACCCTCCACACCCTCCGGTCCACACCATCCACACTCACTCTCCGGTCCACACCCTCCACACCATCCGGTCCACACCATCCACACCCTCCGGTCCACACCCTCCACACTCTCCGGTCCACACCCTCCACATCCTCCGGTTCACACCCTCCGGTCCACACCATCCACACCCTCCGGTTCACACCCTCCACACCCTCCGGTCCACACCCTCCACACTCTCCGGTCCACACCATCCACACCCTCCGGTCCACACCCACCACACCCTCCGGTCCACACCCTCCACACCCTCCGGTTCACACCATCCACACCCTCCGGCCCACACCCTCCACACCCTCCGGTCCACACCCTCCACACCCTCCGGTCCGTGCACCGGTCAGCAGGGCGATTTACAGTGTGTATAGCGGACTGCCGGCCGCCAAGGCCTCCTTCAGCACGAGTCAAGACAGCCTACTGGTGCCGGGGATAGCGCGGTGTGTAGTGTATCCCGCGTTGTGCTGTACAGCCGCACCCCCTCCCCCCCCCCCCCAATCGGCAATCACCCGCCACTCATCACCGACAATAAGACCTGCTGCCACCCACCCTGTCTGACCCCACCTGCACCGTCTCTCCAC
Organism: Chirona hameri; assembly: GCA_036785665.1. Classification (NCBI taxonomy): domain Eukaryota; kingdom Metazoa; phylum Arthropoda; class Thecostraca; order Balanomorpha; family Balanidae; genus Chirona; species Chirona hameri. The sequence continues at coordinate 253,842 of JAXIVJ010000086.1, read as the reverse complement.
CCAATACTATATCCCGTCTGGTCTCCCACCCACCCACTGAGCTACCAACCAACTACCAACCGCCACCAATCACTACCTTAGTACCTTACCCACCACCCACCTGCCTTTCCGAGACGGCCTGTCAGCAAACCTGTCACGTCTGTCAGGCCCGACTCTGACCCAATGCTCTGCGCTTGGCGGACACCATGGTGAGTCGGGCGAGATAAGCTGTGACGTCACGACCCTCGAGTCGCTCCCCTTCCACGATCAGGGGCAACCCCCACCGCTCCGCCCCCTCAGTCAACAGTCAACACAGCAGACGGTCTGGGGCGGCTATGTGGAGCGTCAGCAGCATGGGACGGATACTGTCTCGACGCGGGTCACACACCCACAGACACTCTGCTGCACCGCGTGTTCTGCGTCGGTGTGACTTCGCCACTGTGTGCCGGTGCGTGAGGCTCATTCAGCAGCAGACGACGGCCGGTCAGCACTTGACCGAGACAATGTCAGTCGGCAGCCCCCCGCGCCTGCACGTTCATTCATCGCACCGCTGCACAGAGCCGGACACTGCCGGTCCGCCACAGAGCCAGTGTTGCCGGGCCGCCACAGAGCCAGTGTTGCCGAACTGCGGCTCTCGCTGTTTGCCAGCATGACCGGCGTGTCGCGGCACAGTGCAGTGCGGCGGCGGTGAACAGAGGACCAGTGGGCGGTGTGCAGGGGCGTAGGAACTATGTCCAAGTTGGGGGGGCAGGAGGCATTCTTAAGTCGATTCTTTCCATGCAACGCACATAGGCGTAATGTTAAAATCCAAAATGTTGGGGGGGGGCGGCTGCCCCCTGCCCCCCCCCCCCCCCCTGCTCCTACGCCTATGGCGTAGGAGAGAGAGAGAGAGAGAGAGAGAGAGAGAGAGAGAGAGAGAGAGAGAGAGAGAGAGAGAGAGAGAGAGAGAGAGAGAGAGAGAGAGAGACCGTGTGGGGATGAGAGAGACCGTGTGGGGATGAGAGAGACCGTGTGGGGATGAGAGAGACCGTGTGGGGCTGAGAGAGACCGTGTGGGACTGAGAGAGACGGTGTGGGGCGGAGAGAGACCGTGCGGGGCGGAGGGGACAGTACCGCGGCCCGGGTGTAAGACTGAACGCAGACAGTGCTGCGTGGTAGGCGGGTCGGGGCCGGTAATGATTGTTCTAATCTGGCCTGCAGGGCGCTGCACTGCTGCACCGCTGCCGGTCTGCCGGCACGACAGTCGACAGTCACGCCGACAGACAGCACGACAGTCACGCCGCTGTCAGGCTCCGTCTCAGACGCGGAACACGGCTCCGCTAACACGGCGTGAGAACCGGCAACGAGTGTCTCACGGAACAAATGTCCCGCTGTTCAGCCGGGTGTCCGCACCTCTAACGAACCTAGCGACAGAAAGTCGCTGTCGCTATCCTAGTGAGAGGTATAGTACGCTGTTATAATACGCTGGGTGTCTGCACCTCTAACGAACCCCGCGACAGAAACTCGCTGTCGCTATCCTAGTGAGAGATATAGTATCGTGTATCCACTATCCAGTGCAATCGAGGATTTCATGAATATATGTTCATGAGCTGAATTAACCCCGAAGGCCTATCGTTAGCGCAACCGACATATCTGAAGCGGATTCAATGAACTTGACCTCCTTGAATGGTTGCCTGTTCAAGATCTGACCCACACGAATCAGTAAACACCATTTAAAGCCAGACAGACGACCCTGATAACCGGCATTCCGTGGCACTCACCTCTCCCGTATCAGCAGCTCCCCGCTCCACAGCAGTAGCGTCACTGGCCGTCACTGTCCCGCGACTCCCCCTCCTGTACCCACCCTGCACCTGCCGCGGCGGGACGCTCCCCTCCGTCACACCCCACACTGCACCACAGCGGCCAGCCCGCGCCCTGCCTGTCACACCGTCACGCCGTCACTGCCGCCGCTGACCGGCGCGTCACACGCGGCGCGGCGCGGCCCGAGTGCGCCGCAATCGCCGCCGCCGCCGCTCGGCAGTCGATACGGCGCGGCGGCGGCCGCGGCGGGCCGGTCGGCGGGCCGGTCGGCGGGCCGGTCGGCGCGATCAATACACGCCTGCAATAGAGCGACCGGCCCGGCATCCGAGAAGAAAATGACGGAAACTGGCCGCACGAGCAGGAAGTGGTGCGAATTCGTGCAGTGAAAACAGCGTACTTAGGGCATTTGTTCATTCGAAAGATTCTGAGTAAAACAGCTTCGAGGACTTTTGATCAACAGATATATTTTGTGTGCTGTTTTCCACAGTCTGAGCTCAAACGCTTTCGAAGTCATATAGCAAGTTTTAGTCAGTTATTCATCTCTGCTGACCGTCGCCGTCTCCAGTTTTGGTCCGGTTTGGTTGGGTTCGGTTTGGCCCGGTTCGGTTCGGGCGGGGTGCGTACTGCGTGACATGCTGTTTGAGGTCTGAGGCCCGAACGAGGGCGGCTCGCTAAGCAGACCAAGGACAGATGTCTGACGTACTGAATACACGGATCAGCGGAGGACAGCGGGAGGACTGAGCCGGTCAGAATACAGGACTGAGCCGGTCAGAAGACAGGACTGAGCCGGTCAGAAAACAAGTCTCTGAGTCGGTCAGAAGACAGGACTGAGTCGGTCAGAAGACAGGAATGAGCCGGTCAGAAGACAGGACTGAGCCGGTCAGAATACAGGACTGAGCCGGTCAGAAGACGGGCCTGAGCCGGTCAGAAGACAGGTCTCTGAGTCGGTCAGAAGACAGGACTGAGCCGGTCAGAAGACAGGACTGATCCGGTCAGAAGACAGGACTGAGCCGGTCAGAAGATAGGACTGAGCCGGTAAGAAGACAGGAATGAGCCGGTCAGAATACAGGACTGAGCCGGTCAGAAGACAGGACTGAGCCGGTCAGAAGACAGGACTGAGCCGGTCAGAAGACAAGACTGAGTCGGGCAGAAGACAGGACTGAGTCAGTCAGAAGACAGGACTGAGCCGGTCAGAAGACAGGACTGAGCCGGTCAGAAGACAGGACTGAGCCGGCCAGAAGACAGGACTGAGCCGGTCAGAAGACAGGACTGAGTCGGGCAGAAGACAGGACTGAGTCAGTCAGAAGACAGGACTGAGCCGGCCAGAAGACAGGAATGAGCCGGTCAGAAGACAGGTCTCTGAGTCGGCCAGAAGACAGGACTGAGCCGGTCAGAAGATAGGACTGAGTCGGTCAGAAGACAGGACTGAGTCGGTCAGAAGGCAGGACTGAGCCGGCCAGAAGACAGGAATGAGCCGGTCAGAAGACAGGTCTCTGAGTCGGTCAGAAGACAGGACTGAGCCGGTCAGAAGACAGAACTGAGCTGGCGGAGCTGCGGGCTATCGTCTTCGGAATGAATGGCTCGTCGGCTTGTGGTGATGACGGCATCAGCATCCACATGTTCCGTACATGTTCCGACTCGACCGGAGAGGTGCTATTGCATTTGGTCAACTCCAGCATAAACCAATCCGATGTTCCCCAATCCTGGAAGCATTCCCTGGTACACCCTATCCTTAAATCCGGTGATCCCTCCAACCCACTCAATTTTCGTCCTATCTCTATTGTCCCTATCATCGCCAAAATTGTGGAACGAGCTGTCCATCAGCAGCTCCATACTTACCTGTCCGAAAACCACCTCCTTTCTCCTAATCAGCACGGTTTTCGCCCCCGTCACTCCACGGAAACCGCGCTGACTTCCATAGCCTACCATATCCTATCCGCCTTCGACCATGGAGAAGTCTCCCTTCTCTGCCTGCTGGACTTGACCAAATGTTTCGATGTGATCGACCACTCAAAACTCCTTTCTAAATTACAGGCTCACGGAATCGACACACTTGGTGCTCGGCATATCTGAGAAACCACACCCAGAGTGTCAGCCTCACTGACAATCTGGGTGGTGTCAAAAAATCCCACCAGCTGCCCAACAACTTCGGTATTTTCCAAGGCTCAGCTTTAGGACCTCTTCTCTACTGCGTGTTCGCTAACGACATCATTCAGTTTGTCGAAGACGCAGTAGTAGTCCAATACGCCGATGACACACTAATTATGGTCAGCGGCAAAAAGTCTGAAATTCAAACAGTCGTCGCACGCATGGAAAACGTTCTGGCCTCTCCTGACATTTGGTTCAGAGCAAACGGACTTAAAGTTAACGCCGCTAAGACCCAACTGATGTTCTTGGGAAGCCCACAAAATCTGCGCACTTTACCCGACATCAAAGTAACATTCCGCGACCATGATTTACTCCCCATTTCGGAAGCCAAAAACCTCGGTCTCACCTTTGATCGTTCTCTGAACTGGACAGCTCACGTTTCAACGATTACTAAACGCTGCTTTGGAGTTTTGAGTGGTCTGTCACATCTGCGGGGACACCTACCCCCCGCCGTGATTCTTGCGCTTGTCAACGCCCTGGTCGTCTCGCAAATCAGATACTGTATCTCGGTGTACGGCAGTGGCACCAAACAGAACCTATCTCAAATTCAAAAGTACTTAACTACTCAGCTAAAGTAATTTTCGGACGCAAACAAATATGACCATGTGTCTGATTTTCCCGTGCGACTGAGGTGGCTCAGCGCTGAGCAGCTCGCGTCGTTCCACACGCTGTGTCTCGTGCAGAAGGTGCGCCGTAGCGGCGAGCCAGGCTTGGAGACCGGTCTCACCACTGTAGCCGAGGCTCGCGGCCGCCACCTGGATATTGTCACCCGTCAGGACCATCTGTTGTACGTGCCGCAGTCCCGCACAGAGATGGGGAAGAGGCGGGTTAACACGCGCCCTGGAGGGGGGCGAAATCCGCCCACCCCTTCGGTTTTTCGAGGATAGCGCAAAAACGGCGGCGCGCAGCGCCGCCGTTTTTTGTATACCTGTTTAGAAATGAACTTCCCGCATTATGTAAAATTCTTGGCCTCAGGTCATCTCAGGTCAGGTCACCAGACCAGGTCACGTGATGACCTCAACTCCAAAACGTTTGCAGTAGTACCACAGCCACAGTTTTACGCCGATCGGTTTCAATCTTGCAGGACTTCATAAGGTCATAGATACCACCAATTTGTTAATCTCGGATTTCTAATATCGGTGACCTAAGGTCAGGTCAATTTTGTGACCGCCAGCACGGTTGTATCAATAACTATCGACATAATGAAGATAGAGAAGAGAAAACGGTACCAATATGTTTGTCTCGTCGAGACACGTCTCCCAATATGCAACATGACCAACTTGGGTCACCACTTGACCTTGACCTGAGGTCAAATTTCACAGTTGACCTAACCCGGTCACCATGAATATGATTCAAAGCGCCTTGACAAGACACACGCGATGACGTAAACATGATTGCTTTATCTTTATTAGGTAAAAGGTTATTTGGGGAAAACAGTTTTGAAAACAAAATCACCTTTTTGACATTCGATGACCTCTGGAGCCTAAACTATTGACCTGAGCTCAAATATGAGGACACCTATGTCGATTGTATTTTTCAATGACTTTCGATAGCTTTTTTCCGTTTGCTGCTAACTATCATAGTTCCCGAGATATTTGGGGGTGTTCGAACCGAAGTCTTGAAAACTTGAAAATCTGACCCTTGATGACCTCTGGTGACCTCAATATTGACCTGAAAAAAAATGAACGAAATACTTTTGAAAGAGCTTGTCTCGAGCTATCTAACGTCGTTCCCCGCTTGTCGCTACGTTGCGTGGTTTTCGAGATCATAGGGGGGGCGAAATCCGCCCCCCCCCCTCCAGGGCGTGTAATTATCAGAGGCCCTCCAGGGCGCGTGTTAAAGGAAATAGTTCACCTTCAACATGGGATTTTGAACTGAAATAGCAGTTTTGTAGCCCGTGTTGAGAAATCCTTATCTGCAACTTCTCTTGGCTGAAAAGACTCTCCAGCCGAAGATATTTGACTTTTTGGCGAAGGAATGCGGCGCATATATGATATACCGTACCGTCTGAGAGTGCCAGCACTGGTCTGAGCATGCGCAGACCAATAACACACACCATAACATTAATAATTTACGACCTTCTGTCCTGAATTGGCGCGATGTAGGACCATTTTTGACAAGAAAAAAATAAACTGTATTAAAAAAATACAATAAAATCGTGTTCTGACAAATTTTCCGAAGGTGAACTATTTCCTTTAAGTGCGGGGGACCAGCCTCGTACAACGCCCTGCCACCCGATCTGTCGCGGCTCCCTCCGCACCTGTTCGGTCGCCGCCTGAGGTGACACCTCAGTGATGACCCATCCGCGCAAGGTTGATCCGTGTGGCTTGATGTGACTGCTCACTTTATTTGCTTTTGACTAGCGTGTGATTGTGTTTGTATGACTGTTGTGTAAAGTTGTGTATATGTGCGTTTGTGTTCCATGTTCATACCACATTCCTTTAGTTTTATGTTACAATGACGTGAAACAGTAATAGCCGCAAGTACATTGCGGAGTGCTTTAATAAACAGTCTGAGTTTGAGTTGAGAGCCGGTCAGAAAACAGGACTGAGTCGGTCAGAAGACGGGACTGAGCCGGTTAGAAGACGAGACTGAGCCGGTCAGAAGACAGGGCTGAGCCGGTCAGAAGACAGGTCTCTGAGTCGGTCAGAAGACAGGACTGAGCCGGTCAGAAGACAGGACTGAGCCGGTCAGAAGACAGGACTGAGCGGGTCTGATGACAGGACTGAGCGGGTCTGATGACAGGACTGAGCGGGTCTGATGACAGGACTGAGCGGGTCTGATGACGGGACTGAGCCGGTCAGAGGACAGGACTGAGCGGGTCTGATGACAGGACTGAGCCGGTCAGAAGACAGGACTGAGCGGGTCTGATGACAGGACTGAGCCGGTCAGAAGACAGGACTGAGCGGGTCTGATGACAGGTCTCTGAGTCGGTCAGAAGACAGGACTGAGCCGGTCAGAAGACGGGACTGAGCCGGTCAGAAGACAAGACTGAGTCGGGCAGAAGACAGGACTGAGCCGGTCAGAAGACAGGACTGAGCGGGTCTGATGACAGGACTGAGCGGGTCTGATGACAGGACTGAGCGGGTCTGATGACAGGACTGAGCGGGTCTGATGACGGGACTGAGCCGGTCAGAAGACAGGACTGAGCGGGTCAGAAGACGGGACTGAGCCGGTCAGAAGACGGGACTGAGCGGGTCAGAAGACAGGACTGAGCCGGTCAGATGACAGGACTGAGCCGGTCAGAAGACGGGACTGAGCGGGTCTGATGACGGGACTGAGCCGGTCAGAAGACAGGACTGAGCGGGTCAGAAGACGGGACTGAGCCGGTCAGAAGACGGGACTGAGCGGGTCTGATGACAGGACTGAGCCGGTCAGAAGACAGGACTGATCCGGTCAGAAGACAGGACTGAGCCGGTCAGAAGACAGGACTGAGCGGGTCAGAAGACGGGACTGAGCCGGTCTGATGACAGGACTGAGCGGGTCAGAAGACAGGACTGAGCCGGTCAGATGACAGGACTGAGCCGGTCAGAAGACGGGACTGAGTGGGTCTGATGACAGGACTGAGCGGGTCTGATGACGGGACTGAGCGAGTCAGAAGACAGGACTGAGCCGGTCAGAAGACAGGACTGAGTGGGTCTGATGACGGGACTGAGCGAGTCAGAAGACAGGACTGAGTCGGCCAGAAGACAGGACTGAGCCGGTCAGAAGACAGGACTGAGCCGGTTAGAAGACAGGACTGAGCCGGTCAGAGGACAGGACTGAGCCGGTCAGACGACAGGACTGAGCCGGTCTGATGACAGGACTGAGCGGGTCTGATGACAGGACTGAGCCGGTCTGATGACAGGACTGAGCCGGTCAGAAGACAGGACTGAGCGGGTCTGATGACAGGACTGAGCGGGTCTGATGACGGGACTGAGCCGGTCAGAAGACAGGACTGAGCGGGTCTGATGACAGGACTGAGCCGGTCAGAAGACGGGACTGAGCGGGTCTGAAGACAGGACTGAGCCGGTCAGAAGACAGGACTGAGCGGGTCTGATGACAGGACTGAGCGGGTCAGAAGACAGGACTGAGCCGGTCAGAAGACAGGACTGAGCGGGTCAGAAGACAGGACTGAGCGGGTCAGAAGACAGGACTGAGCCGGTCAGAAGACAGGACTGAGCGGGTCTGATGACAGGACTGAGCCGGTCTGATGACAGGACTGAGCCGGTCAGAAGACAGGACTGAGCCGGTCAGAAGACAGGACTGATCCGGTCAGAAGACAGGACTGAGCGGGTCTGATGACAGGACTGAGCCGGTCAGAAGACAGGACTGAGCCGGTCAGAAGACAGGACTGAGCGGGTCTGATGACAGGACTGAGCGGGTCTGATGACAGGACTGAGCGGGTCTGATGACAGGACTGAGCGGGTCTGATGACAGGACTGAGCCGGTCTGATGACGGGACTGAGCGGGTCAGAAGACAGGACTGAGCCGGTCAGAAGACAGGACTGAGCGGGTCTGATGACAGGACTGAGCGGGTCTGATGACAGGACTGAGCGGGTCTGATGACAGGACTGAACGGGTCTGATGACAGGACTGAGCGGGTCAGAAGACAGGTCTCTGAGCCGGTCAGAAGACAGGACTGAGCGGGTCTGATGACAGGATTGAGCGGGTCTGATGACAGGACTGAGCGGGTCAGAAGACAGGACTGAGCCGGTCAGAAGACAGGACTGAGCGGGTCTGATGACAGGACTGAGCGAGTCAGAAGACAGGACTGAGCCGGTCAGAAGACAGGACTGAGCGGGTCTGATGACAGGACTGAGCGGGTGTGATGACAGGACTGAGCGGGTCTGATGACAGGACTGAGCCGGTCGGATGACGGGACTGAGCGGGTCAGAAGACAGGACTGAGCGGATCTGATGACAGGACTGAGCGGGTCTGATGACAGGACTGAGCGGGTCTGATGACAGGACTGAGCGGGTCTGATGACAGGACTGAGCGGGTCAGAAGACAGGTCTCTGAGCCGGTCAGAAGACAGGACTGAGCGGGTCTGATGACAGGACTGAGCGGGTCTGATGACAGGACTGAGCGGGTCTGATGACGGGACTGAGCGGGTCAGAAGACAGGACTGAGCCGGTCTGATGACAGGACTGAGCCGGTCAGAAGACGGGACTGAGCGGGTCTGATGTCAGGACTGAGCGGGTCTGAAGACAGGACTGAGCGGGTCTGAAGACAGGACTGAGCCGGTCTGATGACAGGACTGAGCGGGTCTGATGACAGGACTGAGCGGGTCTGATGACAGGACTGAGCGGGTCTGATGACAGGACTGAGCCGGTCTGATGACGGGACTGAGCCGGTCTGATGACAGGACTGAGCCGGTCTGATGACAGGACTGAGCGGGTCTGATGACAGGACTGAGCGGGTCTGATGACAGGACTGAGCGGGTCTGAAGACAGGACTGAGCGGGTCTGATGACAGGACTGAGCGGGTCTGAAGACGGGACTGAGCGGGTCTGATGACAGGACTGAGCCGGTCTGATGACGGGACTGAGCCGGTCTGATGACAGGACTGAGCCGGTCTGATGACAGGACTGAGCGGGTCTGATGACAGGACTGAGCGGGTCTGATGACAGGACGGAGCGGGTCTGAAGACAGGACTGAGCGGGTCTGATGACAGGACTGAGCGGGTCTGATGACAGGACGGAGCGGGTCTGAAGACAGGACTGAGCGGGTCTGATGACAGGACTGAGCGGGTCTGAAGACGGGACTGAGCGGGTCTGATGACAGGACTGAGCCGGTCTGATGACGGGACTGAGCGGGTCTGATGACGGGACTGAGCGGGTCTGATGACAGGACTGAGCGGGTCTGATGACAGGACTGAGCGGGTCTGATGACGGGACTGAGCGGGTCTGATGACGGGACTGAGCGGGTCTGATGACAGGACTGAGCGGGTCTGATGACAGGACTGAGCGGGTCTGATGACGGGACTGAGCGGGTCTGATGACAGGACTGAGCGGGTCTGATGACGGGACTGAGCCGGTCTGATGACAGGACTGAGCGGGTCTGATGACAGGACTGAGCGGGTCTGATGACAGGACTGAGCGGGTCTGATGACAGGACTGAGCGGGTCAGAAGACGGGACGGAGCGGGTCTGATGACGGGACTGAGCGGGTCTGATGACGGGACTGAGCGGGTCTGATGACAGGAATGAGCGGGTCTGATGACAGGACTGAGCGGGTCTGATGACGAGACTGAGCGGGTCTGATGACTATCCTCCGGCTCAGCTGAGCCGGTCAGAAGACTACTGACAAGAACAGACCGGGCCGGGCGTGAAGGATGCAGCACGTCGTATATGATATACCCGCATCATGGTACATCATGTATCATGCAACTATGTACCACGGGCAGGACCGACAAACCAACCACTGTTATTTGCCGCACCAAACACAAATCCAGTCGTCTCTTCCGTGCGCTAACAATGCCTCTAATGGTATCTTCGACAGAACGTCCAGCGGTCACTGCTGTGTTTTTCTCCTCCTCGATTTCCTGTTAGGACGCCGTGCTGAGCCGCACAGGAGCCCCTCACGCGGACGTCCGTATCCTGGTCGTGACAAACGCCGCCTTCACGTCAGTCCGCCGCTGCAGCTGGCCACGCTCAAGGTCCACGGCAAAAACTGCTCCATATTTGGACAAGACAAGGACGGCGGTGCAGCAGGGTCAGATCCGCAGAACGAGCTCCGCGGCCGGCGACTGGAAGCCCGGCGCTCTCCAAACCAAACAGCCGACGCCGACGCCCCCGAGGCCGTTACGTTCGGAGTAACACAGCTTCTGGTATATCTGACAGGTGCCAGCATCAGATGGAGACCGTGAGTGGCCGCCGGACAGCCGGGAACACTGGGTATTCTGAGTCACTAACTGTTGACAAATGTGACGTGACACTGTTCTAAATTCGCAGTAGTGTAATCAAAGCTGGGATGAATTAACTTCGCGACTGAAAATAAACTGAGTTTCATATATGTAGTACGTGTACGTGCGAACGGCAAAACAACTATAACAGATGACGGCAAGCAGTCATGTGGATGCCGACGGATATACAATACTTGGTGAACGTGTTCCGCGTGGAAGGTCCGTCAACACCACAATGTGACTGTTATGCCACACGGGCATATGCTGGCAAATTTATATTCGACTTGAAACGGACACAAAATCGACACAATGAGCCCGGAAACAACTTTGCATGTTGAAGTACACACATAGCATTTGTTTACAATACCAGTGTGTATTTTTGTATTGTGGTGTTGTCGGCCTCTGAGGCGAAACGCGTCCACCGACGTAATATATCAACACACGTGTTGTTATCGGTCGCCAGCTCCTATATAGTTCACCTCACTGGAAGAACACCACAATGAACGACGGACTACAAGTCGCAGAGCGAGAATTGCCCGTTGGTTCTTGTACAATTGCAGCAGCCCCACAAGCTCGCTGAATAAGTGTGAACTTCGCGGCTCCACGCGAGGGCCGACGGGATTGAATGGAATTACTTTTGAAACAAATAATTCCTATTTGTATCTGTTTGAAGCCGACCACAGATTGGTCAGAACTACATCTGAACGCAGAAACTGCCATACTGTCACCATCGCGCGACTATGTGAGACAAAACAAAACATTTGTCTCCCCATTCCCCAATACCCATTTCATTTGTGTGCAGCAATGCTAAGCCGCGTCTGAAATAAGGCGACACGGCCGTCCACCATTGGAGAGCGGAAATGGGAACGCTTGGCAAATAGGAAAGGAAACGAAACCATCAATAATAAGTGTGCGTTCTTCGGCTGCTTAGTCATTGCGGCGTCTTTAAAGAGTAGGGACTCGGGAGTCAGGAGTTGGTTCCCGGTTATCGACTCCTAAAGGCTGAGTCATACTTCTACAGCACAAAAACAAATGACGTATTAATTTATAATTCGTTTATAATCATGAAGTACACGATCCCTTTGAACGGCACCTAATATTGCATTGATAATACAGCCATCACAATCGACAGTACGTGTTCACTCCGAGACTCTGAAAACGCGGCACAAAGTCCGGTCACGTTTAGTGATATTAGGTGCCATGACGTATGTAAAGTTGATTTCACATTGGTAACAGTCCAGCTGCGTAACTAGTGCATCGCACGGCATGCGTTAAAGTTCGGCATCAGAAAAAGCGACCGAAACAATCGGGATTTCTCTGCATAAGCGGCGGGAACCAAGTACTGTCCTGAAGCCGTTTGTATACTTGTGGAAACGGCTTCAGGTCAATAACCCACTGACACACAGGTTACCAAATGATGACACATTCATCCACCCCGAAACCACATACATACACCAGGAAGCATTGTCTCGCTATCCCCATCCCTGAGAAAACCGTCACGCCTTATCGTCGGCTCCCAGCTAGCTAGAAGACGCAGCGCTCCGCGAATCTCAAGGCGCCCTCTATCTGACGGCGGGCGGACAGGTGGCGCCACCTAGATGCTGCTGCCGCTCATGCCGCCGTTGACGTTCATGACGGCGCCGGTGATGTAGGAGGCGTCGTCGGAGCAGAGGAACGCCGTGACGCCGGCCACCTCCTCCGGCTTGCCGATTCTGGCCAGGACACAGGCACAAGCAGATACACAGACAGAACAACAGACGTAAGTGACTTTTAGAGCGGAGAGCTTATCGAGCTTGGGAAATTGTCATAGTTGAGAACTGTGCGAACTGATAACTGTGCAAAGCGCGCACTAGACGGAGACAATAATGATCCACCCCTACTGTTCGCTCGGCTACATAGTTCCTTCGTACGTCAACAACTTTTATAAATGAAGTTGTCTACCTGACCAAAATTGGATTGCACATCAAATGCTCATTGTATTCGATTGCTTTTCGAAGCATTGCATCGCGACAAAGGGCTACATGGTTCTAGGGTCGGAAAAGCCGAAAGTCTACTGAATACCGTCGCGCACCAGCCGTCGAAGACGAAGTACGAAGTACGAAGTCGCTCACGAAGAACACACAGGTTCAATTAGCAAAATCGTATTTTTACATTTCCTTAACACGCGCCCTGGAGGGCCTCTGATAATTACACGCCCTGGAGGGGGGGGGGGCGGATTTCGCCCCCCCCCCCCCCCCCCCCCCCTATGATCTCGAAAACCACGCAACGTAGCGACAAGCGGGAAACGACGTTAGATAGCTCGAGACAAGCTCTTTAGAAAGTATTTCGTTAATTTTTTTTTATCAGGTCAATATTGAGGTCACCAGAGGTCATCAAGGGTCAGATTTTCAAGTTTTCAAGACTTCGGTTCGAACACTCCCAAATATCTCGGGAACTATGATAGTTAGCAGCAAACGGAAAAAGCAATAGAAAGTCATTTAAAACTGCAATCGACATAGGTGTCCTCAGATTTGAGCTCAGGTCAATAGTTAAGGCTCCAGAGGTCATCGAATGTCAAAAAGGTGATTATGTTTTCAAAACTGTGTTCCCCAAATAACCTTTTACCTAATAAAGATAAAGCAATAATGTGTACGCCATCGCGTGTGTCTTGTCAAGGCGCTTCGAATCATATTCATGGTGACCGGGTTAGGTCAACTGATAAATTTGACCTCAGGTCAAGGTCAAGTGGTGACCCAAGTTAGTCATGTTGCATATTGGGCGACGTGTCTCGACGAGACAAACATATTGGTACCGTTGTCTCTTCTCTATCTTCATTATGTCGATAGTTATTGATAAAACCGTGTTGGCGGTCACAAAATTGACCTGACCTTAGGTCACCGATATTAGAAATCCGAGATAAACAAATTGTTGGTATCTATGACCTTATGAAGTCCTGCACGATTGAAAACGATCGGCGTAAAACTGTGGCTGTGGTACTATTGCAAACGTTTTGGAGTTGAGGTCATCATGTGACCTGGTCTGGTGACCTGACCTGAGATGACCTGAAGCCAAGAATTTTACATAATGCGAGAAGTTCATTTCTAAACAGGTATACAAAAAACGGCGGCGCGCAGCGCCGCCGTTTTTGCGCTATCCTCGAAAAACCGGAGGGGTGGGCGGATTTCGCCCCCCCCCCCCCCCTCCAGGGCGCGTGTTAACGCAGTTCATATGGTTACAGAGAAACCAGGGGCACACCCGACTGGTCAATGTTTCCTTGTTTCGACCGGTCGGCCAGCGTTTCTCGTGTGCTAAAACTTCGAAAGTATTGACCAAGGGTTTTATGTGGCACACTATATGGGCATATACCTTGTTTTCAGCACGCAATGCAATAGGCTAGGCTTACATATTAAAAACAAAATTGTAATCAGCTACTTGTAGGTATTCTGTGTGCAAAATTGCTACTCTATTTGAGCACAGCATTAAAATGAAACATATTGTCTTCGGAAACAATGCTAACTATACTAACCTGCCCATGTAGATGCTGTTCTCGAGCGACTTCCGGATCGAATCGTTCGCCACCAGCTGAAAAAGAGAGGGCACGGTAAAACAAACAGCCCGACGAAATCAGTCTCCCATCACCGCCGTCCTGAAAACATAATTTTCACCCAGATGCCAATCTACACACTTCAGCAGCAATACAAAACTAAACAATCTTTGCACACATGTGGTAAACGTTGCGTTAAATGACACTGGCTTGAATTCCGCGGCCTCTGCCACTCACCACGGAGCTGAAGCTGGTGTCGATGAAGCCAGGGGCTACGGCGTTAACGCGGATGCTCTTTGGCGCGCACTCCTTGGCGAAGAGCTCACTGACGCCGATCAGTGCCTTCTTACTCACAGAGTAGGCCGCGATGCCCTGGGGGGGGGGGGGGGGGGGGGGCAGCACAGACGACGGTGAGTGGGGTTTGGAGCGCTCCGATACCGGAGAACAAACGGCGGTCCCGAAATCACACAGGAAGGACAAGGACTAAGCATTAGACGCATAGACTATCCACATGTCAGGATGGCAGTTTGGCAACTCCAAAAGCCACCGGCGTGACTTAACCTATTTGTGACCGAGCATATGAGATTGTACTTTTTGGTAAGGATTGTAACGACTGTGACGATTGTAATTTCAAAATAGTTTTAGAATAATAATTGCTCGATTTGAGTTTAGAATGTGTTTTACCAGCTCCCAGAAGCACAATGCTCCCGGATCAATAGTTTCCGAGCAAGAGTGCAAGAGAGCAAAAGTTTCTAGCAAAAAGTTATGTTCCCAAATGGGAACATTGGTCACAAATGGGTTAAAGCCTGCCCAGCCAGGCAGCACACAACCTTCGCCCTCCCTCGCCCGTCTTGGGTTCACCACGGTGCTACCACTCAGCCTGTCCCGCACCTGCACCTGCCGTCACCACCATCCGAGGCTGTCACCACTCTCACCGAACTGGGGATCTGTCCGACGACCGAGGCGATGAAGACGATGGAGCCGCCGCCGCGCGCCTCCATGTAAGGCACCACCAGCTTCGTCAGCAGGTAGGCGGACTTGACGTTCACGTCGAATATCTTGTTCCAGCCGGCCTCCGGACACTTCTCGGTCACATCGACGGAAGAGGGAAGGTCGGGTTAAAGGTCAAGGTCAGGCCGTCAGGGTTAGATCAATGTCAATTCACGGTTAAGTTAAGGTCAGGTTGTGGTTAGGTCATATCTGTATTTTGAGGGGCGAGGGTCAGCTTGTATTAGAAGAGCCTGAGGTTAGATCAGATGTGAAGGTGAAGCCACCGATGTGATTGCATACTGGTGAATGATCACGTCAGGCATATACCTACAGACGCCAGGATTTCACCGTCACGGTGCTTAGAACTTGTGTCACTATATTTTATTTTGAATCGAAATAAGGAATGCTTTATATGGGAAAAATCATGGCGATGTCACCGATCCAAAATGACCATTTGTGAGGCATCACAAAAGTTCAGTATAATAGCTGGTTATCGACAATGGAAGTGTTGTGATATTTTCGCCAATAGCAAAATTAGAATCTAGGTATTCGATTTAATCTTGAAAATATAAATAATAATGAATTTAAACCACGTCTTCAGATTTATTTTCATTGTTAAAAAACGGATAACCAGAAACGTCACGTGACAACCTGTGACGTCACCAGTCGTACCGCTCCGGGCGCCATTTATAAAACGCTAATAGTGCCATCTATACAACGCTGGTGGCGGCGCCCGTACAACCTGGCTCAGTTGACCTGACCTGCTGACCGAGGGCGTCCCAGGCCGACCAAGGGCCCTCAGACCGACAGAGGCCGAACGGGTCCCCATAGGCCGACCGAGGGCCCCTCAGGCCGACCAACTTAGGGCCCCTCAGGACGCCCTAGGTAGGGCCCTCAATCCTCATAGGCCGGCCGTCGGGATGAGGACCCCCCCCCCCCCCTTAAGCCGACAGGGGTCCCTCAGGTCGAACGGGGGTCCTCTTAAGCCTAGCAAGGGTTCTCTCAGGCCGACTGATGGCCCATTAGACCAACCAGGGTCCCCCTTAGGCTGACCGGGACCTTAGGACGACCGGACCCCCACAGCCCGATTGAGGGCTCCTCAAGCCAACCAAGGGTCCATCAGGACGAGCAAGGGCCCATCAGGACGAGCAAGGGCCCCTCTTAGGCCGACCAGCCCCCCCCCCCCCCCCCCCACAGTCCGACCAAGGGTCCATCAGGCCGACTGAGGGCCCTTCAGGGCAACACAGGGCCCCTCATGCCAACCGAGGGCCCCTCATGCCGACAAACCTAGGGCCCTCAGGCCGACGTAGGGTCTTATTAGGCCGGCTGAGGGACCCTTAGGCTGAATGGGGCCCCTCACATCGAACGGAGGCCTCTCAAGTCTAACAATGGCTCAATCAGGCCGACTGAAGGCCACACAGGTCAATCAAGCCCAGCCCCCCCCCCCCCCCCCCTCCCTTAGGCCGACCGGGGGCTCTTCAGGTCGACTGGGGGCCCTCTTAAGCTTAGAAAGGACCCCTCAGGACAACCAAGGGCCTCCCTTAGGCCGATCGGGGCTCCATTAAGCCAACCTGGGGCCCCCTTAGACCGACCGGACCCCACAAACCGAGCAAGGGCCCTCAGGCCGACCAGACCCTTAGGCCGATCAGGCAGTCCAACGGGCCCCTCAGGCCGACGGGGCCCCACAGACCAACCGAGGGCCCATGAGGCCGACCAACTCAGAGCCCCCTCAAGACGTCTTAGGGCATTCTTACGCCAGCGGAGGGCCCCTTAGACAGACCGAGGCCTCAGGAAGACTGGGCCCTGGGGGCCCTCTTAGTAGCAAGGGCCCCGTAGGCCGACCGAGAGCCCCTCAGACCGACCAACTTAGGACCCTCTCAGGACGACTTAGGGCCCTCTCGGGCCGGCCAAGAGCCCCCTTAGGCCGACAGGGGCCCTCAGGCCAACCGGGGACCCTCTTAAGCCTAGCAAGGGCCCTATTAAGCCTAGAAAGGCCCCCCTCAGGCCGACCGGTGGCCCTCTTAAGCCTCGAAAGGGCCCCCTTAGGCCGACCGAGGGCTCCCCCGGGCCAACCGAGGGCTCACTCGGGCCTACTGAGGGCCCCTCAGTCCGAACAAGGACTTTCTGGCCTGGTAAGCCTTAACCCGCCATTGCCGGGGGGGGGGTCCGCCCCCCCCCCCCCCCCCCCCCCCTGACAAACTTCCGCAATAGCTCAAAAACAAATAGCGCTATCGACGTGAAACTTCAGGTAATTCTCCTACATCAATTATACGTCCTCTGTGCAAAGATGAAGAAATTTCGTCCAAATTTTTCAGAAATATAGCGAATTTAGTGACGTCACTACACACGAGTTTGACAACAAAAAATCAGCTCAAATTTAGCAGGCAGTACAAATGCCATATTTGAAGAAAAATGCAATTGAAAAAGGTCAAAAGATAGCAAATGGCAAGGGATACAAAATGGCTATCTCGGACCTTCAAAATGTTTGGTTTTTAACCCAAATCAATTCACAATTTTTTTTTGTTAATGCCCTCAAAATCAACATTTTCAAATATTTTCAAAAAACCGGAAGATATGTTAAAGAACCACATGTGGACAATACCCAAACCAAATTTAACGCGATATCTTTATTTTTGACTGACTTATCGCTCCCTAAGTTTGAGTAACTCATGACGACATTGACTTTGTATTTGACGTTGGACCCCATCCACGCCGAAGCGGGCTATTCCGGAGCCACATACAAGCATGGACAACACGAATGGTACACTCATCCTAATATAAAATGAAGACAGTTTCACTACAGCACATACTCCCATACAGCACATACTTCAATACTCTCACATACACATTACATCACATACACTGCAATGCTCTCACACGCACATTACGTTATATACATCAGGCTACTCTGGTTGAGGCATGTTCTGTATCGCTCTTTTGAATGCGGGCATGGCTGAGTGACGTGTCGCTAAAGGCAGCTCATTGTAATTTTGCACAACATGATATAGAAATCGGCGCTTGCCAGCCTCTGTCCTCACGCGTGGAAGGGCCAGGTCAGAGTTCTGTCGCGTAGAGCGGGAGCGGAGATCAGAATTGACATGAAGCTGGGAAGCAAGAGCCTGTGGTTCCCCGGTGTTTCGAATTTTGTGTAGTAGATTTAGGGAGTGCTGTCTGTATAGCTGCTGGGCAGTGGGCCAGCCAAGCTCAGCTCGCACGTCAGAGATGTGATCAAATTTACGTTTGCCAGATATGACACGAAGGGCAAAATTTAGAATTTTGTCAAGGCGTTGTATGTTCCTCTGCGAGCCATTGCCAAATACTGCTAAACAGTACCGAACGTGTGAAACGACCAAGGCATTTACAAGAAGTGGCAACAGCTCGCGGGGGATGCTGTGCCGCACGTGCGATAGCCCAATGAGGATACCACTACATTTTTTTACCAGGGAAGACACGTGTGAGTCCCATGTGAAGTGCTTATCAAACAGAACACCTAAATTTTTGACGTATGAGCTCTCTTGTACTATGTCTTCGCGGAACTGAACAGCAACAGGGTAAAGGTCGCGACAATTTTGGCGGGATCCGAACGCTATTAATTCGGTCTTGCTTGTATTTACTTTGAGACCATGAGAGTGAAACCAGGTATCAAGTGCACTCAGAGTGTCCTCCAATTTACTGACCAGATCATTGAGTTGGTGTTTTTTGCCGGATAACAAAATTTGAGTGTCATCAGCGTACTGGACCACATGAGCATCCCCCGCGAACAGGCACATATCGTTAGCGAATATTTGAAAAAGTAAAGGCCCAAGAGACGAGCCTTGAAAAACTCCCATAGAGTTGGGGAGAGGCCTGGAGAAATGAAGGTTCCCACTCCCATCAGCCGTACAGACAGACTGAGTGTGACCGCAGAGGTATGATGTAAACCAGGTGGGATCGATGTTATATGTACGCAGTTTAGAGAGGAGCATAGAATGGTCGATGACATCGAAGCACTTGGATAAATCGAGGAGACAGAGAAGGGTGAGTTCCTGGTGGTCAATAGCCGAGAGGATGTGATCAGAAACAGTCAGAAGGGCGGTCTCAGTAGAGAGCAGGGAGCGGAACCCGTGCTGGGATGAGGAAAACAGGTGGTTATCCGACATGTATGAGTAAAGCTGACGTTGCACAATACGCTCAATGAGCTTTGGGAAGGCAGATACAATGGAGATAGGGCGAAAATTGGAAGCTTCGGACTGGCTGCCGGCTTTGTGTATTGGATGAATAATGGAATGTTTCCAGGGCGCTGGGTATTCGCCGGAAGATAGGCTAGTATTGATGATATGGAGTAAAACGGAGCCGATAGCAGCAAAGCAAAGCTTTATTACCTGAATAGAGATGCCGTCAGCACCACAGGCCCCTGAATTTTTCATTGAGTTGAGGAAGGACCGGAGAGCGGACAGAGAGATAGGCTGTAGTTTGAAGGCACATGTGCCGACACGAGGTAGACGGACAGGGAGAGAGGGGGGCTCACCCCTGGCCCGGACCTCACTCGCAACCCGGGGACCAACGCCCACAAAGTACTGGTTTAGCTCGTCAGGGGTGGCCTCTGGCACGATGCGGTCGGCAGACTTCTTGCCCGCTATGATTTGACGTACATTCCGAAATATGGTGGTAGGACCCAGCTCACGCACTCTCCTGGCGATGTCCTGCCTTGTGTCGTGACGAATGGCAGAACGGACCTGTTTGTTAAGCGCAATGAACTCAGGGGTCCTACCACTATGGACAAGAAGTCTGCGACGCTGTGCCATCAGGTTGCGAGTGGTGTCAGATACAGGGGGAGCGGAAGGGTTACGAATTTTGATACGTTTTAGAGGTGCGTGATGGTCGAGGATGGGGAGGAGACAATTTATGAATGCAGACCACTGGTCTGACACTTCCACGCGTGAGAACACTCCACTCCAGTCAGTGGCTCTGAGAGCAGCGTGAAAAGCCGATATATTAATGCGATGTAGGCGCCTAGATGAGACGAAAATCGGCTTACGGCGAGGCTTGGGGATGGACAATTTAGCTTGGATGATACAGTGATCACTATAGGTACATGGACAGACAGATACGTCACTCAAAAAGTTTCCCGTATTGGACACAAACACATCAAGTAGAGATCCAGACTCGTATGTGGGACTAGTCACGTGCTGGTGCAGGGCCAGGCTGTCTAGGAACTGATTAAATCTCGATTTACATATATCGTTGTCGGACGCTAGAAGGTTGCAGTTAAGGTCGCCAGTTATTACAATATTGTCAGTGGACGAAAGAAACACGCGTTGCACTTGAGTTTCAAGAAAATCGAGGTCGGCTGATATGGCGGCTACGGTATGTCGAGGAGGTCTATATACGCAACCTAGGTTAAAACGACGACCGTGCGAGTTACTGACTTGTAACCAAAACGTTTCTATTTTGCCGTCGTTTTTGGCACCTACAACTGATTTAAGTGGTTTTACTTTCAAATTGTTTTTTATCAGTACAGCTATTCCCCCGTAACCACTACCGTCTGGACGGTCGGCACGGTGCAGAGAAAACCCCGGGAACGTGACGAAGCGTGAGCAAGTTTCGGGGCGAAGCCATGTTTCTGTGAGCACATCAATATCACAATTTAATAATTCTAAATCATGACGGAGGTCTAAAATCTTAGGTTTTAGGCTTAAAATGTTCAACGCCATGATGTATAAGGCCCCGCGTCCAATCATATCAGAGCCATGAGGTTGGCGTGTCACTTCAGTTGCGTTGTGCGCCTGTGCAACCGGATGCTGGCCGGCAGCGCTGACCAGAGGTGCTGTGGCGGCCTCCCCTTGCAAGGTGTGCCGATCTTGTTGTCGGTCGGTTGCGGCGAGCGCCGGCCCCGGCCGCTCGCTGGTAGTCGCGTCGGGTGGGTCGGCGGCCACCGCCGCCGCTCGGTCTGACGGAGTAGCGGGCGTCGGCGGCTCGTCTCTGACTTGCGTCTCTGTCTCTATCGTGGTGACGGGCGGTTGTTGGCACACTACACGACAGAGCCCATTGGGGTCCCCAGTGCCGAGAGCAGTCGGCTGGTCGCTGCTCCCTCTCTCTCTCGCTCGGCGGGCCCGCCACCCGCCCCGGGCTCCCCGCCGCGCCGGCCGCCGGGAACGTGCCCCGGTGACCGTTTGGCCGCCTGGCATTTGTTGACTTTAGCCGGGCGGCACTGCGGCGGCAGTCCCCTGGTCAAGGGGGGTTGCCATGGCGATGGCCAGGGCTGGTGGTGTTCGTCCGCTCTGTTGCGTTGGTATGCGTTGGAAAAAGTAGTTCTAGAACATTGAAGCAGGACTCTTGAAGAAATGCAATATTCCGAGCACGTAATATCACTGCCACACCATAGAGAAAAAAGACACTTATTTGAAACAAATCTTGAAGCGTCCACACACTTTCTGACACAGACCGAGGTTTCTGTCTTCCGGCTTGGTTGTTCACGCAGGTTTCAAATCACAAATCTTCTGAGGTAGATAATAGATCGAAAACACAACTCACAGTTTATATGATGTAGCACGCAGATGAACTAGAAGATAAGAGCACGTAGACACTAAATTTCACGAAGCAGGGTGTCGAATTCCCCGATTAATCAGAAGACAGTGCGGAGCGGCCGGGGGTCGCCCGTCTAGCGCGCCGACCCGGCCGACATATTTTGAAATTGCGTTTTTGGGGTTTTAGTGACCAGATACAAACAAATACATCCCAGTACTGTATTTCTGAGACAAAACTGGTCTAGACACATGCCTTTTTTATTTAGATTAATCATTTTCAAATTTTGACCTTATGTGACCTGACCTTGACCTTATATGGTGTCAAGTTGTGAAAATGACTGTTACTATCGAATTATACGTGTAAAATAACTCATACAACATGTGTCGCATGGCTTTAGTAGACCTGTGACCTTTTGTGACCTGACCTTGACCTTTGCTTACAATTTCACTTTTGTTTATGCGGGATATGTATTATACCTTTGAGAGCATTTTGTGCGATAATAGTCGCAATCTAAGTTTTTGGATGGAAAGTATATCCCAAAAACTCAAATATCTCAATGTTTACATTTGACCTGACCGTGACCGGACATGTAATCTTATTTTCAAAATTTCGTGTAGGCTTTGGATGCGTCTCATTGACAGCTTTCGATTGCCGCCTTGCGCGTCTCGCTGCGGTTATTGGTTCGGAAGATAACCAGGGGGGTGTGTGAAAAACGCCCCGCCCCCCCCCCCCCCCCCCCCCCGACAATGGCGTTCGGATGAGACCCCAGCCAATGCCGGGTTAAGTTGCCCGGCCGCTTCCATTGGGCTGAGGGACCGAGGCCCTCCCGCCCATTGGGCCCGGAGGGTCCCTCAGCCCCATGGGGGAGGAGGGCACGTGCCCCCCTCCCCCCGGCTGCGCTCCTGATGGGATCCAATCGTCCGCCACCCACTCGCCGCGTACGGCCGGCCCGTGGCCAGCTGCAGCCCAATACGACTGGTGACGTCACGACCAATCAGAGAGCGTTATTTGGTCACGTGACTTTCGGGACACTTTAACGACATTTTCCCCGTATTTTTAGCTTACAGAATAAAAAGATATTGCGATTTGTATAATATCCTAGTTTAAAACTATCAATTTAACAATAAATATCAAGCACTTTGGCTTATCACAACACGTCCGTTATACATTCGGATCCGGACACCAAACGTGACGCAGCAAAAGCACACGTTACGCTTACACACATGGTTCCCAGTGCCTTTAGCATTCGATTTATTCCCAATCCAAACAAACGGCCGGGCGTATAAAAAAAAACGCCCGTCATTGTGACTGTATACACAGTGTCACAGCGACCAGCCAGGACAACCGTCGAGAGGTGCGAACAAAGCTACGTTACATCGACGCCACAGGACAACCGTCGAGAGGTGCGAACAAAGCTACGTTACATCGACGCCACAGGACAACCGTCGAGAGGTGCGAACAAAGCTACGTTACATCGACGCCACACATAGCACACCAAATCGATGACATCGACGAAGTGAGCTATGATCAGAACATTACTGATGATCCTCTGAAATGGTGCGAACACGTCGCACCGAATTGATGCCAACGGGCTAAAATGAACCTGGCTAGTTTCATCGCAAGTGCCGTCTATTTAAGCTGCCTCTCCACTGTTTCCTCCAGGCTCCATGTGCTCCGAATCGTACTTTAAGACAGCAACGGGGCAAGTTTACATCAAATACAATACAGATATTACAGGTACAGCATGGTCCGTAACAAAAACCACCAGCGCAATAGCTGTACATGCATTTCGCACTTTCCTCTGCATCCGCCATCCGATGCCATTTTCCGAAATAACTGGGAGAATAATCGAGAAAAGATACGAATTATAAATACAACTAGAGAACAGGCATTCGGTGTCAATGATTCAATGATTCGGGACCAGACACCAGTACCGGTCATCTGCGAGAGCGAGAGCGAGAAAGAGAGAACGAGAGAGAGAACGAGAGAGAGAACGAGAGAGAGAACGAGAGAGAGAACGAGAGAGAGAACGAGAGAGAGAACGAGAGAGAGAACGAGAGAGAACGAGAGAGAGAACGAGAGAGAGAACGAGAACGAGAACGAGAGCGAGAGCGAGAGCGAGAGCGAGAGCG